>OU744727.1:19994776-20594776 GCA_916613615.1 Steromphala cineraria | reverse complement strand
GACACGCGACTGGTTTTGGAAAACCTGTATCAATAATTTTTTTAGATTTCTATGAATAATTTTATTTTCTCTGTATCATTGGCTTAGACCTTCGTGCTGAAATGAACATTTGCTAAATTCCGATAAATACTGTATTAACTTTATAACGGACATATTTAAATAAATAATGATAATCATATATTAACGTTTCCTTTGGGATGTTTGATCTTAACTTCATATAGCTATTTAATCCTCTTTGAGATACGCTTTCCTAATGAAAGGGAATGATTTCCAGCGAAAAGGACTTAATTTCAATAAAACTATATGAAATTATTTAATGATTGCTGACTCCAAATTTACTTTGATATAACTCGTTTCGAGTTCTAATAGTATGCTATTGTTTTGTAAAAATACCTAACACATTTTATATCTAAATACAATAAATATTTTACGCCATTGCGTGTATGTTTTTTTGAAAAACTATAAGGGCGTCTCTTTTGTTAAGCTTGGCATTACAACACAGATTTACGGTGTCATTCAGACAAGTACGTACGTGTATAAACTGCCCGGACACAGTTGCAGCTAACGATAAATGACCCCTGCTAGACCAAGATTCCATCGCATCCTTATAAATTTGTTTATCCTTTTTTATGATATGATTTAGTGATCTTTTTTCCTTTCGGGTGCCCTCATTAACATTAAGTTTAAACTTGGTAGATCAGCCAGCTCCTCTTATGAAAATCTCCTGCCTGTTGCATTTCTCAACCTCTGCAATTGTTTTGTCATCTGGTGATGTACGATACATTACTTAATTTTATAAATACGTGTCTCTGTGTATCTTCTGTCATGTGGCATCCAAATGTACACAGTCACCGATACTGAACAGTGTGTTGAATGCTTTCGTCATGGTTTCTGGGTTGAGTAAAGAGTTCGCTTTTTTTAAGGGTTTACGAACTTACATTTTCCATAGTAGAATCAAACCTGAAACCTTTCACTCTTGCAACCGGGCACATTACATGTACCTCTAGAGCGATGAGAAAAATAAAAAAAGTGTCTTTAAATTACTTTGCATATTTTCAGACTCATTTTGAAGCTGTTGATGTAAATGTGTAACTCAAGATTTTTTAATTGAATAAAATATAAAATTTGACTGTTTACAAATTGATAGCTATGAAAATGAAAAGCTATGAAAGCTATGTCATTGGAAACCAACTCACTATTTACTGTTTATCTCAGTTACACATAGGCCAAGGAGAAATTCAGATATGAGTTATTATCACAACAAAGCGGAAGCAACGTCATGTGTGTGAGTGGTCATGACATGTCAACCTATAACCCTGCATTTTGATTTGTCAAAATATCATGTTACAATCACCTTTATGGTGTGTCCTTACTAACAAACAGGTTTTTAGTGTCACGCTTGGTCATTTCATTTGCGTTCACTTGTATCTTTTGACATTCACGATTTGGCTATTAACTCTATTTTTCTATAACATCAGCTATCAAAATATCAAATGTATTCAAACGAATCACATATTTACAAGTATCAATCATAGAGTGACGTTAAAATAACATCTGTAAGTATTTCTGACTGCTCTTATGCGAGAATGTAGCTGTAGATAAGCAGTGTGACAGTAGTTGTGAAGCATAAATGCGATTAATTATTTACTTATGACAGATCTAAAAGTAGGTCACACCTTTGCTGTGTAAACAGAGCATGTAAGCAGAGCAATACAACCTTGCATTAACTTAAAAGTGCATACTGGGTATATTAATAGCCTTTGTCGTGTACCTGCTGTTTACACTGTAAAATGTAGAGTGTTAAGGCGTTTTACCATTGTGTATGACTAAGCAGTAAGATTGAATTCTTTTGAGAAAACTTAAGAATGCTATCATGAATTAAATTCAAAATAATGATCAATGGCTAAAACAAAACTACTAAGGAAACTTATATCAAATGCATATGTCATCATTGCTGTATGAGAATTAAAAAATAAAAAGATTGCATCTATCATAATTATGTACTACCTATAGCAATCTGTTAAGATTTGTGGTATTAACTTCGTCATTGGTGGGGAGAATATATGGAGTGTCATTGGTCCACTTTTGAGAATGTTAATACATGTATGTTCTGTGAATTATGAGAAAATCTTAATAATTACACTTGTTTCTATGATATTTGATGTTTGTTATGTTTTGTAAATACACGAAAAATATCTAGTTTTAACCTGAATCGTTTTTGAGCTAAATTAAAATTAGATTTAAAAGAACTCGTTTTTAAAACCCATTTGGTGATAGAATCTCACTAACAAATAACTTACAACAACAGCAATCAATTTCAGTTAAAACCTGTTTCTGAAACAATTATGATTACAATTAAGTACAACAATATTGGTTTTCTTTGTTTTATTTGTCGCCTGTTCTTAAGAGTGAACTGCCTTATTCAAGTGTGTGATCTAATCAACTGTCATATTCAAATGTTGTATAAAAGGTCACTGAATAAATTTAAGCAATGATGGCATCGACTGAAGTCATCAGGCCCACCCTGGTAGGTTTAAAAATCCGAGGATTGAGTTTCCACCCAACCAGAAACGAAGGTACCTCCTCATCGTTTCAGGTCTCCAGACTACAGTTGCACTAACAGGTGCTCCTCCTTTCCTCAGACACGTATACACTGCCCAGGCACAGTTGTTACTGAGGAATTCATAATGACCATTACTCGACCAATCTGCCCACCAGTTCTCCATTGCATCCTCATCAAGTTCTTTATTTATCTCAATGGCATGATCTGGATCTTCCTTTTCCTTTTCAATGTCCTCATCAACGTTAAATTTGGTAGATCCACCTTTTTGACCAAAAGTAATCTTTCCTTTCAGAGGCCCTAGACCCTTTTTTCCATCTTCTGGTGGCCACCAGCTTATGTACGTTCCATTGCTTAACTCCATTGATACATGTCCAAACCTGTCAAGGTTTGGCATCCAGATGTACACAGTCACCGTCACTGAAACAAATCATGCAATAATAATGGGTAAAATGATCACATTTCATTAATAGTTTTATCGCATTATTGTAGAAACGGACAGGAGAAATAAATATGACACATATGGGATATAAATTTCGCAAAATCTCTCCAAATTTTTTTTCATTGAGTATGTTAACTGAAAACTAATTGACTCTGTAAGAACTAAGTTTGAAATACAAACATACTTAAATCAGATAAGACATTTGAATAGTGGTTTTGATACAACTAATTAGATACCTATTTTTTATGCTTATTTCTTTGCACCGTAACATCGTTTTTCTTTGACCTTTACAAATATCTAGTAATTTTTCAAAATAAACTTATTTGCTTTTGTGTATTATGCTATTTGATTATCTCTAACACTTATGTTAATATGTTCAAATAGAGTCATCCATTCGCTGTTTTCTTTTCTTTTTAATCACAAACATATATAAACTCAACAAATAAATGTATATCACTAATGTACGACACAAAATAGCATACTTATGGTTTATTCAAACTTCAATGGCTAATGATAAATAATCAAAGAAAAATGTGAACTTTTATCATTTTCTCTTATTTTAATTAAATATATAGTTCTCGCAGATCACATGTCAATGCTCTGTGTTACTTGGTCTATTGATTAAGCAAGTCAAGATTGATAATCTATTTCCGATATTCAGTTACCATCGAGGGATAAAAAAAAATAGGTAAAAGAATAGTGAATCATGAATAGTGACAAAAAAACCTTTTTAGGCGAATAACGAAATCATTACTTACTATTTATGTGGGTTACAGGACGTCAACCAAGAAAGCTCAGATGTGAGCTTGAGTTATATCATGATAAATACAAGCAATGCAATTGGTGACATGCGAAACGGTTATATATCAACCTGCAATGACAGAAGTGCTCCAATTCGTAATGTGTCCCTAGCGACTGCCCCTTAAGGATAACAATTTATGTGATAAGGACGTTTTATCGTATCCTCATACAGAATAAGCACAAAGTTATTTTTGTAACACGCATTATCATAATTCAAAATAGGTACGACTACTACAGTATTTCAACGTGTCAAGAATAGAAAGTTATTCTAACATCTTTAAGCAATCATACTGTCTACTTTTATGAGTGATTAAAAGATATCATGATCAATTCAAATTCAAAGAGTTTTTGTTTTGTTTTGAACGACACAATTTCACCAAAGCAGCTTATAATTTATCACTTCGTTCATTTTTATGTCATTATTAGTTTTTCAAACGTCAAGCTGATAAAAATAACATAAGGTTAGAAAGAGGGTATTATTTTATAGTTTTTAGTTCAGTTCATGGAGCATAGAGATCAAAGATCGCCCACATAATAGATCTAAAAGTAGGTGACACTTTTATTGTGCCCTATAGGATATACACTAAGATCAGCAAAACCCTTGTCTCGTGATTGCTTTTAACGTTAAAGCAAAGATAAGTGTGTTACGTCAGAGGGAGGTCTATATATTCCTGTTTAAACAGTCATTGAGTCCTGGAGAATGCCATCATACGATTGATACAAGCATTAAACATTTTTTTAAACATTACTTAAAATATATATATATATGTTAGAAGTGTTGTTTGAAATTTGTCATTGGTGTTATAAATTCTGTTATCGAGGCTATAAATCATAACGTTTTTATGACAACACTGCAAAGATGTGTTGTTTATGATGTTTAGATATGTGTCCTGTTGACTAGGCATTTGCATTTAAATGAGATACAAACATGAAATCAATAATTCAAGATTTTGTCAGGAATGTTTCGTTTACTTGCATACAACGATTAAAATTGATTCTATAGTGAAACAACAGGACAGATGTATGATATGTATCCAGAACAGAAATCGAAATAGAGAAATCACTAAATTTACACTAAGTTGAACGTAACACATGGCCTTTAACATTCTCAGGGTTACATTTAGTTAAGATTAAGTTTTCACTCAATCCTTAAGTGTTGTTTCTTGGGTAAACTGTTCTATATCAACTATGATTTGAAACTTTCTGTCAAAAAAGTTCTTGTTGTCGATTTCTGTGTAATTCACTTCAAGTTCTGTTTACATTGTAAATAGATTTGCAGGTTTGTCTTATCATGCATTGTGAACATTTTTAAATTGTGTGTGTGTGTGTTTCTGATATGTTTTGAAATGCGTTACTTATAGAAAAAGTTAAGACCGTATTTTCTGTAAAAAAGACTGTGTAAATTGTATTCCTGTGATGCATTTTAGTGGTTAGTTTTGAAAACTACTATTGAAATATATTTTGGAATTAAACTTGAAAGTGATTACCTTGAGGAGATTGCATTATTGGCCTAACTTACATTAACAAACTAAAAGAGGCTAAAATATTATTTTATCAGTTATTTAGAAATGTTTTCATTGATAAAAGAAGCTTATTGATATGCATGCATGTATAAAGACATAAGACTGCAATAGGTTCAGCAGGTAACATTTTATGAACGCTTCCTGTGCAAAGTTTCATTATCTTTGTATTATTGGACCTGAACCTTCAAACTGAAATGAACATGTGTTTAATTCTGCTAAGTGTGCCTTTTGATATACTTTAAACACCTGTATCCATGGAAGCATGACTTAAATAGTGACTCATGTTCAATTATCAAGTCCAGAGCACAACAGACATTCAAGCTTCGCCAGACTTAGTTCGCCTAGTAAGCAAAGATGCTTAGGTGTGCTTTTTAAAGGCAAGATCTCAGACATAGAGAATCTCACCCAAGTGTCTTCTAATATCAAATGTATCAACACAAGTTGATATAAGAAACAAATATCCGTGGCTTGCCGAGACAACTTGAACATTTGAAGTGTGACCGCAATTATATATGCTCTATATGTAAAGCATACATGCGATCAAATATTGATCTAAAGCAGATAAGAAAGTAGTTCAGATCTTGGTTTTCGTAATCAGAGTATGCCCATGTCAATGCAACCTTTCATTATACCGAGAAACGCATATTGGGTATATTCACAACATTATAAAATGGGGAGTGTTGTACTATTTTACGTTAGGGGAAGTGCTGTAGTAGTGTTGAAACTTTTTAGACTTGAAAACGTTTTCAAAAAATTTACACTTAATCTTAAATCAATTATAAAAACAGAACTACTTAAGCGATTTATACTAAATGCATATGTCATCATTGTTTTGTTAAAATTCTCACTTTGATAACACAAAGTAAAATTAAGGAATTTGTCTATCATATTTACTTTCTATAGCAATCCTTGAAGATACTTGGTATGTACATTGTACCTTGTCATTGGTCTGGAATATTTGTGTGAAGGAATAAAGACTTAAAATAGTAATATAACGAGATACAAGTTACAATAAGTATTTGACTAACACTTTCTAACATAAATCGAACTTAAAGGGGCAGTAGCACGTTTTTAGGGGAAATAAAAGGGGATGTCAGGAAAATGAAAATTAATGGTTCAAATTGAAAGACAATGCATTTAAACTAAATGGAGCAATAATAATTCAATATATAACGTAAAGTTTAGCCATGCAATTCCTTTTTCTTTAAAAAAATGAATTAAAGGTGTTCACATTAAATTGCCGCCAATGGATTTTATACTAATCATCATACTTTGTCCTCTGACTCTGGATGATTGGCTTGTGTAATGAGATTTTTGACACTGTCGAATTAATACATTCAGCATTAACTTGCAATTATCAGTGAAAATCTTCAAACATACATTATAATTATCAAAAGACGTGCTACTGCCCCTGTAAAGTTTTGCAATCCTAACATTCACGGTATAACGTTCGCAAAAGTTTTATGTATTCAAAAGCTACTTCAAATTTTAAGAGTTAAGGTTGCTTAGGTAATTTCCCTATCAGTTTCCTTGCCTTAACCTTGGAATCTCAACATTGCTTCCACCAATCTTGAAGTTACAAGTTACAGAAAGCGAACGTGTTACACTATTAAGAATGTACACCTATCCTGAGAATGATGAGAAAATCTAAACAAAACTCTTGTATGCATGTAGTTTGTTGTTTATTGTATATTGTAAAAATAATGCACTATATCTAGTTTTAACCTGGAACGTGTTCACGCAAGTTTAAGCTAAATGAAAATTAAATATTAGAAATAGTGCTTCCTCAATATTGGACCGGGCCTCTGATTTCCAAGCTTACTTGGTGATAGAAATATCATTTTGCAAAAACAATTGTCTAAGATCATTGCAAGACTGAAAGAGATTTTCAAAGGCCCAGGAAAATAGGCAAATTGCAAATCGACAGTCATCAAGTTGATACATATATTTAAATGACAATTGTCTCAAATCTTGAATTACTGTGCACTAAATGATATTTTTGAAATGCTCAAGAAGTGTATACCAACATTGCATTCAAGATTGTGGACATAGGCTCAATGTCACGCTTCAAATAAAAAGAACTCAAGAGAACAATAATTATAGGATATCTAACGAGCTTCCCCTTTCATATCAAGTTTATGTCCCTAGTGAAATAATTTTGCTTTGTCACGAGCCATGGCGAGTGACAAAACAAAATTATTTCACGAGGGACATAAACTTGATATGAAAGGGGAACGAGTTATGTATCCTATTTATTACCAACTTGCATTTCAGACGATTTATTGCTTTTTTAAATAACTTTTTATTATGCCTATAAAGAGACGAAACGGCGGATGAGTATCAAACCACGTCACAGATTCAAATATTATACTATTACGACGTCAAATATTCACATTTCTAAATTCTACCCTACGTTAATTCGTAGTGTCTGATGAAGTAACAAGCACTTTATTCATGAACGAAGCGTACGTGAAAATAAAATCTCACTGCGCGAGAACAGTCAGAGTTATCTTTCTTTGGTCAACGTCATGACATGACGGCCGCCATTTGCCTGTATCTTTTCGTCAAATTGTGTAAACAACCGCCTTCAAAGTAAGTTTAAGATGCTTATCATTGTTCAAACGCGTTTTGTTTTGAAGAAATGTTGTCTAAAGAATATTCAGTTGTCTTTATATTTTATAGATAACAAGCAATGTCTGTCTGTGTCATTTTTGGGCCACATGGATCAAATTAATGAAATTCGGCAATCAAATTGTGCTGAATTTAAACTCTTTTGTGTTTATATGAGCCTTGAGTTATCAGTAAGATGTTTAGTTGTAATTCTTTTGTCCTCCGATTTATTCCTTAACATTTCGGTAAGGAAGATTTAAAAGATAAACTGAAAGTTTGAAGAATGATTCCGACTCAGTGCCATTCGAATTTGTGAATGAAAACACGTTCGTTTTATGATTGAATAAAGTAGTCCGGACAAGGTCAAAGTTCACCGCAAGCCAATCAAATCACTTTTAGGTGTTATGACCCATATGTGTCATAACAAATTATTATGAAACCCCTTTATGAAGTACCACGTGAGTAATAATTTCATTTAGACAGAAGTTACCACAACGTATTAAGTATATTTAATTTACAATATTGTGTTTACAAAACAATCACAAAATAATTGTTTGATACAAAATAGATGAGATATTTTAAATCATATGGAATATTTAGAATTCCTTCTTTTGGCCAACAAATCACTTACTAACCACCACCAACACCAACAATAAATTTAGTAAAGAGTTTTTTGAAACAATTTTAAAAACAATTAAATACAATAAACTAGATATCATTACAATAAAAGTTATCCAAAACATGTCTGCTAAATATTAGAAGTTCATCTATTAAATACATTCCCTTATACAATAATCAAAGTTATGGGTTATGTATGAACGTAGCACTACAATCACAAATAAAACCAAAAAATAGAGCCATGGGCTCTGTAGCTCATCAGACTTTTGGTTAAAATATGTTTTGACCCCTGTGACCCCATTTGGGTCATGGGGTCACGAAATCTACAATTAAGAATCCCCATTGGCCAAGGAGTCTACACACAACTTTTCAGCTCTCTAGACATTCTGGAACTGGAGAAGAAGATGAAAATAGGCTTTTAATGTTTTGACCACTGTGACCCCATTTGGGGTCATGGGGTCACGAAATCTACAATTTAGAATCCCCATTGGCCAAAGAGTCTACACACAACTTTTCAGCTCTCTAGACCTTTTGGAACTGGAGAAGAAAATGAAAATAGGTTTTTAAGGTTTTGACCCCTGTGACCCCATTTGGGGTCATGGGGTCACGAAATCTACAATTTAGAATCCCCATTGGCCAAGGAGTCTACACACAACTTTTCAGCTCTCTAGACCTTTTGGAACTGGAGAAGAAGATGAAGATAGGTTTTTAAGGTTTTGACCCCTGTGACCCCATTTGGGGTCATGGGGTCACAAACTCTACAACTTAGAATCCCCATTTGCCAAGGAGTCTGCACATCAAATTTCAGCTCTCAAGAGTCATTGGTTTCGGAGAAGAAGATGAAAATGTGAAAAGTTTACGGATGGACGGATGGACGGACGGATGGACGGACGGATGGACGGACGGACGGACGGACGGACGCCGGACGCCATGCCATGCCATAAGCCCATCGGGTCTTTCAGACCTGATGAGCTAAAAATGTCTTATGGAGACATATTCCTCTGTCTCCGACTGTTCTGGTCTGATCTCGGTATGAGTGTCATATTCAAATGTTTCATAAAAGGTCACTAAATAATTTGAAAGCACTTGCCGGCCTCGGCTGAATTAATGAGGCCCACCATGGTAGATTGAGAATGCAGAGGAACGAGTTTCCATTCAACCAGAAACAAAGGTACCTCCTCATGGTTTCAGGTCTCCAGACTATAGTTGCACTAACAGGAGCCCTGCCTTGTCTCAAACACGTATAAACTGCTCAGGCACAGTTGTAGCTGAGGAATTCATAATGACCAGAACTCGACCAATCTGCCCACCAACTCTTCATTGCATCTTCATCGAGCTGTTTATGTATCTCAAAAGCATAATCTGAAACTTCCTCGTACTTTTTAATGTCCTCAACAACGTTACGTTTGGTAGATCCACCTTTTTGACCGAAAGTAATCTTTCCTTTCAGAGGCCCTAGACCCTTTTTTCCATCATCTTATAAATGCTTTTGTCGAGGCTATAAATCAAAACGTTTTTATGACAACACTGCAAAGATGTGTTATTTTGATATTATTATTGATATTTGTCCTGTTGGCTAGACATTTACATTTAAATGAGATACAAACATGAATCAAGATTTCAAGATTTTGTCAGGAATGTGTGTTTACTTGCATACAATGATTCAGATTCCTTCTATAGTGAAACAACAGGACAGATGTATTCAGAACAGAAATCGAAAATAGAGAAATCACTAACTTTACACAAAGTTGAATGTATCACATGGCCTAAAACATTATCAGAGTTATATTTAGTTAAGAATTCAGTTTTAACTCTTGTTTCTTGGGTAAACATGTTCTATATCAAATATCATTTGAAACTTTCTGTAAAAAACGTTCTTGTTGTCAATTTCTGTGTAAATCACTTCAAGTTCTGTGAACATTGAAAATAGATTTGCAGGTTTGTCTTATTATGCATTGTGAAAGGTTTTTAAATTGTGTGTGTGTGTGTGTGTTTCTGATATGTTTTGAAATGTGTTACTTATAGGAAAAGTTAAGACCGTATTGTCTGTAAAAAAAGACTGTATAAATTGTATTCATGTGATGCATTTTAGTGGTTAGTTTTGAAAACTACTATTGAAATATATTTTGGAATTAAACTTGAAAGTGATTACCTTGAGGAGATTCCATTTTTGGCCTAACTTACATTAACAAACTACAAAGAGGCTAAAATATTATTTTAACAGTTATTTAGAAATGTTTTCATTGATAAAAGAAGCTTATTGATATGCATGCATGTATAAAGACATAAGACTGCAATAGGTTCAGCAGGTAACATTTTATGAACGCTTCCTGTGCAAAGTTTCATTATCTTTGTATTATTGCTTGGTGCCCCAAAGGGCACCAAGTATTATGATTTGATTCTCCTAAAACTTTTCTGAATTCTCTCTATATTACTCTTGATATTTTCAAAGGGAAGCCGCGCCAATCACATGTGTTGTATCCAAATCAAAAGACCAATGAACAGAGCTGTAGCAAAAAATGCATTACGTCACCATGTGGGTAATACAAAATATTTGGCACATTAAACTGTGGAATATGATTTCGCTTTAAATGTCATGTTAAAAGAGAAACAATATTTTCTATTAAAGACGCTGATAAATGTTAACAGACTCAATCAAAAACATCTTCATTTGATGAAGAGTCTGCATTTGTTCCAGATAAGAGCATTATTTCGCATTCAATAATCGCAGAATCCACTTTTGTATAACCCACGCGATTTAATTTCACGCTGGGCTCGCCTGGCGATTTAAAAGTAATGTTTGTGTAAGAACGATGGTGACATCGAAAAAAGACTTATGTTTACTAATAGGTAGATCACTTACGACCACGTGACAAGTCATACTTAACGATGTCACTAAATGTTTACGTTGAAAACATGTATTTATTATCAGAGCTACTGAAATTGACTCGTGCTATATTTAGAATATGACCTACATCGCTGGTTCCATACGGTTACTATAAGGCCGCGACTTAGCTCAGCGGAGCTGGGTTGAAATCCCGTCAGATCATCGGAAAGTATTTTGTTTATTATCTGTAATACTACAGTTAATATTTAACCAGCATGACAAGGAGATATGGTTTTGGCAGTACGTTTTGCACAATTTCCTGTCATTGTCAACGCTACATGGCAACCCATGCAGTGCTTTTACTTCAAGTAACAACATCACAATGCAATAACATCATAAACTGACACTGTCACATCACTGTCTTGAAAATTAAGTGTTGTTGTGTTCAGAGATTTACATTTTTTCTCTGAGATCTCAAAAAGAGTGAGTTTGAATGATAAATAGAATATCACCCTCGTGTGTTTTGATTTGAAATATACCAACAATCGTTGATGAATGTAAAAATATTCATAACTTTCAGCAATTCGTGTTGATAGAAATTAATAATTGTGAAATTAACTTTGAGTAATACTCGTGTTAATATTACTGCTGTTATCCAGTGTTGTATATATTATCACCCAAATTGTTCGACAAATCACAATCTCCTTCATCTGCCTATGTGGCACCAAGCATGCCTTTTTAAAGGCTTTTCTTGTTGGACCTGAACCTTCAAACTGAAATGAACATGTGTTTAATTCTGCTAAGTGTGCCTTTTGATATATTTTAACACCTGTATCCATGGAAGCATGACTTAAATAGTGACTCATGTTCAATTATCAAGTCCAGAGCACAACAGACATTCAAGCTTCGCCAGACTTAGTTCGCCTAGTAAGCAAAGATGCTTAGATGTGCTTTTTAAAGGCAAGATCTCAGACATAGAGAATCTCACCCAAGTGTCTTCTAATATCAAATGTATCAACACAAGTTGATATAAGAAACAAATATCCGTGGCTTGCCGAGACAACTTGAACATTTGAAGTGTGACCGCAATTATATATGCTCTATATGTAAAGCATACATGCGATCAAATATTGATCTAAAGCAGATAAGAAAGTAGTTCAGATCTTGGTTTTCGTAATCAGAGTATGCCCATGTCAATGCAACCTTTCATTATACCGAGAAACGCATATTGGGTATATTCACAACATTATAAAATGGGGAGTGTTGTACTATTTTACGTCAGGGGAAGTGTTGTAGTAATGTTGAAACGTTTAAGACTTGAAAACGTTTTAAAAAAATGTATACTTAATCTTAAATCAATTATAAAACATAACTACTTAAGCGATTTATACTAAATGCATATGTCATCATTGTTTTGTTGAAATTCTCACTATGATAAAGCAAAGTAAAATTAAGGAAATTGTCTATCATATTTACTTTCTATAGCAATCCTTGAAGATACTTGGTATGTACAATGTACCTTGTCATTGGTCTGGAATATTTGTGTGATGGAATAAAGACTTAAAATAGTAATAAAACGAGATACAAGTTACAATAAGTATTTGACTAACACGTTCTAACATAAATCGAACTTAATGGGGCAGTAGCACGTTTTAGGGGAAATAAAAGGTGATGTAAGGAAATGAAAATTAATGGTTCAAATTGAAAGACAATGTATTTAAACTAAATGGAGCAATAATATTTCAATATATAACGTAAAGTTTAGCCATGCAATTCCTTTTTCTTTCAAAAAATGAATTAAAGGTGTTCACATTAAATTGCCGCCAATGCCGCCAATGAATCTTATACGAATCTTCATACTTTGTCCTCTGACTGTGGATGATTGGCTTGTGTACTGAGATTTTTGACACTGTCGAATTAATGCATTCAGCATTAACTTGTAATTATCAGTGAAAATCTTCAAATATAAAATTATCAAAAAACGTGCTACTGCCCCTGTAAAGTCTTGCAATCCTCACATTCACGGTATAACGTTTGCAAAAGTTTTATGTATTCAAAAACTACTTCAAATTTTAAGAGTTAAGGTTGCTAAGGTAATTTCCCTATCAGTTTCCTTGTTTTAACCTTGGAATCTCAACATTGTTTCCACCAATCTTGAAGTTACAAGTTACAGAAAGTGAATGTGTTACACTATTAAAAATGTACACCTATCCTGAGAATGATGAGAACATCTAAACAAAACTCTTGTATGTAGTTTGTTGTTTATTGTATATTGTAAAAATAATGCACTATATCTAGTTTTAACCTGGAACGTGTTCACGCGAGTTTAAGCTAAATGAAAATTAAATATTAGAAATAGTGCTACCTCAACATTGGACCGGGCCACTGATTTCCAAGCTTACTTGGTGATAGGAATATCATTTTGCAAAAACAATTGTCTAAGATCATTGCAAGGCTGACAGAGCTTTTCAAAGGCCCAGGAAAATAGGCATATTGCAAATCGACAGTCATCAAGTTGATACATATATTTAAATGACAATTGTCTTAAATCTTGAATTACTGTGCACTAAAGGATATTTTTGAAATGCTCAAGAAGTGTATAACAACATTGCATTCAAGATTGTTGACATTGGCTCAATGTCAAGCTTCAAATAAAAAGAACTCAAGAGAAAAATAATTTCATTTAGACAGAAGTTACCACAACGTATTAAGTATATTTAATTTACAATATTGTGTTTACAAAACAAATATCAAAATAATTGTTTGATACAAAATATGTGAGATATTTTAAATCATATGGTTAAGAATATTTAGAATTCCTTCTTTTGGCCAACTAATCACTTACTTATCACCACCAACACCAACAATGAATTAAGAAAAGAGTTTTTCTGAAACAATTAAAAAAAAATTAAATACAATAAACTAGATATGATTACATCAAAATTTATCAAAAAACATGTCTGCTAAATATTAGAAGTTCATCTATTAAATACTATAAGAATAATCAACGAGTTGGTAGGAAATACGGATTATCTGACCTGAGTTAATTATTGCGATAAACTCCGAGCTTCAGCGAGGAGTTTGACACAATAATTAACGAGGGACAGATAATCCGTAATTCCGAGCACCGAGTTGGTTATTCTTTTTCTTACCCAAGATAATTTTAATGCATAAAACGGGGAAAAAAGAGTAACATTAAAAACTACGCGCGGCCGGTAAAATACAAATTGTACTTATACGCCATTCATAATGTTGCTCACTACTTCAAGATGGGCGGCTCGAAGTAGTTCGCAAAATACGCTCTAATTTTAAATAGTTAATAATTTTGATGTCGCAATTTATCACAAACATATTGCACACCCTGTAATACGCTACTGCGTGAGGACGTTTGCTACTTACCGTTACGGTTTGCTATGCTTGAAGCAACGGCTCGCTATCACAATATCACTTTTCACAATGATGTATCGCCGCAGAAATTGTGTAAGTTAAGTCCCAATTTAAGCTTCTTTGACACATATTTGTCGTGATATGATAAAATATTAATTAACGATGAAGTTGACATAAAACACTTACCAAATGAAATAAGAATTATTAAAATATTCGATGTTATGTGGTATACTACCACTTGCAAGTGATGAAATTACTTGTTTTTATTGTCTAAACAGCGTTCAATTCATGAACTAATGTGCCAATAGAAGATAAGTAATACTAAGTGTATGTATGTAAGTTGGCATGGATAATTTATATTAAATAATGACAATATGAAGACATTTATAAATTCGACATGCAACGGTTGCTACATGACGTGACAACGGTAGCTGGTGGTAATTCGTTCTTGGTGAAACGGTTTGCTAGCACTGTTTTACGGTTTGCTACAGCTACGGTTTGCTACAGCTATTATTATGACAATAACAATCAGACAACTACAACAACTAGCAGGGCCATGAAGTACAGGTGCCATGAGTGCAACGTCAAAAGTGACCTTTTTGATGTGATAATCAAACATTTCTGTGAAAACCATCCCGAAAATGAACTTAAAACTAGAACAGTTCGTTTATCGTCATTGACGGGCAAGTTACAGTATGTAACAAAGAATTATCAAATCGTTCTCAAATATATTCAAGACCAAGGACAAAAGATAGTAACGTCACCAGGAAATGAGCGCATCACACTTAGCGTAAATGAAAGTGTCAATAATGAATCTAGCCCAAGTACCCAGAGTGATACTGAATCATAATAAAGTACTAACGCTTTAATTCATGATGTCAGCGATGATGAAAGTCGGGAATCTTTCGGAGAAGTCGATCAAGATTGTTGTGACACCTCCGAATCAAAATGTTCGAATGTTGACGGGGATCTTGAAAGTGATATGGACGAATTAGTTCGGCTATTGCCTTCAATAGTAGATTCTCTGAGAGAAGTTGGAAGATACTCAGAATGGAAAACTTTTTGTCGCATGTTAGCCGATAAAACAATTCCAACAGAAAACTTAGCCTTCCAGTTATTCATGGATGTTGTCAAGTGGTTCTCATGCACAACTACAACGAACATGCGATACAAGAAAGAGGTCATTGCTTTTTGGAAAACTGGTTACAGACTGTTCCATGGTAGGTTTGTCAGATTTATGTCTGGATACAAGAACCTTGGTCAGGTTGTGTTAGGAGACTGTACACTTGGAAATTACAACCCATCTTCCTCAAATATCTACTTTGCTGTTCCAAGTTTCAATATTTTAAATTCCAAAATTTGTGAAACAATTCCTCATAATATTAAACCAGGAATCTTAAAGTTCTTGACGCCATTTCGAAAGAGCAAAGAAACTGTTCCTTCAAAATATCATGCTCTCCCCACAGAGGCAACTCAGTCATACCTGAATTAGCCTCTGTTCTATTACGCCTAGATCCTGGGGTTCTGGCAGATTGCCCTAGCGGCAACAAGTTGTAACTTAAGATATCTCCTTTATTTGCAGCCAATGAAAACACCTTTTGGATATCCAAAATTGGGGTGTGATTAGCAGTCGTATGGTGACATGATAGATTTTATTGTACTAATCAACCATAAAATAACTAATAGAAGACAAAAAGCGATGGTTTGTAATAGGAAGAATTACCTTCCCTGGATGTGAAATTTCAACGACAGCTTTGACGAACCACACGGATTTGGAAGAGGTTCTGCGAATGAACACTTTTGAAACGACGTCGCTGATTGCACAACTAACTTCGATTGCCTCCAATCAGATTTCTACCTTTCTGTCCCGTGTATTAGCCGTAATAGAACAGAGGCTAATTCAGGTATGACTGAGTTGCCTCTGTGGGGAGAGAATGTCAAAATATGTTTTGATGGCAAACAAAATAGGTCAGGGCTTACTGAAAACGCTGGTGATGTAGATTTGTTTGAATTTGAAGATCCACCAACACTTGGAAGCAGAAAAACTAGATTGCATACCGAAATTTCGCTTATCCAAACTCTTGTAGATAGACTGTGTGAGGACGATGTTAATGGCATTGATTGTGTCAGAACATTCCAAACAGGCTGCGTGGATATATTTGGAGTCGTTTGAACGGGGTGCATATACTGCTGTCAGAAAGGCTTCTCCAGCCCTGACAATTCTTCATCCATGTTCTGATGTTGTAACATGATTACTTAAATGTTATTTTTTGGAAATACCATAAAGCCATCAGATACATACAATAATGCTTCAAATAACTATTTTGAATCCAATGAGATCTTTAATGAATTTTTACAAACTTTCGTAACCGTTTATGTCATATTGAGACGGCATAGCAAACCGTAACATACATCGTAGCAAACCGTACTTACGCACATGGCTTACCATTAGCAACCGTAGCATCAAAAGTACGAACTGTTTATAAGTTTTGGTCATTTCAGTCTTTGCCTGACATAGTGCGGCCAATGCAGTTAACAATCATGTTACAACAATACTTCTTTGTCATCTATATCTCTCGACTGAATTAGAAGATCCAAGAGAATCATGAATGGGTGTGAAAAAGTTCCGTCAACCAATCAAAATGCGAGTTATTTTTAGAAAAACTGTAATTCCCATGACCATTATGCAAACTTTAATACCCGGCATATCCTTGCCCGCTTGGGTAAGAAATTCCCTTATACAATTATCAAAGTTATGGGTTATATATGAACGGAGCACTAAAATCACAAATAAAACAGTAAAATGTCTTATGGATACATATTCCTCTGTCTTCGTCTGTTCTGGTCTGATCGGTATAAGTGTCATATTCAGATGTTCCATAAAAGGTCACTGAATAATTTTAAGCATTTTGGTGGCATCGACTGAAGTCATATGCATCAGGCCTAGGGTAGGTTGAAAAATGCAAGAAATAAGTTTCCACTCAACCAGAGATGTAGGTACCTCCTCATAGTTCTAGGTCTCCAGACCCAAGTTAAACTAAAAGGAGCCCCGCCTTTCCTCAAACACGTATACACTGCCCAGGCACAGTTACTACCGAGAAATTCATAATGACCAGTGCTCGACCAATCTGCCCACCAATTCTCCATTGCATCCTCATCAAGCTGTTTATTTATTTCAATGACATAATCTGGACTTTCTGTTTCCTTTTCGGTGTCCTCGTAAAGATCAGAACTTGAGTAACCACCTCTTCCCCCGAAAGCAATCTTTCCTTTCAGAGGCCCAAGACCCTTTTTACCACCTTCTGGTGGCCACCAGCTTATGTATGTTCCATTGCTAAACATCATAGATTCATGTCCATACCTGCCAGGGTTTGGCATCCAGATGTACACAGTCACCGTCACTGAAATACAAATAAACAAATATGGTTGATAGGAACAATGTTATATATAAATCTATCAACAGTTTTATCGCATTATTTGAGTTAACTGATAGGAGATATTTCAAGAGTATTTCACTTATGTCACGGAAGCCAGTATTATTGCAGCCCACAACACTAGTGTGGCTTTGCATTCCGTTAAACCTGTAGGCATTGGCTGGAACGAGCGATCGCGAACCATGGGTAGTACTGCACTGAAATGCAATGTAACATTTCTTTACTGCAGACAATATTTGCCAAGTCCCCGGCGGGATCCGTAGCCAAACGCGCTTATTTAACAACTGCGCTATCCCGCCCCCTGGAGAATTGGAGAGTCTCAACTAAATATCTTGACTGAGCTAGTCAGGCATTTGTGAGGTGTATGATGTCGCCAGAATAAAGATTAAATTAACAGCTTTGTCCCTTTGTGAACTGGTGGGCCAAGAGAGACGAGCTTTCTCATTGGTTGAAAACGAGCTTGATATAGGTGAGTGGTAAACTTGACATTGTGCTTACTTCTTGACATTTGAAAAAACGAACATTTTGCATATTTTGCAAATGATTTCATCGCCCAAAAGGGGCTCGAACCCACGACCCTGAGATTATGAGTCGCGTGGTCACCATTTGTGCTACTCTCGTGTCTTCTGATATCAAATACAAAAACACTAGATGATAAAAGGAACATGTATCTTAGGCTTGTAGCACCCGGTAGGATCGGTGTACGGCAGGGAACATTTAATGAAAGGAAGTGAACTATTTGCCACGCGAGAGGCGAGCACATTTTGTAATTTAGCTGTATGAAAAATTGTTAATAACTTTACATTTAGAAGCCAGATTGTTCCCGAAATTCAGGCTGTAAAGTAGAAGACCATTTTCTGTAATACCAACAAATTTCGTTAAATTCTGTCATGATACTAGCCAATGATCCTGTAAAACAATGCCTGGTTGCAGCGAAAGGACCGCTCAGACACGCAAATTTACCAAATTTTAAGGTATCATTGTCGAATAACAAAATATACCAAACATTAGAGTAATTATTATATTATCTCTATACAAAATTGTATTACAAAGAGTTGTCCCCTTTTCGAGCTGTCGTTCTTAAGAACCGACAGCTCAAACTCCAAATGAACTATTTCATAATATCATTGTCAACTTGTTCATGTCAAGCCGTTATTTACTGAGTGAACGGTTTAGTGTGGTGTTTGTATGCAATTTATAGCGAGGATTGGTGCTTTGTGTATCAACATAGTATAGGTCGAAATCAGGTTTATCTTCATCAACTTGATTTTTTTTCACTTTTGTTTGTTCAAATCGTGCAAAAACGACTCATAAACATGTCCAAGAAGTAAATATTAAGTTTCCTTCGCTATAGCGTTTAGAACATATTATTTTACAAAGTCTGACAATTAAATCATCGCATTCAGATTCGTCATGTTTCCAGTTTCATGGTTGCATAGTTAATTCGACCTATCGGGTAATTCCTTTTAGTTGTGAAATGACTTACAAAACATTGGAACGTTCCAAAAAAGGCAGAAAGGGTGTCCTCTTTTATTCTGTTCTGAACATTTGATGTTGGTTTTGAAAGCGATCTTTGGAACATTTATACAGATGCGTACATTCAGTTTCTTCACTTGCCACTGTATCCTAGTGTAAATATCATGTAATACGGGTTTCTAAGCACTAATAAGCCTAGCAGCACTAGATCAAGGATCCCCAGTTCAGCGTTCTAAATCCAGATATTCTAAATCCAGATATTCTAAATCCAGATATTCGGATCGTCTGGTCACTGTTGTAGAGTTTCAAAATTTGGCACGAAACAATAGACAGATAGCGTTATATTTATGAAATTCCGATTTTTCCGAAACGGTATCTTCTGTTAAATGGATGATAAATGGAATATCACACATAATTGTTAAATTACTCAGCCTGTATATCTCATGTAGAAGAACGGAAAAACAGACGCATATCTTAAGTTTGTTCACTTGATTGTGTATCTTAGTGCAATTACCATGTAATCTGGGTTTTATTTGGAAGTCAATAAAATAACTCCAGGAGCACTGACAATTGATCATCAACTGACAATGTGAAAAATTTTAATTCTCAAACCATTTGTTTGGATCGTGTCGTCACTGCTGCTGAATGTCGGTATTTGGCATGGTTAAATAGACAGATGGGGTCATAATTGTGAAATTAAGATTTTCCCTTAAATTTCAAAGGAAATATTCAATACATATGTTTAAAGATAAAAACCACAAATATGACTTGGACCTAAAGATATTGATCGCTTATGAAGGATTTTGTAAAGCAAAATGAAAAAAAGTGTTTTCGAAATTCTGACCTCTGGTCATTTCAATGTCCTGCCAAACGTGTTACGGTTATCTGTGAGGTATGACGTAGGACTTTGTTAACGCAAAGTGAACCTTAACGTACGTTGTGAAATTTCAACATTAGGCCTCTCCGTTTCGTTTTCGCAATCATACATGTAGGATGTCTCAAAGGCATTCAAAATTACATGATATTTCAATAGAATACGTAGGTAAGTGAACAAGCTAAAGGCAAGCAGCAGTATGTTGTGAAGACACAGTTTCAATAATTGATTAGTTATGTCGGCTATTCTCAGGACTTCTTAATTTGCAATGCGTCTATCACTTCGTCTTGTAAACAAGTGTTTTCTTTGCATGGTTTCCATTGCTTATTGGTCAAAATCATAAATAAAAGATATGCACAACACACATGGTACATAAACATTGTATAACTCACTTGTATCGATTGTAGTTAAAACTTGGATACCTTTCCAGCAAACCACAACGGTTTTGAAGAAATAACTTCAGTTGGTGACAAGTGAACAAATGTTTTTAATGAACACGAATTTCTCGAGGAAGGATTTGACTTCATTATTCTTCACAATATTTACTCTAGACTCTATGAAGTCGGTAAAGTAATACACTCACAAGCTGAATACAGACTTCTTTTTCACAATCTACAGCGTAACAAATTACATCCGATTGATGAGACAACGTTAGAATATTTGTACATAAAGCAATACTTACTATCAAGGCAGTTAACAGTTGCAAAGGCGAAGGGAATATGTGACTATCATATCATCATGTTATCTTTATTATGCTTAATTTATATTTATCAGATGTCAATAATAGCCTACAACTACGTTAACATTACTCACGACAATTTTTTTTAAATCTTCTAATATTTTCATGTGTTATAGTTTATCAATCATGGGCCAATGAGATGATTTGTACGAATTTATTTTTATTTAATGTGATCACTGAACCATACATCTAATTTGGGTTTTACATTATACAATTATTGACTTCAGTTGAGGTGAATCCAATGGTTTATTGACCTCGGAACAGTTATGTTCACCGAGGCGATAGCCGAGTTGAACATAAGTTTCCGAGGTCAATAAACCATTTGATTTACCGATAACTGAAGTCAACAACTGTTTTATTATATGATTTATGAACGTTTCAGTTATTTTGTAAACTATTCAATTATTTTAATTTTTTTTGGAAGCAACTCTTTACGGCGCTCCTCGTAGTGACGATCTATTTTTAGCTCCAGGTCATTGGATTGTTATGTTAACCTCGCGTGACGTTTCCCGCGGTCAACATAAGGTTTGATCATTGTCGGCGATCACCTTCCTCGGCCAATCAAAGACAGATCACTCATCCATCATATAATAATCAAAATTAAAGAAATTTATTCCAAAGTAAATTCCTAAAACAGTTTCTCGGTAAAATAGAGTTCGATAGAAATAATCGACATTTAATTGGAAATAGTTATTTTGAAAAACATAAAATTTGTGAATGTTATTGATATCAGATGAAAAGTGTGTTTTTTTGGTAATAACTAGGTGAAACAAAGGCTCCTTTATTTCGGAAAGACAGTTTGGACGCGAACAGATACATGTACAGTGAGTGAAGCGATATGTCGGTGTGACAGATCTCACGCTTCGTAAATTCAATTTACGATAAAATGAACAATTATTAAATACAGCAACAAGATATGAACTTCAGGTTGGTTTTCGACCTCAAAGGATACATTTCCCCTGCAAAATTTTAACAGTTACATACGGAAAACATCGGAAAGAGTCGTTTTTCTTCAATCCTAACCAACGCCGTGACGCGAGGCATGCGTTCGATTTCCTCAAAGGGAGATAATCCTGTTTCAAAGGGAGGTTATAGGTTGGATTTTATTTTCACTTTATAATCCTATATTTCATTGCTAATTATATGATAAATGCGTGCATGACAATATGATTATCAAGTTTCAACTTTATCATAAAAAGTGGGCAACATTGCTAGAATATTGATTTATTCAAATTTTCCTTTATCGAACCGCTAACAAGCCGTATGCTATTTAATATTTTTTCATCACAAATTTTGTTTTTCAATTTGTGAATTTTTTTCAATTTTCTGACATGTTGAATTTACATGTAGGTGAATTTTTGGGCAAGTGAAAGCTCATATTGGTATGATAAGGGATGCTGTTTATCCACTTCTCCTCAAAAAGTACTGGATAGACTGCGCTATTCTTCCAAACATGCTTTAAAGGTATCCTAAAGGTGTGCATCTTATATTATGTTTTAGGAATTTTTAATTTTCTACATTTTAATGGATGTTTGAACTTAAATTAAGCTATAGATGTGCATCTCTTTTTAAATTCTATGGTTGAAAACATTGAGAGCTTTTTTATTAGCTGGGGCATCTGTGTCCCATGGACACAAATTTTCTAGTTTGTATCTATTTGTAACATAAGGTAGGTTGAATAATGGTGTTGTATGCCTTATTTGAATCTCCAGTTGGATGGAATATTGTATATTAGCCGTTGATAATCTAAGAAGGTTCCTTAATCTTTCTGTGATTTTTTCAAAACTTAGGGAGCCTTTTTCATCACATAATATTTTGGACTCCAAGATTAAACCAGTTTTTAATAATATAAGATGATTTAAAAAGGTGATTAAATCAAAGTGGTTGAGTGAGGATTTGGTCCATATCTTTTTCATTTAAGGTTATTTTTTTTGTAGTAAATCCTTCTTGCAGATAAAGCATCTTTCCAGAAAGAATTGCCATGTTCAAATAAAGAATCAACTGCGTTACAATCTAGTTTGAAACGATTATCTAAGGGGAAAATGTTTGAAGATTTTGATTTTCAAAAATATTTTTTCAATGAAGATACTTAAAGAGGATTAAAAAGCATTCAACATCAATCATTCTTAGACCTCCGTCTTGATGATCTCTACTTATAGTTGATCTCTCTTGATTTTATCATTTTTGTTATTCCACAAAAATCTGTAGATTATCTTGTTTCATTCATTAATGAATGTTTTAAGTGGATTCGGTTAGACAGAGAAGATATGTACTAAGGTTGATATAGCCAAAGTTTTAATAACTGTAATTTTTCCAATGAGTGTTAAGTTTCTTCGCCAATTGGCAAATAATCTGTTAATATGTTCTAATTGAATTCCTTAATGAGGCATTCAATGTGATTCCTAGAATGTCAAAGTTCCCTTTATGCCAGTCAAGTTTAAGGTCACTGACTAAAGAAATAGTACTTTCAGAAATAGATCCTATCGAAATTGCCTTAGTTTTTTCTATGTTCATTTTAAACCCTGAAATTTGGTAAAATGTCTGAAGTGTTTCCAATGCTGCATTTAGACTTTTTACAGATCCATCTAAAAATAACTGAGTATCATCAGCAAACTTTCCAAGTTTATGTTCGCTATCATTAAGCTCTAATCCTTTTATGTCAGGGTTTTCCCTTGCCATTAAACCTAATATTTCAACTGCAAGGATGAATACGTAAGGTGAGATTGGATCCCCTACGTACATCCCCTTTCCAGTTTAAAAAAGGAAGACAAATGTCCATTTTGAATTACAGAGGCTGTTGTGTTTGAAGTTTACATTTCTACCCATTTGATTATAGTAGGCCCAAAACCAATTTTTCCCGTTACCTTTGATAGTAAAGGTTTGGATATTGTATCGAAAACCTTTTCAAAGTCAATAAGAAGAAGCAGTCTAAGTTTGTTTAGTTTTTCGCTTCAAATATGATATCATACAGCATCATAGTGTTTTCACTGATACATCTCCCTGGACTAAATCCTGTTTGGTTCTCATGTATGATTGTGTTCAAAATTTTCTTCAGCAATACATGAACTTATTATCGTATATAAAACATTGAGCAATGAGATTGGGCGCCGCCTTTTAAGTATTTTTCTGTCTTTATTTGCTTTTGGAAGGCAGATAATTGATAATTCCCCTGTTCATTGTGCATGTTAATGAGTTATTGTCAAAACACTCCTTTATTAATCTAAAGATAAAAAAGGCCTACGTCTTTCCAAAAGAATTTTTAAAATTCAACAGGATATCCATCTATTCCTGGGCTCTTGTTGTTTTTCATAGATAAGGCAGTTTTCTTTATTTCCTCCATAGTCAAGTCTGTTTCAATGTTATCATAATCTGATTTATTTATCTTAGGTGTTTCTATTTCATCAAGTATTTTATCTATATTATTTTCATCAATGTTTGTTTCTTTATAAAGTTGAGTGTAGAGACTTTCCAGCTCCTCTAAAATGCCTTTTCTTTCATTAGCTTTATTTAAACTATTTATCAATTTACTAGTATAATTTCTATTTTCAAGATGGGAAAAGTAATTAGTCGGTTTTTCTCCTTCCTCATACCAAGTTATTCCAGTTCTTATTTGAATTCCTTTTATTTCTTCTTCATGGTATGATTCTAATTGTCTTTTCAGTGTTGATAGTTCACAAAGTAGTTCTTCACTTGTACATTGGAAGTCATTTTTTATTTTATCTTCTAAATCCTTAGTTTTGTCCTCCAATATATTTTTAAAATGTTTTTCCTTCTTCAAATATGAAGAGTATAAAATTGTTTTACCTTTCAAATTCAAAAAGAAAGTCTCTTACAAATAAACTATCTGATATTTTTAATTGTAAGGATTCTCCATTAATTATTGCATCAACATCCTCCCCGGGTTTAGTATTGTAAGCATATTCAAATACATTTTCTTTTAAAGTTTTCTGAACAATATTTTTCATCACGTACTAGCGAGGTGTTAAATTTCCAGTAACCTCTTCCTCGTTCTTTACTTAAAGAATTTGAAAATGAGAAAGTTATGGCAGATTGATCACATTTACAGCCGGGGATTATAGCAGTGACACATGAAATATTGAAGAGATCTTGTGAAATAAGGAAAAATTCTAGTCTGGCTTGTTGTTTTGGGTTCTTCTTCCACCATGTAAATTTGCAAGAATGATGACTTTGTTCCCTCCATACATCCACAAGATCGAATTTTTCTATTTTTTCAACAATACTATTTCTTGCATTTGGATTATTAATATGTTTATAGTTTTCCAAGTCAATTGCTGGATTAAATACAAGATTCCAGTCCCCACATAGTATCATAGAGTCATTTGCCATTTCTTCAATCCACTTGAATATTTTAATATAGAATGATGGTTCATCTCTGTTTGGGCCATACAGATTAGACAAGGTCATCTCAATACCATCAATTGTCATATATGTTATGATTATATGTATGCTACTTACGTTGATAAGGATGCTGTCAATGTGCAACGTGATAGTAGATTGTGTTCAGTATGTTAAACATTCAGGCTATCAATTATCATCCAGATAACATATTTCTAAGAACATTAAGTAGATTGTTTGTGTAAACAAATCACATCAAGAGCTATACTACAATTCTAAAGCGTAAATGTAGATCCTTGCAACAAAATATACTTTTGTTTTGTCAATACATGTTGTACTTCCCTAAAGCAAACGTTTTCGATCGATAGGAATACTTGCTATACTGTCATGGAAACATCAGCTTTTCTATCCTATATTGACCGAATGTACATTCATACAGGCTACATTAATCTGAACACTTCCTTTATGCATGAAAAATGTTGGGAGGGTGAAATTTACAGATTCAATAACCCACGAAAGGGATACACCACTACAGCTATACAGTTATACCTTTTCATTGCGTAGGTTAATTGCATGAAAAATTAACACTTTTGGAACAAGCGAGGCGATTGGGAATACATTTGCAATTCACTAGAGTAACATTTTACTGTATAAGAATGAAGGCCACGCATGCTTTATAAACTTCTTATTTAATTGCCGTCACTCAACATGAACTTTGGAACTCATGTACAGCGACACAAAGTTAGACCTTTCCACTCTTAAAAATCTCACATGAAAGTTCCTGATCACCTTAGGTGTGGTTTACAGATCTTACCAATGTGGTGCATCACAAAATAAAAGGATTATAAAACGATTATGTTCAAGTTCGAGTTCCTTTATTCATAGAAACGACTCACAGTGGTACACAATACATTTTACATTAAAATTGATACGTTTCAATAAGGTAGTAATATTCTCTACTTATGCCACTAAAATAGCGTATCAATATTCTCTTATACCACTAAAATAGCTTATCAATATTCTCCTTTATATTGCTAAAATAAGGTATCATTATTCTCTAATTATACCACTAAAATAGCGGTTTAAAGGGATAGTAGCACGCTTTTAAGGGGAATATAAGGTGATGTGAGGATAATAAAAATAAATTGTTCAAATTGAAAGACAATGTATTCAAACGAAACCAAGCAGTAACTAGAAAGTGTTTTTACCCGTAAAAACAGATGTCTCCCCCTTCCTCAAATTCTCCAAACCTTTAGACAATACTATCATAAAGCACCATTAATGTTCTCTGTATAATTCACTTGAATAAATAACCTATCAACTCCACAATTGTAGCAAACAAAATATTCAAAATTGCATGGAAATAAACAAAATAATTTTTCTAAATCTCAAACCTCCAAAAGGCACATCTACATGATATTGAGAGACAATATACCAAGTTTGGTGATAATCGGATCGGTCACATAGTTTTAGAGATCTGCTCCGGAAACGAACACTACCCTTGAAAAAGACTAAGTCCAAATTGTTGCCATGGAAATAAAAAAAAAAGAAATTAAGAAATCTATAACCTCCAAAAGGCACATCTACATGATATGGAGAGACAATATACCAAGTTTGGTGATGATCGGTCACATAGTTTTAGAGATCTGCTCCGGAAACGAACACTACCCTTGAAAAAGACTAAGTCCAAATTGTTGCCATGGAAATAAATAGAAAATTAAATTTTAAGAAATCTATAACCTCCAAAAGGCACATCTACATGATATGGAGAGACAATATACCAAGTTTGGTGATGATCGGTCACATAGTTTTAGAGATCTGCTCCGGAAACGAAATGGGAACGCCAACGCCGACGCCGACGCTGACGGGAACTCAGCTAAAACCAATATGTCTCCCGACCCTTCGGGGGGAGATATAATAATTCAAATATATAAAGTAACGTTTAACCATGCAATTCATTTTTCTTACACAAAA
The DNA here is from genome assembly GCA_916613615.1 of Steromphala cineraria. Taxonomy (NCBI): domain Eukaryota; kingdom Metazoa; phylum Mollusca; class Gastropoda; order Trochida; family Trochidae; genus Steromphala; species Steromphala cineraria. The sequence goes on along the minus strand of OU744727.1, from coordinate 20,567,155 downwards.
TGAAAATTAAAGGTGTTCAAACAAAATGGCCGCCAATGTATTTAATGTGAATCTTAATACATTATACTTTGTCCTCTGACTGTGGATGATTGATTTGTGGTATAAAATTTTTGACGCTATCAAAATAATATATTTAGCATTAACGTGCAATTTTCAGTGAAAACTTTAAAATATAAAATTTTCAAAAAACGTGCTACTGCCCCTTTAATATTCTCTTATTATCTCCCTAAAAGTGCCTTATAAGATTCTCCCCTTCTATCACTAATATATACATGCATGGAAGGGTAGACCTATTAGAGTACAAGTTTAATTTACTCAGGGTGTGTTTCTTGACATAAATCATTTCCAACATACTCACCAAGAATGTTTTATCCTTGTATTTGTTATAGGAACATATTTGAGGCAACCTTCATTGATATTTGTCACTTAAACATGAAACATCACACACCTCACTTGCACTAAGGGTTATATTTTGAATCCTTATGGTTTGACAATATGACACAGAAAATGGCAACACGCTCAAACGAAGAGAAAACCAAAAACAAAAGAGTGTTAAAAGCCTATTTTTGCGTAAATGATTTAAAGGTAGGAATCAAAAACTCACAATGACTAATAGGATCTAAAACAAACCTAAGTAGGGAAAATGCACACTTCAAATGGAAACATGATTGAATAAATATATGTAATTTTATGATAAGAATATTTCCTTGAGACGGTTTATGGATAATCAGATTTGCAAATTGAAATGAAGTATATACTCGAACACATATATTGGACACAGTCTAAGTCTATACTTTGATTTCAAAATATTTAGGCATTCAACTTCACGTCAAAACAGCTCAGCATAAATTTAAAGAAGTCGAAAATCTCAGTCCCTTTTACAGATTATTAATATAACCAACTGAAACTACCAACGCATATTTGTCTCTGTAGATGCTGTTAATATGCAATATATTACTTTTGAAATAATTTAACTTTACCCTGCTTGTGAGTATAGTGAACTGATAAAAAAGCTACACGGTATGTTTCAGAAACAACCTGTACCTGTTCATAGAACAATAAAATCCTTCCTGGCTGTAGGTATGTATATAGCAGGCAGGAAATTTATGTATGTAAAGTAAAAACTCTCGTTCGTTTGGCTGAAATTCCACCCACCGATAAATATATCTTCCATCTCAATCATGATATTAAATTTTGGAAACTTTAAAACCGTAAGTAATATTGCCTCAATAAGTCTTAAAATCATCAATAAAAGATTTCCATTGGTTTGAAACTAGAGCAAGTGACTAGTATTTACAGCAACGCTCACATATATCGATTGATAAGTGCATAATAGACAATGGTATTTATAATCATATATTAGAAAACATGAATACTTAGGTATTTATTTGATAAAGTTTTATATTGACACTTTTAGTGAAATGAATGACGTCCACGAAAACCGACGATTCAATTGGAACTGTGTAACGGCAAATTTCACCATTTCTATTGGATAGAATTTTATCCATTTTTATTTCAAAGCTACTCTGAAATATGGTGTACACTTAATGATTAACGTAGGTAAAAGTATTATTAACAACATCGTTAGCAGAAATATTTCACCAAAACTTGTAGACCTATCTATTAAGTAAAAGTGTTCTCATAATCATAATAAAGTGTATTTCATAAAAATATAGCCAGTGGCCCTGTAGCTCACCAGGCTTCATCAACTATGATGTAGAGTGTGGCCAATGTGATTCCCCCTTTGTAGAGGCCACAGGGTCACCAATTATAAAATTAAGTATATACTGGCGACAAGTTTCAGTTTTCTAGGCCTTATACTTCAGGAGAAGATGAAAATAGATTTGAAGGACGTTCCTGTTGCCTTTATTATCATTATAAAGCTACAATTCATCATCCTCACTAGTCAAGGAGTCTGTACACAAAGTTTCAGCTTTCTAGGCCTCATGGTTCTGGAGAAGAAGAAGAAAATAGGTTTTAAGGGTGCGGCCCCTGTGGCCCTTATTAGGGGTCACAGGGCGCCCAAAGCTACAATTCATAATCCTCACTAGCCAAGGAGTCTATACACAAAGTTTCAGCTTTCTAGGCCTCGTGGTTCTGGAGAAGAAGATGAAAATAGGTTTTTAGGGCGTGGCATATGTGGCCCTTATTAGAGGTCACAGGGCCACCAAAGCTACAATTTATAATCTTCACTAATCAAGGAGTCTGTACACAAAGTTTCAGCTTTCTAGGCCTCATGGTTCTGGAGAAGAAGATGAAAATAGGTTTTTAGGGCGTGGCCCCTGTGGTCCTTATTAGGGGCCACAAGGCGCCCAAAGCTACAATTCATAATCCTTACTAGCCAAGGAGTCTGTACACAAAGTTTCAGCTTTCTAGGCCTTATGGTTCTGGAGAAGAAGTCGAAATTCCACAAAGATACGGACGGATGGACGGACGGACGCCGGACGCCGGACACCATGCCATGCCATAAGCCCATCGGGCCTTACAGGCCAGATGAGCTAAAAAGGCATAATTATATCGTACAAATTCACAAAAAAAAGGCTTAAAATTCTGTTTATATATTAACTGGATTAAATATTATTACTTTAAATGAAAAAATAAAGCTTGCATTCAATGTGTTCGATTTCGTGCGTGCTGCGTGATGCGTGATGCATGTTGTCCGTAATGTCCGATTCCATGTATCGGTAATAGTGTGGCGTGAGTAACTAATTTGACATTCAATGGATTTTGAGTATTTAACACTTTACTCTAAAATGGCAGAAGTTGATTCCATGTACGCGTGGTGCGTTTTATACATGTATATGTTCTGCGTAATGCGTAAAGTGATGTCCTTATTTGGTCTGCGTAAGTGCGTATTGCGTATTGGACACGCACTACTCATTACGAATTGCGCACCACGCACTAGGCGTACATGGAATGAACTACTACTAATTTAGTGTAAAGTGTTGATTACACATTACGCACTACGGCACATGTCCCGCCTAAGCCTTCAACCTCTTCAGTAAATCATGTATCCAATCTCGTCAAAGTTCACTACGGCATCCCCAGATCACTTAAGCTCCGTTCACCTCCGCGAGCGTGCACTCCATAGTCTCTTTACTGTTTTGTATCGCCGACCTTTTTTAAATTCCTTTGACTAGTAGCATTTATTTAAAACCAAGATGCCTGAACTATGAATAAACAGACACACATCAACGTCAGGTGATTGTGAGCCACGTCCCAAGCTCAGCAAGTTGTCTCCCTTAGACCGTGTTTATTTGATTTTAGACTGTCCAGAGTGCTGGTTTCAGAGAAACATTGTGTACAAGTTTTGAAGACATAACCATGTCTCTGTTGAAAGTGATCAGCACTGTTCATCAAGAAGATTATTCTCTCCCCACAGAGACAGATCAAGTCATGTAATGTTGGCACAGCTTCTGTTCTATTAGTACGCCGACTTTGTGGGATAGAATGGGAGATGCCTGATTGGAGGCAATCAAAGTTAGCTGTGCAATCAGCGGCGCTGTCCTAAAATCATGGCAGAAGCATTGTAATATGAACCACCCTTTCCATGCGAGAAGCGTTGTTATTTGATAAAGAAATTCAAATGGATTGTGGTGCAAGTTCAGTCCGCCATGGGAAACTGTCGGCGTAATAGAACAGAGGCTGTATCAACATTTCATGACTTGATCGGCCTCTATGGGGAGGGAATGCAAGAAGATCATCCTGTCAAAAGTGAGGGGGAAAAAAGCATGAGCAGGATGCAGTTAAGATACATAGTGAAAGGTTGACATCTAGTTCCTGTGACCTTCTGTGTCTGGTAAAACATTCCTATTCTCTCGAAGACCCAAGTCCAAATTGCCTTGCGTCTCTGCGATCTTAGTTAAAGCCAAATGATGATGTCGTTGATGAATTGATGTTATAGACTATTGTTTTGAAGTACGATTTCTTTTTTTCTCTTATACAAATAAATGAATTGGGTTTTATTGCTATTTTTCAAGTAACCAAATCCGTTGGCGGATCCAGAATTGGGGGAGATGTACCAGGGATGTGCGCCACTCCAAGAGTATATGTTGAGATTGTACACTATATTTCATTCAACACTTAGTAATGAACGGTGTTAAAGGGGCAGTAGCACGGTTTTTGACAATTTTATATTTTCAATGTTTCACTTATAAATTAACGTTAATGTTAAGTTCAATATTTTGAAAGTGTCAAAAATCCTATTACATAGACAAATCATCTTGTCATAGAACAAATTAAAACCATTCACATAAAATCCATTGGCGGCCATATTTATGTGAACACCTTTAATTCATTTTGAGTAAGAAAAAGGAATCGCGTGGCTGAACTTTATGATTTATTACTGCTTCATTTAGTTTAAATACAGTCTTTCATTTTACTGACATCCCCCTAAACATATGCTGCTTCCCCTTTAAATCAAATGTCTTTAGTTTTATGTCGACGAAAGAAAATATACATAAAGAGAACGAGTTCAATTAGTAAGCCTTGCATAATGGTATGGCTCCTGAGTCATATCGAAGAGACCAAAATGTTCATTCTAATTCTGACATTTAGGGTCAGAGGGTAAAGATAAAATTGACCCTTTGGAGATGATTTTTCCTTTATGCATGTACTACAAAGAGTTTTAGTTTAGGGATCGAAACAACATCTCTTGCAGTCAAATCGCAATATTTTATATAAGCAATATTAGAAACATGTCGATATGTATGCATTAATGTGGACATGTCACCGAAATCGCAAAAACGTGTTACATTTTATGAACGCTTGCTATGCATGATTTTATATCCTCAGTCTGTATTATTGGTTCAGGACCATAACATTGAAATGAAACTTTGTTAAATTCCGGTAATAAGCTACGCCTTTTCTCACGGGTCTGATTTGAATAAAATAACGAAATAAATTTGCAAAATATCGTTTAATTGGTTGCCAATTATATTATGATGTCAGTTTGCTGAATGATTTATTTTAGAACTTCCCCTGTATGTAGTTACAATACTTATGTTGATTTAATTCACTGTCCTTGAGCAAGTATTGTGTAATGTTGAATGTTTGCGAAACTGTAACAGGTTATGTTTAAAATTGAATATAGCAGCCTAGGTTCGTGGTACGTTTGCATATCCGTATGGCATATCTCAAAGTTATCCCTGGCTCACAACATAATTTCGAAAACCTTTTTTTATTATTTAAGTGACAAACAGCTGAAAACACGTCATATTTGTTCCTTAGTCATTTTAAATGTGCTGACTCGCTCCCAGGGAGTCGATATTGAACATTTTTATTTTTTTAAAGACAATAACCTTGGATATATCACATTCAAATATCCGTTCACAAACCTCGGCAATAAGATAGCGAATCAATATCAGATAATTAGATAAGTTCACCAAACACCTGTATCATCGTTTGTTGACACATAAAGTCTTTTCCAGTCTATATGCAGCCATTACTCTTTACGATTGTCATGCAAGTGTGAGTTATGTATACATAGAAGTATTTCTTCAATCCTAATGAGTGGGGATTAATGACGCAAAATGAACCAATTAATAGTTCTTTACAAAAATGATGCCTCCTTATAGACTATATAAATACATCGTATGCTTGAGGAATACTAACCAGCAATGAGAATGTTTTGTTAACGGATTCTATTGGTTTTAGGATAATAACCGTTTAGTTGAAAGTATCTTGACTTAGGCTTCAAAGGATGTCATTAGAAAAGGCTTTATGATAAGATCATTACGTAATTGCATTTGGGATGATCATAAGCCACCAAGTTCAGATATTTGTTAACTTATTTATGAAATAAATTATTTTTCCATGTATTAAACATGTAAAAGAAACAAATACATAACTGTGAAAAATAATGCTTAGAACGTTCGCCCGACGGATTCTACGTTATGAGTGTTCACATACCATATGTGTCTACAGGTCATCAAAATCTCCTGCAAGGACATAACTTGTCAGCAGGAGTAAGTATAAACGCTGAAGTTCTATGCAACAAAAACACATTAAATCCAAATTCAGAAGAAATGAAATATGTATTTTGAAACAATGCCGGAGTTTTCCGTAATACAGCAATCATATCTTGTCATTCGTGGCATGTCAATGACCTCTGCTAGACAAGTGCAGACAAGATTTGAGCTGACAATATACTAGAATCGAAGCAACTTATCGGTGCTTTTTGCAAGTTTGATATATATGAATATTATATTTCAATAAACATGTTGAAAAGCAGTTGATTTGGATTTAGAATTAATAAATATATCAATTAGAAATTTAATTTATATGAATATTTTTTATACAAATTATCAAATATTTCAATAAACTTGGTTTAGATATAAATAAATTCACATGGCGTTATAAAATCATATATCAATACAATTGCCAATTTTTAGCTCATCTGGCCTGTAAGAAAGCTGAAACTTTGTGGACAGACTCCTTTGCAAGTGAGGATTATAAATTGTAGCTTCGGTATCCCTGTGACCCCAAATAAGGGCCACAGGGGCCACGCCCTAAAAACCTATTTTCATCTTCTTCTCCAGAACCATAAGGCCTAGAAAGCTGAATCTTTGTGTATAGCCTTTTTGAAGAGTGAGGATTATAAATTGTAGCTTTGGTGGCCCTGTGATCCCTAATAAGGACCACAGATGCCATGCCCTAAAAACCTATTTTCATCTTCTCCTCCAGAACCATGAGGCCTAGAAAGCTGAAACTTTGTTTGCAGACTCCTTGACTGGTGAAGATTATAAATTGTAGCTTCTGTGGCCCTGTGACCCCTAATAAGGGCCACAGGGGCCACGCCCTCAAAACTTATTTTCATCGTTTTTTCCAGAGGCATAAGGCCTAGAAAGCTGAAACTTTTTGTACAGACTCCTTGACTAATGAGGATAATAAATTGTAGCTTTGGTGACCCTGTTGCCCCTAATAAAAGCAACAGGAACGTCCTTCAAATCTATTTTCATCTTCTTCTCCTGAAGTATAAGGCCTAGAAAACTGAAACTTGTCGCCTATATATATTTAATTTTATGATTGGTGCCCTTGTGGTCTCTTCAAAGGGGGAATCACATTGGCCACACTCTACAGCATGATTGATGATGAAGCCTGATGAGCTACAGAGCCAATGGCTCTATTTTTATCACTTGTTTTATAAATAAATATCCTATATTTCATTGAAAATTTGAAAGCTAAATGTATAAGAAAAAGTATTTCGTTTAAGTTTACAAACTCGTAATGCACATTTAAAATATTTTATTTCTTTTAACCCAAAATAATAATTTTATCTTAATCTTGTTATATATAACTTACAAGTGTATTAAGTAATCTTATCAGGGAAGAACGATCACCTTTATGGTCAATAAGCAGACCTAATGACAAACATAGACGTGATACGTCTCTAATGAGAACATCGGGTTAGTGTGTATAGCAGAATCTGTTCAATATGAAACAACACCTAATAAAGACAGCCAATGTTGATAGTTTCCTTTATCGGCCTGAGTAAACTACGTTCGCAAATGACGCATTTTCATGTTTACACATGCCATAATTACGCACAATTTGATTTCAGTGGAAGTTGTCACATCTTCGAGTAAACCTTCGCTTTTTTCTTATCATTGTTTGAACCACTATATGTTAACAAAGAAAATCGTTATTAAAGTCAATATATCATATCAAATGAATTCATATTCAAAATGTTATTCTTTAATTCTTATTTTCAAAGCTTATACCATGAAGCAAATGAAATAGGGTCCAAGAACATAACCCTGGATACTTGAAATCCCCGGGCTAAATACAGGTCTAATTCATAACGGTTTGTTGTCTCTGAACTATTTGAAAAGAATATATTTTATCATACCTTTCTCCAGCAGTTTAAAAAGATTATTAGTTAGAGATATCGGTTTTAGTTGCTACATTAAATTAATCAATAGAAATTATATATTATAATCGCCTCAAGTGAAGTATTGAAACTCGTTGCGGGTGGATTGTCAAACAATAGACATATCTTAATAATTCGAAAACTAAGTCCGAATCGTACAATGATACAACTTATCATATGAAATGTAAATAAGATGTCTATGAAATAATGTTCAGGTACATGTACATGTCAACAAATTATACTAGATGTGTCATCAAATAATGATAAAATGAAAGTAATGGCGGTAGATGTGCTAATCATCTATGCTACGTTCAATCCATTCGTCGCTGGTTATGGTTGAAATAATGACCGCTGACTGAGTGAGATGGTTATCACAGATATTCACGAGCTCGAGGTTATCATTTCACATTTACACCCCTTGGGCGGTTATATCCCTTTTTTTTCAATTGGTTATAACTCATAACTACCCTCTTATAGGTGTTTACCCTTTACATCCCTTTGGAGTTATTGACACAGTTATGGTAGTGTTCTCTTCAATCAATGTTCCAAATTCTTAATAGGAAGTCAGTTGTCGGGAGGTCAATTGCATTTGAAATGGTCCTTTTGAAACAATGCACAAGAAAGCCGACTTCAGCATCAGCAAACACATCCTGTCCCAGGGAACGAACGTTACGCTAACTCCACTTATCTGTACCCTGGGTTCAGTATAGCTGGTTTTGCTCGCGTGGCCCGACTTGGGATGTAGCCAAACAAATAATTTTCTCGCCACCTTCTCGATAAAATTTGAACGCGAAAATGATTTGATTTGCTACATCCCAAGTCTGGCCGCGCGAGCAAAACTAGCTTCTAAACCAAGTACAGATTGGTGGAGTTAGCGTAACGTTCGTAATCTGAGACATCCATGCGTAGTTCCTGAAACATTCAAACGTTTTAACGCTACAAACAGTCTGATTTCAAGTGCTGACAAAAACACATTTCCATTTACATACATGCATATTTCATATCATCACGCTTTCCCTAAAATAGTAACTTAAGTTTGGAACTGTCATTTCTAACATCGACTTTTGAATAATTTAGTATCTTATTGTTTAATGGACGATTGATAGTTTCAACGTTCACACGAAATGTATTGAAGATAATAACATACCAAACTGATCTCAAAGTCAGAGAGCTAGCTAATACCCAAATGGTTCTGCATTTTATATACATATTACAATACTGAGAAGCATTTCTAAAGCAGAAAATGCGTACACGGTTCTTTTGATTCCTGGTAAATGCTTTCCGAGTCTATTACATGAAACAACAAATTAAGTAATACTTTGCGATCAATCTCACCTTAATTGCCTCCGGGAAAGACCTCGAAACACCGGCAAATATATCTATTTGACACCGGCCGCGGAGAGCACTCCATTGTCCCAACCTTCTTGAAACAATGTGCTTTGGGTTGTGTGCTGCACGTGAATTTTGAGGAGTTGCTTAGCAACGTGTCGTACAAGAAGTCCGTGCATCGCAAGATGAAATAGACGACGTCCGTACAGCCACACAGTTGTTTACTAGTGACGGATTATTACATTCTACATCATTTGCCACCAAAACAAATTTCATTGACGTCCGTTTAAAATTTATATCAAAATAATTAAATTATAGTTCAGTTCAGTGTGACATTTTAAGGTTAATAGCTCGGGAAAAGAATGAAAGTGCACAGTTGGTAAACGGCTTAGAATTGTTTCTCCGACAATTTCGCCAGTATTATCTCCAACTGCACGTGAAATACACGCAGTGTTTAAATGAAATTGGTCCATTCCTCAGGAGTGGAAGTTAACATTGCCAGACACCATTGTCACTTTTGAACTCATTATCAACAAACTTATATTCGGCTAATATTGATATTTTCTTTAAAAATGGAAAACAGTTTTAACAATAACCATGTGGTGTATTGATAAATAGTAGCAGTGTACATATGCAGTGACCTGTGATCTAATGGATATTGCGTATGTGACAATTGGGACGTGTAACTTTTGGGAGTATCCCATCAGCCTATATCAACTCAAAATAAGAAAATCACAACTGCTGATCTTGTTGTAAATTTTTTAATAACATGTTTCTCTATACCGTAAATTCAACATTTGGTTCAACTATACATACTGCTTTCTAATAAATGTTCTGGTCTGCTTGTGTTATCAGTTTAGTGAATGAGTTGGGGTTAAAAGGTGTTGTCAGCAATGTTTATCAGTGTAATGACACTGAACAAATAATTAACGAAACTGGATACTGTAAACAAAGTTATAACAAAAATCATGGTACTATGTAATTTCGTTAATCATTTTTCTCAAGTAAGATGCAAAACAGATAAATTCTGAATAACCTTTGTTTCTTTGATCATTGTATAAATAACTGAATATCTCAAATTTGGTTGAATCAAGGAATCAATTCATCTTTTTTACTTTGTCTCTTCCACAATTCATCGATAATCACATACTTTCAGCTAGTTTTACCCAACAATATATACAAACATTAAGCCTGTTTGAACAATTCATAATTCAAAATCTTTGCTATGAACCTGTTTCATTCAATAATTCATCAAAATGTTGAAAAACTGGATGAATCTCATTTCCAAACAATATCTACAAGTCCCTCCAATGAGAAGGTAGAACGCTAACTAATTGCTAATCGATATTCCAATATACCGGGTCTGGCATATATTGAGTTCCTCAGTTGACAGAGAGAGATTCTGAGAGCCGTCAGAGGAGGTACTTGGAGCTTCTCTATGTGAGTATAGTCGCTTATAACATATGGTATCGATATCCGTATGCGTCATAATTACATGCTATCGTAGCGTGTTTGTCTATTGAACAATAGTAAACGTTTGTACGCATGTCCTTTGGAATTTGGTTCTTCTCAGAATGTTTCTCTCTGGAATATGTTTGTACTGAACAATCTGGATATTTGACATTTGCCTTTCGGATTAAGTTCTTTTTATTCTGGCATGTTACCCAATTTGACCATTCAGGTTTGGAAGTAAATGAAGAACGTAGATTTCGGTACGTATGCTTTTTTTGTTGTTTTCACATAACATTACTGGTTTGATTCAAATTATGTTTGAAATTTAAGTACTTTAATTCTAGATTCGTGCCTGTTATTTAGATATTCTGAGAAGAACATTTGTCAGTTTAGAATAGCAAAATCCGTAACTGTATCTTGTAAAATTACTGTTGCCAAGATTTTTTATCATTAAGGGAAGAGTGCATATATATGATTGATTTAATCAAGTAGAACTTTCAAAACAGATTTTTTATTAAAATCAAAATACAAAGAATTTCAAGTTTCATTTTAGAATCTCTTTGCTTTTAAATCCCTGTTTCATAAACGACCAAAATTGGTTTTCAGGGTAGTAGTTGTAACATAGTTTCATAAGTTAAGCAGAATATTAAATCTTTATTTTTGCTTTTACGGCCAAATACGAGATTACAGTTCAAAGGCCATGAAATGAAGATCAGATGCTTTTTTACTTAATGCGAAATCAAATGCCAACAGGAATGTAATAAAGATTTCTTTTTATCACCAAATGCGAATCACAGTCAAATCAGACAGGAATAAAATAATTTTACTACCAAATGCTAATTCATAGTCCAAATGGAATGGAATGAAAATGGGTTGCTTTATTACAATATACGAAGTTATAGTCCAAAGGGAATGGGATACCATATGGTTAATGCTGATGAAGTCATTACCTGTCATTAAAAGGACATTCAGGTACGCCATTCAGGTATGTGTCATGCAAATTTATTACAACCTATAACAAAAGGTTTTTACCTATTCTTTTATCACAAGAAGAAAACATCGATGTCATGCGATCCTCGGTAACTTGGGTCCAATGCCCTACACTATATCAACCCTAGAACTTTCAACTTATGAAAATAACCGGTGGGTAATACGGTGTAAAGCATCAGAACATTCAGCTACCGAGGATAGCATACACACCCAACGTAACGTATAATAGTATAATGCATGTATTCATTGTTTCCACACAGTTATGTGGTTGTATGATTTGACGATGTTTGAGCATTTACAGGAACCTGATTTGGACCTAATAATGAACTGTGAATTTTTATGTCAGTAAATGGAGCTGTGTTTTTTACTTTGGGCTTTCCTTTTTAATTTCCTTTTGTAGTGAATTATTGTATCCTTTGAGTCAAATAAAACACTTCATTGAGTATCGATGATGGTTATGATGTTGAATTCTGTTTCTTTGGCAACATTTGAAGTCCTTTTATATCAAAATGTATGTTTTATCATAGGTCTTTAAATATTTATGTCGGTTGATAAGATATTGTTCTATTGAAAGCAACATGATTGATATTGTATTATTAAGAGGCTATATAAAAAATCCCTTTTCTAATCGAATAAAACAAAACAACATTGTTCAGAAATATTTTTCAAAAGCGGCGTTATATCAAAGCATATTTTACTCTATGTATAGAGATTGTGCTCGAGACATTGTGTTCTACGATTTTTAGGAAACGAGTATGAATGTATGAATGCCCCGAGCGAGAGCAAATGTTATACACTATTGTACTAGTTTCGTAAAGGATGAAGGACAACACTAAGGAGCGTAATAATTTTTATCAACGGTTCTATTCCATTTTCATAGAACGTCGGAAATAGTGTTGAGTTGAAATACCTAATTAACGACTCGCTTCTCTTGCGACGGTTTTAACTGTGCACATGCTCACCCAATGGGTAATTGGTGAAGACATTAAAATTCGAAAAAAGGAGCGATGTTATTCGTTAAGACAATTTAATACCATATCGTTGTGCAATAACGGTCCAGTTATCTCTTCATTTTATTGAGAAAAACATAACCTTTTACCTTTCAGATATGCCAAAGTGACCATCAGAAAGAACTAAGAGATAAGTTGTTTGATGAAACAGTTGCTTGGAAAAGAATCAGGAACAACAACCATCATTTTTTTGTAAAAAATACAAATAATGACAAAGCGTTAAATCGTATATCTTAGTTGTTAAAAAAATTAAACAACGATAAGGAACTTTCAAAATGGCAAACATAACCGGAAGTTATAACGTCAGTGAAGAGGAGGAAGAGGAAGATGACGTCATACCAACATGGGTGCACGCTGTTGGTGGTGTTGGTATGGTAATCCTAATCGTCATGGCAGTGGTTGGCAACCTGTTGGTCATCATATCCTACTTCAGAGACAAACAGCTCCAGACCGTCCACAACATGTACATCTTAAACCTTGCTTTCGCTGACCTTTTCATCGGAGCTGTCAGCATGAGCTTCTACGCTGATTTCACACTTCGATCCTGGGAATGGATCTTTGGCAAAGCCTTCTGCAAGTTCTGGAGCACCTGTGACTACTCCATGTGTCTTGCGACGGTGTTTCTGATCCTTTTGCTAAGCTATGATAGGGTTGTTCTTCTCAAGACAGGAGCCGAGTACATGGTCAAAGAAACGAAGAAGGTTGTTGCTGTGAAAATCACAATCTCTTGGATACTTGCTTTCTGTATCTACGGACCCTGTGCTCTGTTTTGGGATATCGTGAGAGGATACAGTGTCATTGAAGAAGGAAACTGTGACCTTGAATTTGTTGAGGAGGTTTCTTTTACCATAGCAGCTGCTATCTTTGAGCTTGTTTTCCCCGTGGTTACTTTATCGATTCTTAACACTTTGGTTGTTCTTGAAATCAAGAAAAGAGTTAATATTTTCCAGAAATCAACGGTTGCACCTAAGGAAATTTCAACAGTATCTCAGACAATTGAGAGTGAATTTTCAAAGCAAACTAACACAATGCTTGAGCAAAGCCTAAAAACAAAACCTGGACCAAAACCCGGACAATCAGTTCGCAAAGACAAGAAAGCCGCAAGGTTCTTGGCAGTTCTTGTGGTTGCTTTTGTAGTATGCTGGGCCCCGTATACCATATGTACTCTGATATCAGCTTTGTGTGAGGATTGTGTCAATGAACATGGGTATGAGTTTACAACGTGGTTGCTGTGGTCCAAGTCATCAATCAACCCTTTGCTTTATGCATCACAGAATTCACGATTCAAAGAAAATTTTCTCAAATTGTTGCCATTTCTGAAAACTTTCAGAAGACAGTAAGTTATAGTTTTCGTCAACTTTACCTTTGATTAAAGGGACAGTCCTATCGGGGCCTTATTTGTGGAAACAACATTCAAGAGTACTTATCTGTTTCTACTTATATATATGGTAATCACATGATTATTTCACACTTACTTCAATATATGTTTGTGATGGTTACATTTTATTTGTTATAGATTTAACAATTTAAGACAAAATAAAATGTTTCACTGCGTCCTTTTAAATTTCGTTTTCTCCAAAAATACCTCGATAGGACTGTCCCTTAAATGCATCATGATATTCACCAATGAATTATTAACTCTTAAGTTGTTTTCCTTAGATGGAGGCTTCTATTCTTTACAATGTTATTTTATTTGTTACCTTTTTAAATTGTACTGACGTCGTTCACAAAATATTGTTGATGGTTTAGATTCACATGTAAACGTAATACGTTACATCATTTCTAATCCGTTTGTAAATATCAATGTTAGATGAAAGATATTTTGAATTGCTTGTAATGTCAACAACTGTTATTCCTTGTGTAAGTTTGTCATTTATCCAGTAGTATATTTTATTTCGTTTTTTGTATTCAGAAAAAGCTCATTTTCTGAAATGTTACTACAATTGCTCAGATATATCTGAGTTTAATCATTGAAGAACGACCTTTGTTACTGCAGGCTTAATGAATTACACTGGTGATATTATTGCGTCTACAGTAGCACTGTGTCAAGTTCTGTTGCTTTATCAGACCATGATTTCGTGATGTGAAACCCATGAGTAACCTCAAGCTTCGAGCAATGTTAACATGTCATTTTCCCGCAGGTAAGACATCTTATTACTGCAGACTGATAAAGGAATTATTGCATTGATTGACTACCGTACTAAACTGACAATCACAGAATTAAGTGGCTTAGATGTCGATTATTTATGATATAAACACTATTATATTTGATCATTCGTAAATATGTGCCGTCTAGATGTTTGACACTTTATTTCAATGTTTGAATGTTCCTTACGTCATGCTGCACGTTTATATCGTATTCCATGTTTCTCAATGCCAGCACAATGCAAGCAATGTTGTATTCAAGTAATGGTGAACATCCGTTGCTATTTGGTTGTGGTCAACTTCTCGATAAAAGGTAATTGCAAGATTTATCATACAGAGATTATTGATCACATTAGCTTTATTGTCTGTTTACCGTGAAGCGAATATTGTTTGTAGGACAAAATGTTTAGTGAATGTTCTTCGTGCAGTTCTTTTAATGGATATTTCATCTGTGGTTATCCTCGTTTGCCCAAAATGACGTTAATTTCTGTCATCTGTTATTTTATAACGTGTTATCTTATCAATCGTTCAGGTTATAATATATTCCATATCCTTTTATACATAGCATCCACAGATATATTAATAACACTTATGATCATAAAATACTTTCACGGTTTTATTTGTATCGATTCGTGTTTAAGGATTAAAATGACAATTGAGTCATAAAAATGGTATGTATTGATTTATTTAGTATAAACAACAATCTATAGAAGGCGTGACGATATGTGTTATTCGAATTCAATGTGTTCAAGTTGGAAAGTACAAGTATTTAATGAAGCTACTTTTATTCTAAATTTCAATTTCCAAAAGAAACAGACAAGAGAATATATAGTCTTCCAAATGAACTAAGTAGAAATTATTTATGTAAACCATACATGTACATGTACACTTTGACAATTTTCGTTGGAATGATCAAATTTTTAGCTGATTAGAAGAGAATTGTTGACCAAACAAATATGAAGGAGACAGTGACAGCCAGCACCACGTTTTTGTAGAATGTTATCACATATCTTCTTTGAGAGGCATTTTAGAAGTTGGGATGACAATAATGCTGAGGAATATATGGATGACAACTTCTTTGTTCATTGTATGCGACGTTTGTCGAAACGTATGTCGAAACGTCGCATACAATGAACAAAGAAGTTGTCATCCATATATTCCTCAGCATTATTGTTATCACATATGTTTTTCTGTGATGGGCCTGTCCCCACACCCTCTGTGTATCGTAACATATACAGGAACGATTTCAAAACGGTTTTACCGTTGCTTAAACGATTAAATTTTCAGAGGTTAATTACTATATATCGTGTAAGTTTTGTATGTGTTTTTATGTGTTTTTTATCATGTAGAACAAAAGACAATGAACATAAATATGATTCCTATGTCACGTTAGTTTGCATGAGAACTAAAATGCATGTCAGCATGCAAAGTTTAAAAAAATATGGTCTGCATTAATAGTTTTGGCTTTTGGAAAGAACTCAACATTGGGAACATTGAGCTGGTATGAAGCTTATATGATATAGTTAATTTCTGGTTTTCATTTATGGGACATTCATTGCCCTTTCGGTTGAATCAAATCAATATGGTATGACCAATAGGGAATACGATACAGAGAAACTAATGACTATTAGGTCGTTACATACATTGAATAGTAAGGTGATAGGTGCTGATCTGTTCATCCCAAACACATAAATAATAAATGTCATCCTTTCTTGTAATACGGACTGCAGTGAAGGAGTTAATGATCTGACGAGCAAAAGCGGGGTTTATATCAAATCATCCATGAGCTTTTACATAGCAACATTTTCGTATTAAAATTAAATAAACTTGTCTCTTTCGTCATGCCACAGTTTATCTTCCAAAAAGCATTGTTTTCCTCATGCACTGAAAATATAATAAATGCCTTGCGAATATCATGGCATACAATTGTTGAGTTCCTGTGTTTGAATACTAGTGTCATAAAAATGTAATGTAAACTCAACCAATTGGTGTTTATACCTGTTGCCCAGACGAAATGGCACGAGGTCCTTTGAATAACACTGTTCACTGATTAAATTTCATCGAAGTTCAACAACATTCGACGTGGCTGACATGATGGATGAGTGAGCCGCTTCAATGCTGAGTCGAATAAAAGTTTGAAGTGATTCCATATCCATCAATGAGCAATGAGTTCTGAGACTCTTTATTTCATTTACTATGCTCAGCACTTGAATGGGTACTTGGTTAAGAAAGTAAAGGTACCCTGTCTTTACAGTGTATTATGTTTGACCTTACGCCTTGGCCATAATCGGGTGAACTTATATTCAATCTCTGAAAAGTGAAAATTTTCAAAAGCGATTATTTGATCGAATATAAGAAAGGAGCCTCGGAGAAATGGCTATTTCTGTTGTTCACTACAGATCTTGACTTGAATTCAAAATGATATTAACTACAGTCTGAGAGTTAGACTATAAAGCGGGTAGTGATTTGAGGTTGCCCCCTCTGTGTTTTCAATTCAACGCAAAAATATATATCCTCTTAAAGGGGAAGTAGCAGGTTTTGTTGAAACATTTATATTTTCAGTTGTTCACTGCTACGTGTACGTTAATGCTAAATGTATCATTTTGATCATGACCGATCATCCATATGAGAACACAACTTATAAAGATTCACATAAAGTCCATTGGCGGCCACATTTGTGTGAACACCTTTAATTCATTCCATGTAATAAATAAGAATCGCATGGCTGAACTTTACATTATATATTTGATTTATTTCTGCTGCATTTACTTTAAATACATTGTCTTTCAATTGGAAGCATCTATTTAAATGTTCCTGATATTCCCTATATACCCCTAACAACGTGCTACTGCCCCTTTGAATCAATATAAAAATATATATTTTGCTTTTACTACGTAATTTCATTAACACAGATTTGCTTTAATGAAATGTTTCTTCATATAGAAATAAGCATGCACAAGACAAATAAGTGATATCTATGTTTTATCAAATATATTGCAAAGACATACAAATGTAAGATGATGACGTAAAAATCAAAAAACGTGTAAAGCAAAAAATACTGTTAAAAATTATGTAATCGATTAAGATTAAATGATTATTGGAGTTTGCTATGTACATCAATGATGAATAGTACAAAAGTAGCGGCATATTAATCTGATATATGGCCAATGCCATGTCTATAAACGAGGTTTGATGAAGTTTAAGGAGCAGTGCTTACATATATAATCAATTTCATGCATAGTGTGTATACGATAAATTATTCTTAGCATATAGGTTAAGGGTCAACCAAACTTTAACATTGGAGTATTTGTAGTCCATAATATGATCTATATGATGGTGTAAAGAATATAATGGTGACCTTTAACCCTTTGATTAGTACATACCAAGAAAATGTGGAAAATGGTGTGTCGACAGTATCTCAAATAAGATGAAAGAGATGATATGGAAGGGGTCAGAAGGAACCTTATGTTGCCATGGTGATAAAAGGCAGGCAGTGATTGGTCAAAATAAACTGGAAATATATACGTTAATTAACGTACATAGCATCCGGGACTTAACAATGAAAAGACAAAAACCCTACCATTAATGATTCATATGAAAGAGATCATATGTGGGTGTAAACTGGATTATCTGAATATATTTTAAGGCTTAATAAAATAGGCTAATTATGATTTATTTTATCAAATTCACATTTCTGTTTATGTTAAGGTTATTCAAATTATTTAAACGTCCAATATCTTTTAGTTTTACGACTTTTCTTTTCTGGATCTTACTTTTAAACTACACCTCACATCTATAAACTACATCTATAAAGCTTCTACATCTAACTAAACAATGAACGTTGTTTCTTGTCCCGTTCAGCTTTGTTTAATGAAACCTCTTCAAAACCGATTCTTACGATTCGTTCTAAGACAGTTTGCTCTTGTTTGTTCCTTTGTTCTTCTCTCAAGGCCACGACTGTTTGCCACGTCTAAACGTCATTATCTTCGTCCTTTGCCTTCTTCTCCAGCTCGCTCATCATGGCGTCCCTCTGTCCCACTTCCGTTTCCGGTTCCCTGTTGAAAGGTCAGGCAACCGTACTGAAAGCCAGTATAGCGTCAAGTGATAGCTATGTTGTGTGTATAAGCAGAGAAGCGTTTTTTAACTTTCTTGATAAATATTTAGAGTTTCTGCCTTGCACATAACATAGTTTTGTCTACTTTAAGCATTAAGCGTTTCCAAATAATTCTGTCCTGGCCATGGATCAAATTATACTTTTGTTTGACGATCACAATCAATGAACGATAAGCAAAAAGTGTTTTCTGGCTGACATTCAGAATATTTAAATTTCTCACAACCTACAACTTCTAGAGAGTAAATATAAGCAACAGCAATGCAGCGATGTGAAGATAATGTTGACGGAAAATGAATGCATAAAAAGATGAAATACATAAATGAAAATGTGTAAGGAAAGAATGAACCTTTGAAACACATGAACAATTAAAAAAGACATCAAAGTGAAAGTTCTTTGAAACAATCAGTTGTTCTTCATCAAGACAATTGTGTGTATACATCAAAGGTACAATTAAGATTTTTATGCTTACAATCTTATATCTCTATATACATTGTTTAACAACTTTAACAAGTTATTTCTATCAAATCCTGTTTATCTAAATCGCTTTCTTTGCTATGTCATCGACTGTCAAGTCACAAACCAATGCCAATTAAAATTGGATTGGGCTAATGTCCACCAAACGATTCTTATGGCACAAAACGTAGAAAATCTCGTCTTAATTATAACGATTAGTGACAAACTGCTTAGTCATGCTGTTAACATCCCGATAATCCAGAGGTTCACGTTCCGATAACATCTCCACTAACCTCTGGAAACAAGCAGTGCTCAGTGCGATTCATAAAGTACCTCCCCTTAGTTGCATCACCGTCTTTCAGAAGCCAAACAGAGAGGACGTTAGTCAGAGTCAGAAAAACGAAAGAAATGATATAGGCAGATAAACGGTACATGTAACTGAGTTGGGGTATTATGTACTATCAGCAATTTTTTCAGCTATTAAACATCCAAAAGAGAGAACATGAAGAGAAAGAAGTTCGGCATGATGCGAGAAAAAACGAAAAGGCATAGTGAACGATAAAAAGTAGGACACCGATTTGGTCTGGTGTTCTACTCGTTGACCATTAAAGCTTGGATGACCCTACCAGAAGCGTGCGAGCTCCTTCTGGCATAGCTCCCAGGGTCGGCGAAGCACACAAACCACCATACCGCAATAATGTTTTGAGTCAAACGGGCCGGCACATAATCACGTCAGGAACATTTCAAAAATACATGAAGGTGCTAAATCTACATACCAGCGGTTATTTATGCAAAACTTGTGTTGAAAGTTTCTTACAAAGTTTTTTTCTCTCGGATCTGTGTACTGTCTGAAGTTTGGATGGCAGCATGCACGTGTTACATAGCTGGAATATTGCTTACATCACGTTAAACCCAAACTCACTCACTCTTTAATAATTAATATCAAAGGTCATACGAATATAAGTTTACAGTCAGAGGTATTCGCCTGACGGAAAACTTGGAATGCTTGGTAACAAATCGATCTACCCCCATCCGTTTTAATAGACAAAAACACATCAATCCCCTAAAACAGATGCCTCAATATATTTTCCTGAAATCTTTTCAATGTTTAAAACCGAGAAAATACAGTCTCGAAATCTATCTCTTCGGATGCCATTTCTGTTTATCGACGAAGCGGGGTGTGTCATGTAAGAAGCCATGCGATTTGCACGCTGCTGGAGGCACCGTAATTACCCCCATTGGACGATATGCCACTAAGGGGAGGTAATTCATGAATCGCATTGAGCCCTGTTTGTTTCCAGAAGTTAGTGGAGATTTTATCGGAATGTAACTCTGGATTATCGAGAGAGTGTTATTAAAAGCCCACGCAATTAAACAATTAAGATTTTTTTTTAAAAACATTAAAAGCAAAGCCTATGTTAAAAGAAATTGCGTTTAAGCATCATTTTGGAAGGATAATCAGTTTGAAACTAAAACTTAACATGGAAGAAATATAACATTCAATCGATTTTTATGTGAATTATGGACTTTTCGAATCATGTTAACTGGCCCTATTTTAAGAACCTCTATCATCTCATTACAAGTAAGAACTTACTTTTTATCCTTTTCATGTCCCCCGCGACGTTTACAGATGACGACAACGATGATAACGATGACGATGACAATGACGACGGCGATGACAATTCCAACAATCATGCCAATTTGAGCATCTTCCGTAGGTTCTGAAAGTCGTTGATAACAGCATAAAGAGAGATAATTCATGTTTTTCCTCAAATATAAAAAAATTGTTTTGAAAAGGTTGTAGAGTTACTATAATGAATATTATCTTCAGTTCCGCCAGTGTATGTTTTCCAAAAATCACTCTCCCTCGCAATTTCCTCAAATCTGATTAACTATCGCTTCGTCGGACATTTTTTACGTGATGTCAATCTGTCTTTGGCAATTACCTTGATTGTTTCCTATGTATTTGATAATTATCTTATATCAATCACTTAAACCATGAGAAAGGCATTATGTCAAAAGTATTTTTATTCCACAAATGAGTGTTTATTCTACTGAACGAAACCTACACTACAACTACTTTATGCCAATACAGAGCATAATTACCTACATCCTCTTATGAAAACAAGTATATTATCTGTGAAATCAATAAACAATAACAATATACAAGCAAAAGTGATCATGACCAATTTTGCTATGTTTTCCTGGTTCGCGTTTGACCTCATTACTATAAAAGATTCCCCATCATACTACGACGTTAAGGGTCTTTTTAATTGTTTGACTCACCAGTTAAAGGGACCATTCGACCGGGGTATTTTTGTGGAAACGAAATTCAGGAAGACTTGCTTGTTTACAACCATGTATGATTTTCACATGATTATACATTTGTTTGACTTTCACAATCAATTGTAATGAACGATGAGCAAAAAAGCGTTTTCTGACTGACATTTCAGAATATTTAACTTGCTCACAACTTACAACTTCTAGAGAGTAAATATAAGCGACAGCAATGCAGCGATGTGAAGATAATGTTGACGGAAAATGAATGCATAAAAAAAAAAATTAAAGATGAAATACATAGATGAAAATGTGTTAGGAAAGAAAGAACATTTGAAAAACATGAACAATTAAAAAAGACATCAAAGTTAAAGTTCCTCGAAAAAATCAGTTGTTCTTGATCAAGACATATGTGTGTAAACACCAAAGGTTTAATTAAGCTTTTTATGCTTACAACCGTATATCTCTATTTATTATATACTCATGTAATCTTAGGATAGTAATACAAGGGTGCAATACGGAATACGTCATCAAATTCCGTATTGCACTCCAGAATCCATATTGCACGCCTGCCGGTTCTACTTTTTTTAAGCTTCGGCAATTCTCGGAATTTTCCGCAAGTAACGATCCCTTTTCTAAGTACAACATCAAAATTAATGTATCTCAATGCATTGGTAAAAACTTTTTCATATGACATCGAAGAATAAAACAGTGAGAAACTATAGAGTTATCATTAGTAAAGAAACTGCAAAACACTTTGAAAAAGGAAATCCTGAACCAAATTCCAAGAGAATCGCTAGCGATACTCGTCATTATGACGTCATAGCCGACAACGATTATGACGTCATTTCCATGGTGACGTTGTTTGAATGAAGCCCGTCGCTCGATACCCTGAACTTTGCGTTTTTCATATTCAGGACTATATAAATAATGGCTATGGAATTACTTTTATCACGTTATTTTGTTTTCACACTTGAACAAATTATCCTTGTCGTTTAACTACGCAGAATAATGAGTAAATAAAAAGATAATTGATAATAATCATCACCTTGTTCGCATTATGTATAAATACGCAGTACGTCTTCTCGGGAATTTAAGAAATTAAAAAACTACTTGTAAAAAGGTTTAAAAGGAGTATATATTCCTCCGCGTCCATGACATCTACTCGTTCAATACAAACGACCCAAATGCACACGTATGACGTTCTGTATATATACATTGTTTAAAAACTTTAAAAACTTACATCTTTCAAATCCCGTTTACCTTTAATTCCCGTTATCTAAACTCTTAAACATACCCAATAAAGTATTGCACATGTCCTGGAAAAGATCGATGTGAGTGATCAACTATTTATCTCGTGAGCAACTTGGGGAATAGACGAGACAATGACCTTAAATATGCTGTATCACACTTGCAGTATTTTAAAAAGTATTTTAATGTATTTTTAGAAAATTTTAACAACCAACCTTGAGAAAATCGGACTAAAATTCATTTAATAGGATGAAATTTACCAAAAAATACCGAAACGGCACTCGACATAAGGGCGAATCAAGTGTGGCCATTTCATAACTTCCGGTTTCTAAATGTACGCTTGAAAACCGTCTTTGTCGCGCTCAACTAGATTTCATTTTATTTTTCTCCGAATTAGGTATTCGTTGCTGTCAAAGTTGATACCCATTGAACGCAATTACGGTAGTTGAGACACGGTGTAAATCCTAAAGGCATAATGATTACGTCACCGAAAGCGGGTTCGTTAAATGCTATGCCCTTTCTACAAGGGGTACTGTGAGCGTCGAAATAAGTATGTTATTGTTGATTAAACAATCTAAATATGATATCATTTCGACGAAAGATTTTTCTACAAAGTGATGTATTTCTTTTCTCAATAGGTAAATATCATCCTGAACCGCTTGCAAGTATGAAACAGCATCTTTAACTACTGGGTTAGGGTTTCAAATATTTATTCACTCACCTTCACAGTGAGCTGTTACTGGGGGAGACCAGACCTGACCCCCAGACCTTGACCCTATACACGTGTAGGTGGACTCCCCGCTGACCGAGCCCCCGTTCCTACACCCCGTGATGGTCACTACGTTCCCCAGGGTGTAGTTAGTGTTGTCCTTCTCAGCGCTGGGGACATCCAGGTAGCCACACGTCTCCACTGAGGACGAATTGTGGTTGGTTTAACAGCATGTTGATGATAAAGGTAAGAGAGTTTGAAAAACATCTATTGACTGAAAGAGATGATTGACTATGACACTAGCAGTAAGTAGTCATTGATAAACATTTACGTAGTAAAAAATGGAGCTAGTGTTTGTTGTGTTGGTTCAGGCTTCATCTTTATTCGTGGTATTCAGTCTGATTGAAATCAATTTTCTGTGTTGCAATTCCTTAGAGGGTTTTCTCTGCAAAACGGTCTAAGAACAGTACCTATATATGCATGTTATAACGTTAGTTAAGATAGCCAACAACAAGACCTCCGACAAAGGCCTACGGTATCTGAATCCAAGGCCAAGTACGACTCATTTTACTATCGATTCTACACCATGAAATGTTTGATCAGTTAAGGCTTATATTAGTTCTTTTTCTGCAGTCAAAACATTTCTATTATCAAATATTAAATATTTTGAAAATATGAAATAGATTTTTGCTGATATGATTCAAAATATTTTTAGTTAATGATAAGAATAAGAAAAAAATGCAAAAGGAAATAATCTATAAGAAGTCAATAAATCATGAGGAATATCAGATTTTAATGGTTTCTGTCTATAATTTATCGAATGTCATTCACTTGTCAATATTTTTTTGTGTTTCTCTCTGATTATTTATTTCCTTTCACGTTGCATTTCTTTACACAAAAGAACGACTAAAACCATTAATAATCTTTCGACAATAGCGGATCATTAATCAAATTGATTTTGCCATCATGTTTTCATACTTTCTTTCCGGGAAACTAACATATATTGTAGGGTAAGGTACACAAGAATTACGAAAATATCACATTGATTCGCGATTCAGAACACGAAAAATAAAAAGTCGCCAATTTCCTACAAATTAATGGTGGTCTCTAGGACCTTCAACAATGCAGGGAGTAATAAGTACATTGACACGGTCCAAGGTCCGCAGATCTCTGTTTAGAGAGAATACACAAAAATATGCTGCTTTACTTTTGTTTTCATCGAATATTATTTAACTTTTTCTAAACATTTCTTTCCTGCAGACACAAGATGTCTGTACACAAACAGCTCTCATAATTTGTACTTTTACAAAAGTTCCTTTGCAAAAGGCTTGTTGACACTGTCAATTTTGTGGTATTTCGTTTAGATTGTATACTGTCAAATCACAAATTATCATTATATTGCATTTATACATGAACAAATGACAAATACATAACAATTACAATTTGTCAGGGGGAATAGAACTTATGTGTATGAGGAAGCCGAAATCAACGTAACAATTCAAATAAATATCAGTAAGAAGTAAATTTAACTTAATAACGTTACAGTCCCAGTCTAAGTAATCCTAGTCTCAATATTATCCGTTTCACTCCTATACTGAGTCTCAGTATAGGATTGAAACGAATAATATTGAGGCTAGGTTTACTTAGACTGTTACAGCCCTAATTTCTATTATTTCCTGCTTCAGGGAAATACGTTTGACTAATGGACACACTTCAATGTCCAGTTTGGAAGAAGACTTATACCTTTAATTTCACTCCACTGGACCAATAGGCATTAACAATACCTTTTAGAAACAGCAAGAACCAATCGATAAAATGACATACTGTTAAAGTGTGAATATGTAATCCAACAGTTTCTGATAAAGATAAATTCCTTAACCTGCACTCAGTCTACCTAAGTTAAGGTCACTTCCACAACAGAGTTTAACTTACCTGGTTGTTGAAAATTCTTCAATTCTGCGAACCAGTTTCCGGCTTTAAGCGACGCAAGCGCAATGTCTCTGTTTCCGGTCACGACGTAATCAAACTCGCAGCGGCTGTCTCCCTGGCACGTGTTGTGAAGGTCTGACCTGGAGAGAGGGGAGCCGGCAGGGATCGCTGGTATGGAGTATTCGGGGACGAAAGATTCGTCTTGAATCTCATAATGTTGAAAATCGCTGTTCACTTCTGGAACGACCCCTGAAATCAATCAAAATCTGAAAATCACTGGTCTAAGAATATACGTTCTACAAAACAAAAGAGAGTTATATAACTTTAACTGTTTATTTTGCCATGATCAAAGTCTGATTAAAATCGACCGTGCTCCTAGGTATAACATTATATTAACAAATTGTCTCATTGGGGGTTCGAATATGTAATCCAGCAGTCATATCCTCTACGTCACAGTGTGATCGCATCCACCTTTGTCGCATGTTGCTGTAACATGTTATGCGCAGACAAAACCCAGTCATAGCAATTCAATCACATTGTCGTTTTAATAGCATTTGGAGGCGATCATGTATAACGAATGGTACACTGGAATTATCTGCCCCTTACACGACATCGAAATTTATGCCGCCTTCCGTGGTTAGATGAGCTTACGTCAGAAACATGCGACAAAAATGGATGCGGTCAGACCATTGCGGATGACATATCCCGGTTCGAACCCCGATAGAGACAACGTTTTTACAACTTTATTCTACTGAGCTCGTTCGATTGTAATCAGACTGCCATGATCCATGAATGCAAAATCTTTGGTCAAAGTTAAGCTGCCAACTGAGCAAACGGAAGTCATCGGCAAAGTATCTGTTTACGACTCAAACAGACATTGCGGATATCAGTGAGTGCCCGTGTCATCGTGTGATTAACCAAAGAGAGTCTATGTTAGTATGGTAATTTTGCATCGAATATTTCAATGGTGCAAATCAAATATAAATATCAAATTAAATATTCGTTCAATAGTTTTAAGAATTTTCGGGAAGTTGTTACTTCATTTTGAGAATAACGAAATCTACAAAACAATATGAAATTACGTTTATCAATACCAAAAGCATATTTGATAGGAATGTTATTTTATAGACGTCATTGTTTGATTTCCTTTGCACCTATATCCAACTTTGAAACAGTGGAGTTTAAATATTTAAAGGAAGCACGTACACGTTTTTGCAAAGGTCTTGAAGACATCTTGCTGTGATGAAGCTATTGGGACGATGGTTCCATGTCTTGCAGTGTAGTCATCGTCTTTCACACCATTCCAAGTACCCATTAAACCTTGTGTTCTATTCTGCAAGCCAGGAAAACATTTACATTGCTTCATTGAATCTTAGTAAATGTCTTTATCAGTGCATTTTCTTCTTTTGGACAGAAACTTAACTAAATAAGCATTTCAGACTTTTTTCTAAAGGAATATAGGTATATTTAACTATGTGAATCAGTTAACTTAGTGTAACTGGCTCAATGCGGATCAGTTTGTGAACATCAGAAGTGTTGGTAATGTTCATAACCAGTGCGCCTTAAAACGATTTGATCATGGTCTGTCTTCTCACTGAGCTAAGTTAAGTTATCACCCTTTAAGGTATCAGATCAAGAGTAACCTCCCTTTCCCGACTGTCTCCCTTATCTTATCTTACCTCCCTTAGCTCACTATCCTTGTAATATCGTGAAAGGTTAACACTTTCATTTAGGAAAGAGATATACATAATGATTAAAGGTTCAGTTTCTAAAGTTATTTTCCTTAAGTATTATGAGCTAGAGTGACCTCCTTTGCCCAATAACTTTGACATATGTTAAAAGGCGAACAATTCACTTAACGAAAACACTAGACCTTTATTTTAGATTAAGTTGCTTAAATCATCTCCCCTTGTAAGAATTACCTCCCTTCACCAATTGAACATTGAAAGTTTACAATACAGTCCATGAAACGAATGACTTTACATTTATTTCAAATTTAGTTATCGTTTATGACGCAAATATTATCCTATATTAGAGTGATCTCCCTTGAACACTGACCTTGAAAGATGGCGGAAGGTTGACAATGACGTGGATGAGATCATTGGCGGCCGAGACCTGCACCCCGACACCGGAGTTGAAGAGGACAGAGAAGTTGTTGTGGAGGTTGACGGTGTCGTTAGCGACGTTAATAACAGATACACCCCCTGTGAGAGACATAACAATATTGAGTCCAACGGGAGCTTACATTCAAATAATATTTGGATACGGATGTAGGAGGTAACAGCAATCTCCAGGGCTACAACTTGATAGTGGCTCAATGTATCGAACAATAGCACAATACATGAGTGTATAATGTTCATTTAAAACGATGCAAACCTGCCTTACGTCTAGCAAAACGATAGCAAAATGCTACCCTGATAGAAATGTAAGATAACTTAGTTTAATGTTAAAGAATGTGAATCCTGAGAAAATGTTTACAGTCCCAAAGTGACAGATTATAGTGTGACAGTGACATAACGTACGACAAGAATACCAACAAACGAAATATTACCTACAGGAATGATCTTCCCCCAGAAACATCCGCAGCCTGACAACATTTCTTTTTATATAAATGTTTCAGTATCGAGCCAGATGTAAAATCTTTTATCGTCAAACAGCTTTAGTTGACCATCGTCAGCCTGACAACGTCTTTATTCTTATAAATGTTTCAGTATCGAGCCAGATGTAAATACCTGTAAAATCTTGCTTGAAGACTCGTTTATCGTCAAACAGCTTCAGTTGACCATCGACAAAAACATCCAATTTCCTCTCCTGGTTCAAGCCTTTTGGTGCCAGGTGAATCTCTACCTTTGTGCCTCGGATTCCTTCCATAGCCACAGCAGTCAACACAGTGGAGTTAAACAGAGGGGCGTTTGCTGAAACAGTCATACATGTATTACCATATTGGTCTCATGACGTGTGAGCTGTCTTTCAAAGGACCTTTTGTATTTATCCTGTTAACAATACCGCTCTTTGGATGTTCGTTCAGTTGAGATCGACAATCTTAAAAGCATCCGAAATGGCAAGGAAACGCTTATCATACAAAACTGTAGGTTAAACGTAGGTAATTGACCCTAGTAGTGTGGGTTTTTTATTTTAACAACATGCTATTTACCATAAAAGGTGTCTGTGGGGAAATGTACCTGAGGAAAACATTCAGTTGACAGGTGACCAAGTCTTTATCAGTGGTGATTATTTTTACTTTGGAGCAGCGGCTTTGATTTAAATATTTGTAAAGACAAGATAGCTTTCACAATTAAACTTCATTTTAGCAAACATTTTGTTAACCGTGTGCCAAAAATATGGATCACTGTGAAGAAAAGTTTATTTCAACCTACAATAAAAACTAAAAACTGTAATTAACTATTTATAAGATTTTTAAAAGCTCTGCTTACCGTGTATTTGTGGTCCAAGCTCGAATTTTCCCTGTAACTTAAACTGGTCGGAGAACATCAAAAAATACTCTCCTTTCCCCCCAAAGTTATACATCTGTCCGTCAAATGTCGCTATATGCGGGTCTCCGAAGGCGATTGCTAAAACAAATATTTGTAATTAAAATATACGTATAAAACAGTCCCCTATTATAAGTTTAAAGAGACACAGAGTATGATGATAGGACCACATATGTCAAATTTGGAATCGATGTTACTACATCGGGAACAACTAACTGTTACTGAAAATAACAAGTAAAAGGTCAATCAGTACATAAGAGCGACAATACAGCCATTCAA
This sequence comes from Steromphala cineraria, assembly GCA_916613615.1. Classification (NCBI taxonomy): domain Eukaryota; kingdom Metazoa; phylum Mollusca; class Gastropoda; order Trochida; family Trochidae; genus Steromphala; species Steromphala cineraria. Next base: position 20,537,856 of record OU744727.1, on the reverse strand, counting down.
AGTCGTGATTTTGACCGAAAACCGGACAATGTGGCTCGAGTGGCGCGCGCAAATTCGCCAAACGTAATTTTGAAACCTTGTCAAAGCTGACAGGAAGATATATTCGATTCGATAGTGTTTAGTAGGTATTGTAACTAATTGGTAGATTAATTGGATGCATAATTTCGAATATTAAACGTATTTGAGATGTTTTCTTGATTTTTCCATAAAATCAAGCATTTAAGAGATATTATGCATAAATGGATATATTTGCAAGTCCAGTGATGAGATATGAACTTCAATCAGCATATTATATTAGATATTTTGTAGCTTATCAAAACCAAATAAAATTTTAAGAAAGATACTCTGTGTCACTTTAAGGTTAGGATTTGTTCTAGATTTACAACAAGACATCAGAATACCTACTTTAATTACGATGTTTCCCAATGCTGTGCATGAATAGTAACAAACTTGAAAACAATAGGTTTCCACCATATTCTCTAACATTTGCAACTGTTTTCGATTTCATATTAAGAATTTTCTTCAGATCATGTATATTTGTTTACTCTCTTTTTGTGATAATATGCACTATAAGATATGTGAAATACTTCTCACACTCACTCACTGATTTACTAACTAACTAACTCAGATCATATTTAGTCCCTGGTTGTCCAAGATGTCATGCAGTTTAGTCGAGAGATTACGCCATTATCATCTCTCAAATGGACACAACTCTTATAATTTTCCTGACTTAGATGCTATAGAAATGTAAGTCTCTGAATGCCTGCTAAGTAATTTAACGTTTAAGAGAGATAACTGCTCGCACATGTAAGGGGGACAACTGCAATAGTGTTATCTGTTATATGAACATCGCTAAATATAAGGGAGATAACTGCAATATCTCTCGAATGTGTTGGACAGTGACATTTCAATCTAAATAAATTTTGACCAACAGATTTTATATAAGGTCATACTATTTGACAAAATATTAAATCTGTTGATCTAAATTTATTTAAATCGAGTAACATTTCGAATTGAAACATTTTAATCAAATGCCCTAGATTTATGGTTAATTAACAGTGAAGAAAGATGACTATAATGTAATTATCTAATATCTGAATGTTCGGCACCGTTACCTTACATATAAGGTTAAGGAGCAAAACGAAGCATTATGATCTAGCAATGGGGACACCACTCTTACATCACTCTTACCTGACTCGGATGGCTGGTAGCCATAACAGTCCCTCGTGGCTCTGAGTTCCATGTATTTATCACAGTTATTGTACTTGTCCCAGAGACAACAGTAGTAGAAGCTGACCAAGTCGTCTATCCAGTGGGAGAGGGAAGGGACATGGCGGGGGGTGTTGTAGGGGGACGCTCCCCAATCGTGGCTTCTGTCCGGGGTGCTCCCTTGATACGAGTCCCCGGCGTACATCAGAAGACCAGCGTCGCTGTAGCAGCATTGGTTTCCGGCTCCTGTCGATCTGCAGTTCAGATGGATGATTCATAGAGACTTTATTCTGATACATTTTTGTTGTAGATCTTGTCTTTTTACGTGACGCCATAACCATCCCTTACCATGATGATAAAAAGTTGCTTCTTACAATTTCTATAGATGTCTCATATATCCATATTTCATTTGACAAATCTTACTTGTTTAAATAATTATTAAGGTTCGAAGTATTGTATATTGAACGTTAGTCATCCTCTATGAATTGTTGAGTATTTAAAGATGATTTACTTACGTAGGCAGAAAAGAGCGCACACAATGGTGCGCACCAGTGTGATAATGACAGTTCCGGCTCGACTTGGAGTACATGCTGCAACTGAGGTCTGGTAACCACCTCCCGAAGTCGGCTATTGCTTGGTCCACTGTGCAGGGACAGTGAAGGAGGTATGACATCCACGACGTATCAGCCTTGTCCTTGTTGTACCAGTTATCGCACATGGACGGAGCCCAGTTATCGCCATATTTGTTTGACATGCCCGAGTTTACGTACCAGCCAAGTAACACGCCTTCGTTCATAGCCCTGAACATGGAGAAAAACGATAGATATTTGGTTAGACATAAATGTTTTGCGATTTTATCAACATACATTTTGCGTAAATTATTTCGCAACACCAAAATGAATTTTGATGTTTTTCATCTTCTCTAACCCCTGTGAATGTGTAAGAGCTTCTGCCATGTTAATCACTATTGAAAAATTTGACATATTGTTGAACTATCCTTTATCCGGTATATAGGGGAAAAAAGAAATCCTACATCTTTTACTTTTTTTCTGATATAAACAATATTGATTGCAATGAAAATGATGATTGCCACAAATTTCAGAACAGGAAAATCTAAACTTGCCCAAAAGCAAACGTTTTCAGTATTTGAATACTAATAAATCAACGCTTTTCAAATATTCACATTCTATGCTGATAAGTTACTTACACTCTGGAGTTGGCCAATGGATGGAACTCTTTCTGGAGTTGCACCTCGACCAAGCCCACTTCGAAAAGATCGCATGTAGCCGGGTGACACTGAACATCGGCTACGTTGAAGCTGTAACTTCCAGAGTTGTCTATGCCAGACTCTATGGTTGTCAGCGTTTCCCATAAGGTCTGTCGGTAGGAACAAGACATTGACCATCAAGACAATGTAATCTTACAATTTAAGTACCAAGATCTTACAGGGCGTTTCCCAAATTAATTTGGAAATAAGGGCCCATTTGATTAGAAGCTCCTTGTAATCACTTAAATGGGTTTCTATATAAAGGGTACAATATGGGAGTATTATTTCATACCTGAACATTGAATTTTCCGAGCGAGGACGATGGTTACATATTATTATTATATTTCAGGCACGATTGCCATTAAAGTCATGGCATGACATGGCGAAAAAGTTTGGCATAGACTAATTATGATTTACATTTAATTACCGCATTTGAAAGGAGAATAAGCGAACCCTTTTCAAGCATACATGAACACTGTGTATAACCGTACACCGGAACTAGCGAGGTGTACGGCGGAGAAATGTTGCTAGCGAGGAGCCGAAATCGAAAGCGAGGTAATATTTTACTTCATAACTTTCAAATAATCAACATCATGTGGTAATTTTAGCACACATACTTAGTAAAATGTATGTGCTTGTCATTCTGTATCCAAGGGACAGTAACAATGACAGTTGCGAGTAATGCTGTTGTTAGTAACATATTTGCTATCTCTGACTATGAACAGGATATGACATTAAATAGTTATGTCTCCGAAAGCTATTAACATGATATTAACATAGAAAAAGTTGATGAAACGGCGATGATTGCTATTTAAGTGTTCCCGTTTGCGATCACGCTCGTCGCTAGCAACATTTCTCCGCCGTACACCTCGCTAGTTCCGGTGTACGGTTATACACAGTGATGAAGACTGGTTACCTACCGACGCAGTATTTACAATGTAACTGAGGACGGTTATGTAATAAATTGGTTAACCATACCCATACCCATAACAATGTTATCTTCGCCCTAGGGCATGAAAATATAAACTTTAATGTGAATGCAGCAAAATGTCTAAGTAATGGTTTAAACCTGAGTTCGCTCCTAAAGAAAACACGTTATTATCAGGGATGATTTTAACGCGTGTCTTCATTCAAAACTCACATCAGTTTCTGTTTCTCGGTAACCTATGACCTGTATGTCGACCTTGGCAGCTGGGTCGGAGGTCAAAGCGCTTGGATCCCAGGTCATGTCCAAGGAATCAGGGGCCATATCATGCCAACCCTTGCCGAGGATCAAACTTTTATCCACCTGGCTCTCCATCACTGTAAATAATACGTCTCCTCTTGATAAAAACTATGCAGATGCATTTAATTTATATTATGACAATTTAAACCATGCAGGTATATGTTTTGAATTTTCACATTGATAAATACGTCATAAATCGGAGTTCAGAATTCAATATTCTTCTCCCCAGTTTAATATTCAAAGTGTTGCACTGAAATCAGTCTGATTGATAACTGACACTATTGTCTGGCTTGCTTGTTAGTTTGGTGTGTGATTTTATCTTTGTTATATGAAATGGCTTTCAAATTATTCATTCTCACAAAACTTGTGGTTGAATTAATATACTTTGATATGCTTTTTTTATTTTGGAGGTTCGGATTATTTCAGAAGGACTCACAAATATGAGTATTTGAAAAAGATATCCTACCTATATATATATGTCCTTGAGATTTATAATTATTTCCACCATCAGTTGATATGGCGACAGTGACCAATCCTCGCTCTTTAAGTTTTGGCACAGGACATTTGATCCTCATATTGTTGACCTTGAAGCCCATGGAATAGGCTGTATGTGGAACCTTGCCGAATCTACACTTGACCTGTGCGTTGGTTTCTATACACAGCCCGCCAATGTCTAATAGCTCGCCACCAAACATACCAGCTATCCTGGGATAGATCTGGAGATTTTCTGAAAAGATAAAGATACGGGAACATGCCAAGAGACGCCAATTAATCTTCATACAGCTACAGAAACTGTTCTCGAATCCACATAAATGGATAATATCATGGACTCTGTGGACACATTCTAAGATCGGATTTAACTTTATGAACATCTTACTCAGCTATGGTCTGGTGCAACTATGCATTTTCACAAATTGCTATCAAATAAGATCTAGGTTCTTTACATCATTTCAGAGGAAGGTGGATTAATTGTCAATGTTATACAGTTTTACGATATTGGAGCCATTTTTTTAAATCTATGGATGATCGACGTCATCGGGTGACTTTTTGAACATTTTGTATTATATCTCAACACTGTTTTGATAATTTCACGAAATTCGTGACTCACCCTGAAGAATACCAAAAGATTTAACGCTTATATTCTGCTGGTTCACAATGAAATGTATATGTATTTATTTATAGATAGACAATTCTTACTCCCTGTATCTGTACACCCTCCCCGTTCAATGTTGTTTTCAGAGACTCTGAAGATGAATCTGCCTGTGACGTCACTTCCTCTGATTGTGGGCAGATTGTTAAGGATACATCCGGTACAAACACTAGTCCATCCGACCCCGTGGCCTCCATTGATGCCAGCCTGTGAAGATCAAATAAACGTACAATAAAATATTTTTTGTTCAATTTTCTATGAAATACACATGAAAACAAGTATGGCAAAACTTGCATTTTCAATTGCTGTCATGACAAACAGAAGAGTCCTTGGAAACCAGCATATGTTTTCATAGGTTGGAGAATATCAAAATAAATCAAGAAAAAACTGTATTGCTATAGATTTTCTAGAGGTAAGGCTATAATCTAATCTAAGTATAACTATCGAATAGCTTTTTTGATTCGGTATACACACAAATCACACACAAATAACAGGACCTCATATTCAACTTCCAAATTTGCATGTTTGTTTCGTTCGTGATCGAAGTGAAATTAACATGGAAATGACATTTGACTTTCCCACAAACTCGGACTTGTTTAATGATTTACACTGTCTAAACAGAACATTTGATTTGAAAGTATTCATCATCTATAATATAATACTATACTATACTATACTATACTATACTATACTATACTATACTATACTATACTATACTATACTATACTATACTATACTATACTATACTATACTATACTACACTACACTACACTACACTATGCTATGCTATGCTATGCCATGCCATGCCATGCCATGCCATGCCATGCCATGCCATACCATACCATACCATACCATACTATACTATACTATACTATACTATACTATACTATACTATACTATACTATACTATACTAACTATACTATAAAATACTATACTATACTATACTATACTATACTATACTATACTATACTATACTATACTATACTATACTATACTATACTATACTATACTACTATATACTAATCACTATCATTATGATAATTACTTTAATCATAAACATTATATTTGTAATAAGCATTATCTTCTGTTTAAAATATTGTTTTATCTGTGAATGGATACGCTTTGTTAGGAGAAGTGTTGCAGTATATATATATATGTATTCATATCTATGAGGAGGAATCAAAGTAAAAAGTAGAAAATAGAATTTTTGTAAGTGAAGTGTAAGTAGGCTTTTGACGATAAAAGCCGGAGGCAAAACAGTTTTCGAGACGAGCTCCGATGATACACAGCCTGTCGGTTTGTGCCCATAGGTTGTCATTGGCATTTTACCTAAAGGTTTTAGACCATAACATTATGTTCAAGTATGGTATTTTCAAACAGTTTAGAATGTGTGCATAAAGGAAATCTTTTTTTTATTTTTCTAAATGTGTTTTTAATATGCAGTAAAACTTATTCCTGGTTTTCTTTTGAAATTGTTTTGTATTATATGAGAAAGAAACATTAATATACGTTATAGCCTAAGACAAAAGAGAAAATAAATAACTCTATCATATTACGTAATATTGTGCTAGTTTGACATTTACTTTACCTTCAAAATTGTAACTTGTTTTCTCATCTTCACATTATCTTATATCCTTCTGTATCTCATTTGGTTTTAAGTTGTAAAGATTTCTTATAACTAGTCAAGACTGGTTTAATTTGATATATAGAATCTCATATCCACAGGTTGATAAAAATAAGATAAAATGTAATAATGACGTAATGATATAAGGGATACAGTTTATTACATATATAATATACATGAAAGAAAATGGTGTGTCAATTGGCTATATTGATTCAGTAAATGAAAATGATTAATAATTTATACATAACGTTTTCTGTCTGTGTCTAAATAACTTTTAAATCGATCGTGCAACGGGTATTAACTTACGATCTTCTTATATGGATGCGTCTCCACGCGTGTGCAGAGGACGTCACAGATACTTTGTTTCTTAGTTAACTGTAGATTTTGCAATGCGTTACCTGATAGTACAGTTTGACAGGTATGTCTTCCTTCAGGTAGTTGAAGATAACGAAGGTGTTCATGGGACAGGCGACCAGAACAAGCTGGAACGTAGCTCCCTGAAAACAAAATTTTAAACTAGAATCTAATTTAATCACAACAATCCTTAAAGGGGCAGTAGCACGTTTTGTGATAATTTTAAATCTTTATTTGTTCACTGATAATTGTAAGTTAATGTCAAATATATTGTTTTGACAATGTCAAAATTCTAATTACACAAGCCAATCATCCATAGTCAAACGACAAAGTTTGAAGATTCACATTAAATCCATTGGCGGCCATTTTGTGTGAACACCTTTAATTCATTTTGTGTAAGAAAAAGGAATCGCATGGCTAAACTTTGCATTATATATTTGAATTATTACTGCTCCATTTAGTTTACATACATTGTCTTTCAATTGGAACCATTAATGTTCATTTTCCTGACATCACCTTATACCCCCCATAAAAACGTGCTTCTGCTCTTTCAGTTTATTTCCTAACTCATATCTTATATTTGTATAATTTTACCATAGGCCTATATTGCGCCTAACATTTTTGTACTTATCAGAGTTGCTCAGTATTATGTTCTATTTTCATATCATTTTGATAATAATCATTTGTAAACATGAGCAGTACTAGTAAGTTTATCAGCTGTGACTAATCCCTTTGAAAATCTGTCCATGCAATATTTTAACCAAGACATATTTCAATGTTAATAACTAGGGATGAAGGACGGGTTGCCATTTCAATCAGAGAGTAGATATTTTACGCGCGCTTCCATGCCTCGTATAGCTCACTGTAAATGGTCAGTATGTCGGTAGACCAAGAGAAACAGATCTCGTACTCAATCATTGTATGTTAAAGTTCAATGACTGATAACATATATCGATAGAAGACATTTACTGTTATAAGTATCAGTGAACCACTACTTGATGCGTCGATGAAGCAGGTTGCAAATCTTCCTTCTTCGAGTAGCTTGAGATTAAGGAAACATCACTTTAAACAACGCGTCTCTCAACCGCTTTCAGCAAAGAGGAGAAATTGCTTATATCCTTAATCTCAGATGCTACTTTCTCTTTCAGGTCACTCAATATTACATGTTGCCAATTGCGTCATTTGTACAACCCCATTTTACGATATATGATAATTGACTTCAATCTAGTTAAAACTAGCTATAATGTTATCGTCCTTTAAGTCATACGTAGGACTTATATGATAAGGTTTTACTGTTTATATTAGTAAAGTGTACACGTATGACGTAAAAATAAAACAATGACGTAATGAAATGTATTTTGGTAACATGTTATGGCATATGAATCAAATTATCCTTGTTATATCTTTCTCCGTATTTCACAAGCTCATAACTAATGCAGCCAATAAAAAACACCTTTTGGATATCGACGACTTGGGGAATTCTCAACGGTCGTAAAGTGACTTGCAAAAAAATCATACCTTTAGGGTTTTTCATAAGAAACATACTGTTTTATAATCGTGTAACTTATTATTTGTTTTATGATAAATATTATTTTCATAATTTACCAAATAAAAACTGATGAAAAGGTAAAAGCGAATTTTTGTAGAAGGAAGAATTATCTCCCCTGGATGTTAAATTTCAACGATAGCTTTGCCGAACCACACGGGAATAGCCGAGCTTTTGCGAATGACCACTTTTGAAACGGCGTCGCTGATTGCACAACTAGCTTCGATTGCCTCCAATCAGTTTTCTACCTTCCTATCCCATGTATTAGCCGTAATAGAACTCAGGTACTCAGGTATGACTGAGCTGCCTCTGTGGGAGAGAATGAACCAAAGATACCAGAACTTTTATCTATAATCGCTTACCTTGCACGGACTAAAGTTGTCGGCATTACAACTCCCGTCTTCCTGCAGGTACATATCTGTCACATTCTCCCACGTTACAACGAGGGCGATGTCTGGCTTAAACTGCTTCAGGCCCACAGTGGAGTTGAACATGTAGGTTTGTAGCATGTTCAGGAAAGCAGTACTTGTGTCGTCGGTGTTGGCATGAACCAGTCTGTAGTATATCTTCCCTTGGTAGTACTTCGTGATCCCATCTCCAGCAAAATAAAAGGGTGCCATAAAGGGGAAGTCTTTGTCAATATCCCGAGCCCCATCTTTGTAGATAAAATGCTCGTATCGGGCGTCGCGGTCGAATGCTACAAAGCCATCTTTTGTTACCTGGAAAAAGGTGAATTTGGTTAGTTTGTTGTTCGAGAAGGGCCGTGTACTTTTTAAATGGTTTATACGTCTACATCGTGGCGTGCCTAGGGATTAATTCTCGATAATTTTTATTTTGGAGAATATAAGATTTTATCTTGTTGGCGTTGGTTTACGAATATACACTTACATATAAAAATATGATATTTTTTCCATCAACATTTTACATTTGTAAATAAAATTGCTACAAGTCAATATTTGGAAACCTGGGAATTTCTTTTGACATTTTGGCATTTTCATTTAAGGTTGACTTTATTTTAGGCAATGAGGTTACAACGTGCACAAATAAAAAGGGCCACAGTTAATCATTTGAGGATAAGAGACAGTGGTTCATGTGTCTCCATCTAGTCACTAAGAACAAGAACTCTATTCCCCATCCTGTCTCAGGGTATGAACATTACGCTAACTCCACTCATCTGTAGCTCAGAAGCTAGATTTGATCGCGCAGCCCAACTTCTGATATAGCCAATCAAATCATTTTCTCGTTAAAATTTTATCGAGAAGGTGGAAGAAATTATTTGAATGGCTAGATCCCAATTCGGACCGCTCGAGCGAATCTAGCTTCTGAGCCCAGAGTACAGATTAGTGGAGTAACGGAATGTTCGTACCCGAGACAGGAAGTCTATTCCCAATAAGCTGAGATATCTGTACACAACATTCGGCTTCTGGAAAGAAGGTAAACAAAGAGTTTTGAGAGCATGGCCTCTCTGGTCGGTTTAGATACCAAATCCAAAATCATAATCAACATAAGCTGAGATATCATCAGATCATCAATTTCACTTTCACGTTTACGCTATATAAAGCTAAAACTTGTCTTAATTAGGTTGCATAAGTTCACCACCTACATAGGAAGTATTGTATTTTCTGCCGTAGAAGTTGACGCTGTAGCCCAGTTCGATGGATTGACTGGTGTCTGTCTGTAGTTCGTGGTCTCCAACGCTTGGTCCAAACGGATACAGGGGGCCTGTCTGTGTCTGTGTCTGTGTCTGGCCGGCTACAAAAGGGTGAAAATTACAACACAACACAACACAGAAATGAATTTCATAAAATGTTTTTCTCCACACAGTTATAACCTGTTTAAACTCTTCAATTAAACTTGGCGTTATATATATACTTTCTTGCTCTGTCAGTAGTAGAGAAAATCTACCTACGGGTGGCCCTGCTCTCGCGTGCGTTCACTAACAAAAAGTAATTCACAGGAAAGATTTTAAATAGTATATAACTTCTGTTTCTAAAAAAAGGTTGTATTCAGTATTGTACTCAATATTAATACCTAGTCTTTTTAAATCATTTTCCAAAAACATATTTGATAAAATATTATGTTATGATTGTATCGTCACTGCGCATTGCTACATTGATGAAAAGTTCACATTGCCTTCATTTATTTATTTAAATTGCCACCAACAGTAGCACAAGAGCACAAAATGATAAAAAAGCAAATTAATCAAGATAGCAGAGACTTTCAAACACACAGAAACCGTATTGGCATAATATAAGTATATATATATACACATACATTTAGAATACAGGCATTATACAACTTATCATTCTTATTTTGTATAACCTTTAACTTTGGTTTCGATTGTATATCGTATGTATATGTCCAATATGTCGTAAATTTTCAACATTCTTCTGATTTATACCTTCCATGAGCAGTTGGTCTTTGTGGTAAGATTTTCTGAACAAAAAGAGTCTATGTTGTGTTACGCCTTATTCAAAGTAATTTTACTCCTTTAATGCAGCATTTTCCTATCACAATCTCAATGTATGAATGTTTTACGAAAGTGAGACCTTTCCTAGGTAACTATCTCTTTGTTGTGGGTATGAATAATGGTACTTAGCATACTCCTAATGCAGGTTACAGGTAAATTGGGAACATTAATGTATTCCGAAAAGTGGTAATTTTACAAGAACGAAGTTGTCAAAAATATATATTTATATTATATATAGTTATATTTATCAATCGAGTCTTTCTGCGGTATATGCATTTACATTATCAGCAGGTAGCATAGTTTTTACGGATATAAATATATTCATTTTTCAAAACGTTTTAATTGTTAATCTCGATTATAAACTATATATCGCTTTTGATGTCGTGATAAATCGTTGATAAAACAAACATTGCGCTGCACTGATATTCAAGACACTGCAACCACTTTGTAAATAACCAGAAATTTCATATACCGAAAAATAGTTGCCATTCCACATCCTCAGTTAAGTAACGTTAAAATTATATTTAATTATCAGGCAAAAATGATTAATTCCAACTACGCTAACATTAGGATAGAATCTGTAAATAGGACCAACAATTCTATTGACGTTCCAAGGGCTGTTTGATGTAGCTAACTAACAAAAATAAATCAGTTTCATTGATCTGGAAGTTTATGAGGATTTAAAGATTAAGTTCCGAGATTGAATTAGATTCAACTGGACTCAGCTAAAGAATTAAAAGATCAACCTGACTTCAAAATGTAGAAATTCTCTCCTTTATATAACTATCATTTCGATTTTCTTTATACTGAACAAATTTGTGTTGGTTCTTAACCTAATTGTTCAGTATGTACATCAAACTCTGATTGCAACAGAGGTTCATAGCTGCAACTAAATTGACTACTTTAAATCGTCCACATACGTCGAAAGGTGATAACGAGCAGCACCAAACGTTTCACACATAAATGAAACACAAGCACATTTCTGAAATTTTACTTTAGATAACGATAGTCTATGTCCTCACAACATGTATCAAGGAAATACTCCCTATTGCCTTGATGGCCCAGACTGCATTGTACAACTAACCACATTAAAATAGCGAAATATTCACAATGAAAGGGTCCCTTTCGGCCATCATACTCTTATTCCACTGTTCAAATTCTTTTTTCTCCATTTTAACAGTAAATTTCGCGAACATTTACAAACATGAAAGCAGAAAAAAATTTCAAATGAATTAGAAGTTGTATATTTAAAGCATATTTTTCAAAAGCTCATAGACCGAATACTCAAAGGGCTAGAGGTTTGCAGGTTTCTTCAGCAAACGATGTTGATATCCTGTAATTCTAAACAATTCTTGTTTTAGAGCTTTTGGTTTGTGATTCAATTGTCATGATTGTAACATTGCTATGATGATTGCTTTGTCATAATGGTTACATTGCTATGGTGATTTTATTGTCATAATGGTAACATTGCTATCATGATTTCATTGTCATAATGATTACATTGCTATCATGATTTAATTTCATAATAGTTACATTGCTATCATGATTTCATTGTCATAATGGTTACATTGCTATCATGATTTCATTGTCATAATGGTTACATTGCTATCATGATTTTATTGTCATAATGGTTACATTGCTATCATGGTTACATTGCTTTCATGGTTCCATTTGCATAATGGTTACTAGCTATCATGATTCCATTGGCTTTATGGTAACATAGCTATCATGGTTCCATTGTCATAATGGTTACATTGCTATCATGATTCCATTGGCTTTATGGTAACATAGCTATCATGGTGCCATTGTCATAATGGTTACATTGCTATCATGATTCCATTGGCTTTATGGTAACATAGCTATCATGGTTCCATTGTCATAATGGTTACATTGCTAACATGGTTCCATTGTCATAATGGTTACATTGCTATCATGGTTCCATTGTCATAATGGTTACATTGCTATCATGATTCCATTGGCTTTATGGTAACATAGCTATCATGGTTCCATTGGCATAATGGTTACATTGCTATCATGATTCCATTGGCTTTATGGTAACATAGCTATCATTGTTCCATTGTCATAATGGTTACATTGCTATCATGATTCCATTGTCATAATGGTTACATTGCTATCATGATTCCATTGGCTTTATGGTAACATAGCTATCATGGTTCCATTGGCATACTGGTTACATAGCTGTCATGATACCATTTGCTTTATGGTTTCATTGTCACGATGACATTGAAGTCAGCATTTGGTCCACAATACGATTAAAATCTTATCACAAAAGACCTACACTGACAATTTCACATCACTGCCAAGATTGCAATTGTCAATATTAGAAACTAAAGCAATGTGTGCCCTCTAGGTAATAGCGTATTGAACAATCAAGTCCATGCACTTTTTGTTCAATTTGTTCGAAGGTCGATGTGTTGCTGCATCTATACAAGTGAAACATTCACATTTAAACGACGGGTTGGTATAGATAAAGACTGGTTTGAATGGTTGCCATGACCGTGACCTTTGACCGACATTCCAAGGTTTCCATGTTCAGTTAGCAAGCAGGATACAGATTAGATAGCTATGAGTCAACCTGCCAGGGTACTATCTAATGCAACAGAGTCCTTGTAAGCTGTTGTTTAGAGATTGTGACAGAATATCAAATCATATCAAACTAAATGTATTATTCGTATGTTTTGTGTTTATTGGTGCTATGTCGTTGTTAAAAAATGTTTTAGAAATAAATACTGTTGGTCCATTTGTTCCTGGGTTCAGATAATGTATTCATTATTCATGATATTTGTACACGATAGTTGGTATTCTTTCAGAGTTAGTATAGAAGTCATGTGTGTTTGTGAATATGATAATAAAAATTTCAATGATCAGATCACCGTGGTAATCATTTGTGCTAAACGGCAATCAGTCCTACAATTTCGAATGTAAGTGAAGATATGCTCAAACCCATTCTTTCCCAACAGAGGCAGAAAAAGTCATGAAATGGTGATACACCCTCTGTTCTAACTTGGCCGAGTTTGTGGGCTAGAATTGGAGATGCCTCATTGGAGGCAATCAAAGTAAGTTGTGCGCTGTTCTAAATTCATCATTTTGGGCACTGAATCATTACAAAGGCATTGTGATATGAACCACCCTTTCCATGCGAAAAGCGTTGTCATTTGATAAAGAAATTCAAATGGATTGTGGTGCATTTTATTACGCCAGGGGAAACTGAACCCCCGGATTTCGGCGACTTAGAACAGTGGCTGTATCAACATTTCATGACTTGATCTGCCTCTGTAGGAAGAAAATGTTCCAAACACACAAAACGTGGGAAAGTCACTAGCAATATATTATGCATATTCACTGTTCTACAGGCGGAAATACCACATCCTTATGAAAGATTTCTTTAACCGTTATATTTTACCTGTTAAAAGTTACTTGTATATGTAAGAAAAAATGTATAATACAACAAAAGAGACAAGAAAGGTGAAAATAACTCAGATAATGTTATCTATCAATGCTCACCTACAGGAAACGAAACCTTCTTTAGTGAAAACATAATGTGAGATAAAAAAGTAAAATTTAAGGATGACTATGAACGGAAATTTATAATCCACCGTTGTTCACTCTCTGGATACGAAACTTGTGACGTGACAGTCACGATTTAAACTGGAACGTATCCTTCAGATTGTCTGACAACGGTAAAATACGAATTCATCTTCGTTCCTAAGATTTCTGCTTATATCTCGTTACTTACCTACAAATTGCACGCGAAAATAAGTATTTTCTTAATCATGGTTGCTCTAAACATCAACAGACTTGTACCATATATTTGAAAATGGAAGCCATAAGTCAATCAAGAATTGTATGATGGATGTTCGTTTCGTTCTGAAAGTGTTTATCACATATTTTATATCTTACCTGCAAATTGCACTAGAAAAATGAGTAAAATCCGAATCATGGTTGCGCCAAACGACGCCAGACTAGTGTCCTCTATTTAAAGACCAACGGACAAAGTTTCCTGATAACGGAAACGACCTGGCAGGCGGACTAACGATATCAGCAACGTGGGTGTGTTTGTTTCTGATTAACCCAGGTATGGGGTACAGGTAACATAGTGAAACAATGACTAGGATGTCATTTTGACCTTTGAGACAAATTTTCGGGATTGTTTTAAATGGCAATCGATGAACAATAGTACATTATTCTTAGTTGCATTCTATCGACGTGATGAGGTATTATTGGTAGAAAAAAAACAGGGTATATACATTTAAATATATGATAGTAATTTGATTTATAAACAAAAAAACAAATGATATGTAATGTAAATGTCAATATCACAAACTGTTATTTATTATGGTTACTCTGCATGTTTTCTTATAAAGCATTTTGAGGATACTATTTTTGGAAAGAATATGAACGGTGATGATAAGCAATTTACATATGTCGATCTTTCTTGTATTGTAAATATTGTAACCTTGAATGTAGAACTTTATTTTGATTTTGGACCTTTTCAAAATTTAGAAATGTATCGACTTTTGGACTCTGTATTGTGTCTTCTTGTTATAAAATTTGTTTACTTGATCAAATTATTGTCATTAAGAGTACATGTATTTAATTATTTCACATTTATAAGATTCACAGACTATGAGTTGATCTATTATATATACGTAGCGATACACAGTATTTACTTGAAAATATTTATAAATACGAGAGTAACTGCAATATTGCAATGGTTATATTTGCCTTAAAGAACTTAAACTATTCATTGATGCATCTATCAAGAAAGAATATCATGACAATATTCTATGTTGTCAAATCCATTGTTTAGTGTGACAATTTTGCACGTAAATATGAATGATTTGTTTCAAAAACCAAATTCAGATTCTGTCAGAAACAAGTACACCCTTATTACCGTTCTCTCTCAGAAAGGTAACCTGAAACATTTCTTCTCACGTAACATCTGTTACTATTCTATTAGTAGAGATGTGCCTGAACTAGCATCTTTCCACTTAAATGTTCAAGCCTTTATGATGTTACGTAGTGAGAAATGAGTTGAGTAACCCCTGAGGGAAGCGATTGCTCATGTCTTTAAAATCCTCAGGCAGTGTTTTTTGCAATATTGATTTCGTCTATTCTTATCTAAGACTGTATTTGCCATCATCCTTGGGAGAGAAAGTCTTATTTACTATAACTCTAATACATGTTGTATTAATATATTTCGGCAGATTATTTGACGTTAAAGAACCAGTGACCATTGTTTTAAAAACAAAATGAATTTTATATTTCGATTCTCCTCAAAGTTATTATAAAATTTTGAAAGATAGTGATATCACGGTCAGCTACGTTAAAGGGGCAGTAGCACGTTTTTAGGGGGAATATAAGGTGATGTCGGGAAAATGAAAATTAATTGTTCCAATTGAAAGACACTGTATTTAAACTAAATGGAGCAGTAATAATTCAAATATATCACGTAAAGGTTAGCCATGCATTTCCTTTTTCTTACATAAAATGAATTAAAGGTGTTCACACAAAATGGCCGCCATTGGATTTTGTGTGAATCTTGTTACTTTGTCCTCTGACTATGGATGATTGACTTGTGTAATGAGATTTTTGACACTGTCAAAATAATACATTTAACATTAACTAACAATTATCATTGAAAATTTAAAAATATTAAATTATAAAAAAACGTGCTACTGCCCCTTTTAATTTTGAAGAACGTTGTTTTGAATTGACTCTTTTAATGAGTGCATTTGTTAACGAAACATATAGCGGATAAGTATTTGAAGATAAGAACCTGCAATATAAGTCTTTTCATGATATTTAGTTAAGAAGAAATAGAGTAGGCTATCCATTCGACAATCTAAAGGAATTTAGATGAACAGGTTTTATATTAGGTCAACAGTATGACCTAATTAAAACCTGATGATTTAAATTCATTTAGATTGTCCATTTGACCATGTATTCTTAACATATCGCTACGAATAGAGAACCTTTTATTCAAAATTATCCAACAGAATATCTCATATCATAAGCTGGCCATGTTCATATGGTCACGTGACTATTTCTCCGTTACGAGACGGGTAACACTACGATAGAGGAGGAATGTTGTCGATCCTTATCGATAACTGAAATGTTTGACGCGTAAACACACTCGGGTGATTCATGTAAGATAACATAAAAGTAAGCTAGAAACACTCCCAGGTGCATTCGTTGCAAATGATTAATCTTATTATGTCCAATATCATTCACAAGAGAATTATTCGATGATATTTCTACAATACCATAGTGAAAAAAAATATTTCAACTAAAGACATCTCTTGACAGTTTATGCCATAAATGTGGCGTTGTGGGAAAAAAGAAATGTAAGATTGCTTTTTTTCAAGAAGAACTAGTTGTACGGATAGTCAACTTCTTTATTGCATGAAATGCGACGTTTCGGTGTAGACACTAACACCGTTATCAAGCAAATGATACTGGACATGATGGTGGGGAGTGATATTTGTCCTAGGTGGCTTTTTTTCGACATGAATGAATTATATATTTTGTTAGATTCTCGCAACAATAAAACAAGAAGTTTAAATTACATATAGTAAGACTTTTTACCAATAAAAGAAAACCGAATATTTCGAAAATATCGCCATGATAGTTTCCAAATCTTATTCATTTAACCTTATTTTCACGATTCTAACCTTTAAGGTAGACATAAAGTTCTCTTGTGTCTTTCCTGTTTCCATATTCGCAGATTTTAAGTTTCGCTATCCAGTAATGTTATCAAAATGAATTCAATTTGTGAATGAATGAGAATAGAATGTAACATAAACTTCTGGTACATGTTCTGCTGCTTTGCATTTTATGCACGCTTCATATCTCCCAAGCATTCGTATTTTAAGAAACTAAATAATCCTAACAACAAATTCTATCATTGTAAACAAACACGATGTTTTAGAGATATGCTTGACCCATACATAGGTATTTGGTGTATAAAATACTTGATTTTAAAATCACTATCCAGTCCGAATGAATTAATTAAAATTTAAAACAGTAACAGTGTAACATACATAACAAAATATAGTTATAGAATCCACATGCTGGTTCATATTGAAGCGCCCTATAATATCCGTCGGATCCTGCTTTTCAATAAAGTTATTTAAAATGAAAACGATAATATATCCAATGTATTTACATTTCCTTACGTAAGTAAGCAATTAAAAAGTCGAGAGGTAAATATTTTTATGTTTATTTCTAATTTGTATAAAAAACATGTACATTCAGATGTTCGACATTTTACAAAACGTTATAAAGTATGTCTGTTATCATAAACGTCCATGAACAAAAACAACAAAATGTATTTTCAAAATGATTTCATACCTTGTAGAGTTTGTGTACAAACTTGAAAAATGTAAATATTTCAAGTCTTTTTCATGAGCTTTTTGTTTGATGATTTCTTATTAATCTCTTTCAGATTACGAATAGCAAGGTCCATGTAGGTATCACAAAAGAACCGTCTTCCACGTTCTTCAGAAACGTCTTTGATCATTTTGAATGGATGCAAATACAAACTGTCTTTTTTAAAAGAATTGGTGTTCTTCTCTCGGTCTTTTTTCCAAAGACTTCTTCCTTTTATCACTACGAAGTCATTCATACCAACTAACCCTACACGAAGCATAGGCACTGCCAACCCAAGCAAAGTTTTATGTTTTCGAAATATTTTTCCAAATCTTATAATCTCCTTGTTATAAACTGCAGGAGCATAGAATATGTCTATAGAGCTATGTAGAGTCCTTGAAATATTGATATTGTGATCATAAA
This sequence comes from Steromphala cineraria, assembly GCA_916613615.1. Lineage (NCBI taxonomy): Eukaryota > Metazoa > Mollusca > Gastropoda > Trochida > Trochidae > Steromphala > Steromphala cineraria. The sequence goes on along the minus strand of OU744727.1, from coordinate 20,519,195 downwards.
TTCCAATAAAGTTCTTCAACATTTTATCCTTAGGGTTCTTCTTTGCATCCCTTAGGACTTCGTCCATGAACAAATTGACAGCTTTCCGGCCAATAGGCTTATTCCAATAGAACCACCAAGGGTGTTTGACCTGGTTTCTGCTAATTGGTTGGTTGCTTTTTGTCATCCAGAACTTGTCTCGTGGTAAATTAACAATGTTCCAGGTATTTAGAAGAACATCATCACCAATGTATAAATACCCTTTAACGCCAATATTCATGCTTGCAGCATGTACAATACATTGATAAGTGAAGAACCATTCATCCACACCATTAACGTAACTAATGTGATGCATATTTGTTTGCTTCAAGAGCTGTGACAGTCCTTTAAAATCCGGTCCACAGTAGAGAATATGTCTGAAGTACATCCGGTGAACAAACTCCATATTAGGAATGCTTTTAATCAGGAAGTCATAGTTGAGGATGACCACAAGCATGATGTCTGTTATTGGGGGATTCTTCCATTGGGAGATGCTATAGTTGATTTTTGGACAAATCTTGTGGACTTTGCTTAGCGAGTAGTTAAATGTGCTTGTCTTCTCGTGATCAGTCCGTAAAGTCATTTCTGAAAGAAGAACGTTGGGAGAATTGTACACAACTTGAGGAGTCCAGTTTCCTGAATTAAGATTCACAGACATCTTGAGAGTAGGTTCTCGGTATCCAATTGATCTTAGATCCATCACCCAAGCCCTGAACACTTTAAAGTATTGCTTACTAAGTAGATTTAGCTTGGTTAGGTGATCCATCAGTTCAGTAGCACATTTGGAAAGGGATTCTTTCGAGTCACATTTCCATTTCCTCAACGCTTTTATCAATTGATCATAATATGTACTTGTTTGATTTCGAGCAATGAACCTGTATTGATCGTTGCTATTTGTGTATGATATTTGTGGCATGTACCCCACGACCCCATTTATAAGGGTCAGCAAGCGTTGTGAGATGTATCCCCGTACTATGTCGCTATCTCCTTTAGTTTTGGAAGGCAAAGAAAGTGCCCAAAATCCATCGTACAAGAAAATCGTACTAAGCGAGTTGATTGGTCCAAAGCTGTTACCGGATATGAACGCTGGAGGTGATGATGGGTCAAACGTCACAGTCGTGTTTCTGGACTTGCGCATTTTATAGAGGGATGTCGCCCCAAGGTTAAAGTTCACCTGCCCCTGTTGAATGATTGGTACACTTGTTTCATAGATTCGATATTGACCTTGACCTTTGACTGATCGGGAGGTCATTGGAAGACCTCGAGGAGACAACATTGGAAAACCAAAATGAGCAAGGGGGTTAAAGAGTTGTCCCCCATTGAATAAAAGTCCGCTGGTATTTCCTGACATTTCGAATTCAATTCTGTTGGCATTTGGAATAATGTCACATTCAACGTCGTAGATGACAGTGGCGCCTTTGGAAATTGCAAATAAATATCCAATCATCTTCTTCCCTTCTGTTCCTATTTTGATGTGTTTGATTACTCGATATCCCAAGATCTTCTCAAGGGTCGCATCAATGTACACGCATCCTTTGGCACTTCTGAAATTGAATTATGAATGTTGATAAGACTATCCTCTCATGTCAAACTCTGAACTATTTAGGCATGGAATTTCTATAGTTAGTTGCAAAGTCAAAGCATGCTTTCATCAATATTTTGGATATCACTATATACATTAGTACATATACTACTTATATTACAGCCAGTTTGTGCCTAAGTGGTGAGGATGAAGTTCTTACCATTAAATTAAATAATCTGATTATAGAAAAAAGGATATTGTCATAACAAAAATCGTCGTTTTCATTAAATGAATTCAAATTTGCTTTATATTAGACCCCCATACACTTACGTAAGAATGGGAACTTTAAATATTCATGACATCATAATTGTATTACTTTGCCATGTCGCAAATGAAACATGATCTATGAAAACGATGTTACAAAATTTCATAAAACAAGTTTAGATGTTCTGCCTGAATATTTTATTGTTATTCTTTATTGTTAGAATTAAAACGTACCTGCAGCCCTTTGGTTTATTTCCGGTAACGACAACATTCCATCCTCGTATCCCTGTGAAGTGTGTGACGTCACATCCTTTTTGTGACAGTACAATGATCCATTTAGAGGTTTTGGGCAATCTGAAAATGGAAGTACTATTGAAAGAAAAAATTCGATAGAGAGTAATACACCAGTGAAATTGTTAACAATTGTTTTCTCTTTAATGCGAAACCTTCGTTTCAATGTAAGCGTGCCTTAGTAGCTTTAAATGTCTTCTGTGAAAAATATATATTAAAAAAATATAAAAGTAACCTTAATCCACGTGGGTTTTACGTCGCTTTTCAAAGACATGTTATGACTTCTTCAAGTATTTTCTTGAGGCAATCCCACTTTGTATAACGTATGTTATCAAGAAGCTTATAAGTCACGTATTCATTATTCATTATTCATACATGCTTAACTCGAAATAATAACACGTATAAAGTTTTATTAAAAAAATGAGTACATGTTTGTCGGTCTGCATACCTTGGAATTTGACGCTTCTGGATGACATTATCTTTTTTCTCAGTTTGCAAGTTACGTTCGAGTCTATCTTTAGCATGAACTGTGACGTCAGGGGTCATCTTGTTGAAGTAATACGCACTCTGCAGGAGAAAGGTAGAAAACACTACCAAGACGAGCATGGACCATATCTGCCTTGTACCTGTAAAAGAAAGAACTATTTGAAATTCAACAGAAAACTGGATCCCTGGTTACGAATAATTTGAAGCGACTTGTTACCTCTATATAAACACCCACATCACAAAACACATGAAACGACTTAACACTGAAGTCATCATTTAACTCAAGTGGTTGTATTTCGATCTGGAACCGCAAGGGTGAATTTTCAAAAATATTATTTTGGTGATGTTACTTTAAATATTTCTGATAGTTATACTTATCTTGGAATAATGTTTCATAAGAATAGGAAATTTAATGTTGCCCAAAAGCGTTAAGAGATCAAGACCTGAAAGCAATGTTTTGGTTGTTATCAAATGCAAGAAATCTACATTTGCCACCAGAGTGTCTGTAAAAAGCATTTGATCATATGATCGTTCCAATATTATTATATGGTTGTGAGATGTGTGTGCCCCTGTAATTTTGAAAAATAAGAATTAGTCCATAGATTGTTTATGAAAAAGGTTTTCAATTTAATAAAAAGTACACCAGCGTATATGTTATATGGCGAAACGGGACGATTGCCCCTGAGTATTATTATTAAAAAGAGAGTTTTATCTTTTTGGTGTAAACTTTTAATTTTGAAAACAGTAATAAACTTTCATGTTAAGTGTTTTCTAAATTATTAGCAGTTGAACTTAATACTGAATACCAGCCATCCTGGCTAAATTATGTAAAAACGATTTTAGATTATTGTGGTGTCATATATTTGGTATAATCAAAATTATGTTAATAAAAATTGGCTCCTCTGTAAAGTTGAACAAATCTTAACTGATCAGTGTATAACACAATTGCAATAAGAAAAGACGTTATCATCTACGGGAAAGATATATGATTGTATAAAACCAATGTTTGGTCCTGAAGATTACATTTTGCTACCAACAAAGGTTTCACAACCTATTTAGAACAAGTAATACTAAATTTCCTGTTGAAGTTGGTCCTTGGCATCATGTTTCTTATAGTGATAGAAAGTGTTTGGTGTGTAACTCTGGTACGTTGGGTGATGAATATCATTATATTGTTGAATGTACTTCTTTCTTAGAAAATAGAAACAAACTATTACAAAAATATTGTTGTACGAGACCTAATTATTTTAAACGTCATAGCCTCTTTACAGAAAAACATTGTACAACTGTTGACAAGCTATGTAAGTTTATAAAATGTACCTTTGAGCAACTACAAAAAGTCAATAATAATTTTGCCTCGTTGTTACATTAAAATGTATTATTATTTATGTAATAAGTACTATGTACCACTGTGAGTGGTTTTAGTGAATAAAGAACTTAAACTTGAACTTGAAAATAGCACTAAGGCAACCTTGATGACTTAAGGTCACCTTAGGTTTTTTTTGCAACAGGACCCAGAGTTAAATTAATGTAGTTGATGCATTTTGAGGTACAAGCTCTTAAAAAATTATATATCAATCTACACTCAGGGGAAAAGAAACGATATCATATAGAACGTTTGATACATTAAGCTACGAGTGATAGACGACTTCAACAGGGTTATTTCATGTCAAGAGCAAACTGAGCTTGGTTTTTAATTTCAAAGCTATATCTGTTAACGCTTTTGGAATACATGCCTTTAAAAAACGCACTTTAAAACCCTAGACGAGATAGAATAGTGAAATTGGCCCCTTTGTTTTAAACCAACTTACAGACAAAATACATGAACAAATTAATTTCTATCAAGGTTTTCTATATTGATCAAATCTTGAATTTATCAATATATAAAAAAAATTATTTTTAATTCCAATTCAAAAGATTATGAACAAAAATAACATTGAAAAAGTTGTTTTAGGACCCATCGTGTATTTGAACAGTCATACAATAAAAAGTATTACATTCTAATATTTGAATTTGTTAGTAATTCTTCACTACGTAAGTGCCAATCACAAGGATTTGTAGTTTCATTTACGACAGGATTTTTTTTTTACTCTTTTGAAAAGTTGGTATTGTTACATTTGCCCCAGAGTGTATCATCATTAAAACCAATTCCAAAGGGCACTCCTAACAGAGTATTTTGTACAAATGAAAGTCGAGGCGATTCCCTGTATACACAACTTATAAATTATTTTGTTCAATTGTTTGATGATATGAGGAAGAATATATGGCTACGAATGTGGAAAGACCTGTAAACACGTGCAATGCTTTGTTTAACACTACAGTGATATAATGGAAAATAATCATGACGGACCCCCTTAAAGTCAACATAACGGCTAATGTAATGTCTACTTATAGACAGTTCTTTCGAAACATATTGCTTGGAACCTAGTTTGCTTCGAGTCCATAGCATTTATCCACTATGAAGAATATTGAATTTCTTCTGCACTACTAACGTTAAGTTCACAGTTCTCTAACAGCCAATCTAAAGGCTTTTGAAGTAGAAATATATATAAAGCATATTTAGTTACAAATAGCAATTGCAAAGTTATTTATTTAAGCAAAACGTATTTTAAATATATAGTAAGGTTCCTAAAAGTTAAAGTCATAATTGGAGTAAAACGCCGCTGTTGTCCATTAAAGCATTTGTTGATTTCTCTTGATATTTAAAGAATATGTTTGATATATATCAATATTCATCAAAGCAAATAATAACAAACATGCATCAAAACAATATTGCTTATTTGACCAGAAACGCTCTCAACCGAAGCATAAGCTATATTATAAAAAGGTATTTTAAATTGCAAATAACGCGATTTTAACCCAAAATAAGTATATAATAGTACTCACTGCGTCTGCGGATCACTGTTGGTTGATAAGACATGATCATCTTAGATGATTCAGAGAATATGTTCATTGTAAATGAATAGTACTAGTATTTCAAACTAATAACCCCATATCTAACTGCTAGTACGTGACACTGTCCGTGTGTACAGACAACACATTCCCGTACGTGACCACAACAATTCAGCTTCAATAGTTCTCTTCCTAATGTTTGTTCAGAAATCCTATCTATCCGATTTCTCGATCACCGTAACAAGGTAGGCCATTTATCTATACAACGACATACAACACTTTTTTCACGGCTCTTCTTTTCTTTACAAACTTCTTAAATGTTCTTCAAAACAATTCTTCTTAAATTTTCTTCTAAAAAATGTCTTCACAAAAGTTTCTTCAAAAAAATTTCGTCGCAAAAATTTAAAACATTTGTTTTGTTACAAAAGGTCCTCACGAAAATGTCTTCACAATTTTGTGTCAAAAGATTTCTACTCAGAATTGTTTCCTATACAATGTATTTGCATCCTTTCTTCCTGTCCACGTCAATGTGACTCTTCTTCTCGAAGGGAAATATGATAATCACGATAATTGGTTATCTAGATCTCTTCCGGTATATCTTGTTGTCTACGTCCGTTTCACGCGGTTATCCAATCCTAAATACGACACATCTTAAAAGGAGCTGTTTTTTAAAGTACGTGCTTGAACCTGTTTTACAGCTTTATTGTCACCACCGTGGGCTATAATAAGTAGTTAAAACAAGTAGTTTTAGTTAATACTTAGTTCTAACAGCTTACAATAACGTAATTAGCTTGTCGATGTCAATTGGCTACTGTCAATAGCAACGCCCGAGGGCTAATTACGATTGAGACAAAAGGATTATCTTTTGAAGTGTTGTGACAACTAACGTTAATTTAACGAATTGTTATAAATGACATTAATTTCATTTCCATAAGTTGGCTTAACTAAGATAATATGCAAGACTTCAAACATTTATCACAAACAGTCATTCACAAGATTTAACGTGATCCCAATTTTGGGCATCAACAAATCTCACAATAATATTGGAAGAATAAATTGTTGGTTATATTTTTCATCACTATCGTATGTTCTTTTGTAATTTCATTGGGTTGATGTAATTTGAATACTTTAAACGGCCTCTCCGAAACATTTGACTAGATTTCAGTTGTAAAACTTCAAACTTTCGCCTTGGGCTTGGCTTTTGTGAATCATACATGGGGACTTATATCAACTGATATTTATTCATGCCCTCTAGCTTCTGGGGCCATGTCAATGAAGGATGCATTCATACATTTAACTTTCATCTCTATAACAAAAGGGGATTTGATTAAGAAATGCAAACGAAGGGACATAACGAGTTAAAAAATATATACGTAGCCATTTAATGCTGTAAGAAAGTGTAAAAACAATTTCAGCAAAATTTCGAAAGTTTTTTTTTTATTAAATCTCGAAAGTTTGTTCATCTACCGGGGGTTTTCAGAGCAAATATCATGTAATTCTGAATAGGTTTTAGCTGAAAATCAGTCACGGTTAACACTTTATCCTTTCTACAGTACTATTCTTAAACTAAACCGTGTTCGTCTTTCGATGTCAAGTTTTCTTTATTTTACAGTAATTCTTCAAAATAATCTTATTTAGAGGAAATACATCCCAACAAGTATAGTGGGGATAATAAAAAAATATATATATAACGATATTTCACGCAGTTGATCATTGATTTAAGTTTTTCAGAGGAATCGAAATTTTTATCCCTGAACTTCTACAAGATGTCGAAAGTTTCCCGATTTTTCCTGATGAAGGAAATGAGATCATATCATGTTCTAAGATGCCTAGCAGTTAGAACAATCGAAAAAAAAGACAATAAAGGTATAGTTTTTTCATGACGTAACAATTGAATGACGCTATCCGCTGTTCCCCGCTGCCCCCTCGTAATAACGCGTGTCCATAGTAACCTTTGATCTCGGTTCTATCAATCAACATGGCGCCGAGGTTGGGGCCCTTGCATTGGTATCATGTCCGTCACTGGTCACAGAAATGAGCAGTCGTTGAAAAGCTACATGACAACTCCATCTTACAGGGGAACACTGCGACCATTGCTCTGCCTCCGACATGCTTGTCGAGTGACCAAGTTGACATTCCACGTCAGGTCACGGCGCCCCGTAGCATTTGTGACGTTGACACACGTCAACCGTCTCTGCAAAGCAACGTGCCATATACACACCCTGTAATACGCACCGTTGGGAGAGAGATTGTTACTGGGATTCCGGATTGTTATGGGACGGTTACGGATTGTCATGGGAATTTTCACTTTTGGTAAGAATTTAATTTGGTTAAAAAAAGTGTTAATTTGATATTTTTGGGGTCGGAATATTGCAATATTTGGTAACCATGATTAAATGAATGTATCCAAAGACCATTTTAGCTATCATTAATTTGTATTTTCATTTCATTTAGCACATTCGTTGATGACATCGAAAATTTTAATATCTAAGACTGATTAAAACTCTTAGATAAACTAAATTGGACGATGTAATGTATTAAAACTTCAATTTTTCAAAACTTCATTCAATTGACATTTACAATTCCATATTCGATGAATGAAAAGGGTTATTTTAATTGTTTATAATTGATGTTTATTCAGACGGGTGTAATGTTATTGTCAATGATTGTTACTGGGCTATGTTTACAGATGTTCCGGATTGTGAATGAGTACGATACGGATTGTAAAAAAAACGAAATCAACAAAAAAATGTTTTTGATGCAAAATGCAATAATATTTTGACACTAACTGGTTTCAGTTCCATCCAAAATCAAACATAATGGATACAGTGGATCTTTCTGGTCTCGAAGGGTCGGGTGTTGACACGTCCATGTTAGTGTTTATAGGACACAACAAGAATCTGTTTCGCACACACTGCAAAAAAGTATTCTGTAGACGCGATAAATTAGATGACCATATTAAAGGGATGCATAATCACGTGTTAAAAATGTGGAAAAGCTTTCGCTTTGGCGCCAAGACAAAAAACTTACTTTATTTATACCCATATATTTATACCCATGTTGCATTCATATTTCACTTAACTTGTTCGACTTTCCAGCAGTGGCATGCTGGAGCTTATTAAATCGTTTTCGCGATCAAGGTTTTGATCAAAGAATATTCTTATTTAATCATCCTTTGTTTCACATCTGTGGCATTTTTCTGCAAAAAACGATTTAATTTGAACTCGTTGTTTAGAATATACCAGAATACTATGGGTTATTTGCCAAACATCCCTTCATAATCCGTCGCAAAAATGTGCTTGTTGAGTAGTTATCCGGAAAAGCATCATGTAACAATCCGTTGTAATAAAATTGTACCCCTCTCTCGGGAAAATGACAATAACTTTTTTGTCAAGGGCATTATTTCACATTTGTTCGACCTATCATTTAAAACAATCATTTATGTAAACACGGAATTACTTTTTTTTGCGTAAACATAGTTCAATTAAAAAAACAAGGACGCTTTATGATGTCAAGGTAGTTATTTTGGACCAATATTCAGGACGCCAACAGTGTTTACTTTGCTCAATGTAGATTTCTATGCGTAATGAATGTACAAATCTATAGATATATTATGATAGAACCTACGAACAGTGTCAATTGGGATTAAACATGAATTCTTACCTTACCTTACCTTATTATAACGTTAAAGCACTCGGACTACCGTCCTCGTGCTTTAACTATAATAGTTCAGGGCAAAACTATACTTTATTACAAAACACATTGGGGTAGAGCGAACTTTATTTCTTAAATAGATTGAATTGACCTTTCTGAATAAAACTTAAAACTTCAGATTTCGCTGTTGCATGATGTATCAAAGGTATTCAGAAGCACATAATATTTCCAATTTGATTCACAATAGGGTGAACAGACTTTTGGGATGCAGTTGTGGTTATGTTTTGGTTTATACATATCTCTATTTCAAAGAAAACAATGAAACAAATATTGGCGAACAAGCACCAAACCTCGTTTGGAACCCGTTCTATTTCAGGATTGATAAAACTGGACTCAAACACAAGAAAGTGTGTTTTTGGTTATAAAGGTAACCAATAGAAAGTAAAAACAGCCATCAGACATTTAGTAAGTATTAATCATTTCTTATCTCGACTTGCACAGCAATGTCGGCTTACCATTGGTCAAAACCGGTCACGTGCCGTAGGTATTTAGCTATGTTAAACTGGGCCACGCGCTCCCCTAATAACAAGCAACAACGGTGTCAAGAGTTATCTCCCTTGCCCTTTGTTCGGAAACTAGCGGCTACGCTACGCTTGATTGCTGTAACGTCATGTATGCTTGATGAATTGCCCTGTACATGCTAAAGTCAGCTTTATGTTATAACTTTACTGGTTTAAGTAAAATGTTCTTCTAATAAAAGATTGGTACCGCTAAAATATTTAAGCAAGTCATACGGCATCTCAACGACATGTTGACCCGCTCACAAGCAGCAAGGTTGTCTATCAGCGAGTTCAAGATTCAAATTATGCAAACAGAGAGCCGATCTATGAACATCATTTAAGTTAAAAGTCACCGCTTTTTGTTTATTGAACTCTCAAACCAACCTGTACATTCTGCTATGATGCCTGTCGTATCTATAACTCCGACACTATCAAACTCGCTCGCCCCCACTCGACAGTCCGCCATGACAGTAACGGGGCTTCTACGGCCGCTTCAAATCGAATGTGGTGCGAGTGCACGAGGTCACGTGACCAAACAATCAAAATTAAGAATGCCCGCATTGCTCGGTATTTTGATTTTTTTTCGTTAATCCTAAATTTCCGTCTAGTACCGTGCGCTTCGCTCCGGTACTAGACCATACTTTTGGTCATTAACACGATGGTTTAAAAAATTATATTCGTAAATACCTAAATAAAAGAGTAACACTGATCTGATCAGACGCCATTTTGGCCAATCCCATCTTTCAAGCCAGATTTAAAGCATTTAGAGAAGGTGCTCGTCGAGATAAATTTGTTACCATGACTGTGTCCGCGAGTTTGATATGGAGATTTATCATGTGTCCGAGTTATATATCAAACTCGAACTTCGTTCTCGCGAACACATGGTAGCTTATATAATTGCATGCCGTTTTTCGTTAAAAGTTTGCTATATTTATATAATCATTTCTAGACCGTGTACAAATGACAACCATGGGGAAATAAATACAGTTATAAACCTCCAGTGACGTCACTCTATTGTTCTATTAGGTTCTTCTTTTACCGGATAAACCTCCGGCATTCTCCAAGAATGCCCAGGGCTTTCTCTAGGAAAGCCCGGGGCTTACTCTAGAATTTATCGGAAATTTATTTTGATTGGGATTATACACGTTTTGAATAAATACCATCACAAAATATCACATTTTTGACAAATCACAAATACAATGTTCGCATACCTGGTTTCGAACTCTGCACCACTCGCTTACTAAACTGGCGCCTTTGACAACTCGGCTATAAAGGCCCACGAGAACAATGATGTATTTTCCACAGTGACAATCATGTGAACTTCACGAGGCAGATAGCGCATGCATTTCACGTTCACGGCTTGGGTAGCGAGCGCAAAGCACGTGCAGGGCGCGGATGTGCCCTCCGTTTGCTCATGGGGATTCCCTACCAGTTAAAATCAATGAATCCATTTTTATACTTATTATTGAAATAATTTTGTTACTACGGTTTATCTCGGTTCATAAGTTAGATCAAAACCTCGCCATCGGTGTTGTTTGATAATGTAAGCCCTCAGCCTCGGGAAATTGGGGCGGGCCTGTCGGCCCTTTCCAATTTCCCTCTGCCGCGGGCTTACATTATCAACAACACCTCTGGCTTGGTTTTGATCCTACACATATAAATCGTTTGTCATGTTTAGCAATTTCTTTCAGTGAAACAGCTCCGTTTAAAGCTAGTAATATTTCACAGGTCGAGGGATTTTAGAAAACATCAATAAAAATATTGCTTTTTTAAATTGGTTCCAATGTATATGTACAAGTAGACCGACTCAAGTAGATCACATGTTTCTGTTTGACGGCAACTGATCTCTTTGAGCATACAGTGCTCAAAATCTGTTTGTCAATTCTGTAAAACAATGCATTACTGACTCAGAAAAAATGCCTGAAAGTGGTTTCGCCTTTTCGATGCCCCTCTCAAATAATCGTAACCGAAATTTGTATCTTTCGATATAAAGCAGTGTTAGAGGTTTCTAGCTGACAGATTCTCGGCATCGTATCAAATGAAAATGAATATAGAGATTATTACCTGAAGTTCAGCTGTAGTGTGCCATATGACTTTTAAAGGGGCAGCAGCACGTTTTTAGGGGGAATATAAGGTGATGTCAGGAAAATGAAAATTAATGGTTCCAATTGAAAGACAATGTATTTAAACTAAATGGAGCAGTAATAATTCAAATATTTAACGTAAAGTTTAGCCATGCGATTCCTTTTTCTTACAGAAAATGAATTAAAGGTGTTCACACAAAAATGGCGGCCTATATATTTTATGTGAATCTTCATACTTTGTCCTCCAACTATGGATGATTGACTTGTGTAATGACAGTTTTGACACTGTCACAATAATACATTTAACATTAACTTACAATTATCACTGTAAATTTTAAAATATAAAATTATCAAAAAACGTGCTACTGCCCCTTTAACAAACGTGTGAAAATTGTAGTCTTCCCCGAGCGAAAGGGAGGCTTATACACGGATTTGTACGAGATTCGTAAAATCCATATACACACTTTCGAGGTTGATAATTTCTTTTATTTTATTCAAATTCATTGTCTTAAAAACATCAGAAAATAGCCCGCTTCTCTTGTGACGGCCTGCGACAGTGCCGCCATGAACAATGGTTTTATGACGTCACAGACGTAGATATACGAGAAGTCGCGCTACAACAATCGTTGCTAGGCAAAAGTGATATGTGCAGATGTGTTCATTTTGAACACATGGTTTAAAAGGAGATATTGTCACTATTTATGATACTTTTGACACTATTGTCAATATTGTGAATATATTTTAGCAATGTGTTTATATTTATAGTTAACACTTGATGAGTTTGTTCATTGACTTGTCCTGAAATATGTTCTTAAAAGAAACATACCCGGTTGATTCTCCAAATATATAAAAAAAATTCTTTGAACACTTGTTTTAACTATAAAAATGTAATGATTTTTTTACAATAAGATGTTAATCTTTTGTTCATTGATAAAGATAACTGTTGTTAAAGGGGCAGTAGCACGTTTTTTGATAATTATAAATTTTTAAATTTTCAGCAATAATTGTATGTTATTGCTCAATGTATAAGTTTGATAGTGTCATAAATCTCATTAAACAAGCCAATCAGCCATAGTCAGAGGCAAAAGTATGAAGATTCGCATAAAATCCATTGGTGGCCATTTTGTGTGAACATCTTTAATTCATTTTGTGTAAGAAAAGGGAATCGCATGGCTAAACTTCACATTATATATTTGAATCATACTGCTCCAATTAGTTTCAATACTTTGTCTTTCAATTGGAACCATGAATTTTCGTTTTCCTGACATCACCTCATATTCCCCCTAAAAACGTGCTACTGCCCCTTTAAACAGCATATACACGCAATACTGTATCTTCGTATCGTGACTTTCGCGTGACGGCACAAGAAACTGTGTCAAAATGTCACAAACCGAATGAAGAAATTGTTATCCATTAATATTAATCTTATATGAATCAAATTAATTTCTAAATTTCACCCAAATTTATATAAAAGAAGTAAGTCAAAAAGAATAAAAAGATTCTTCTGAAATATAGGAATAGACAATTTAGATCTGTGAAAAGTTGTTAAGAATGACTGAATGTCCACAAATGGCATTAACAATAATGAATGCTCTATTTTCTGTAGATGTCACTACATCGATTTTTCATCATGCTCTCAGATGTGTACGGTAGGTCAGGATGATATATGAATATATGTTAATGCTTTGTTTGCCGCATTCTTATTTGCATGGATCATCAGCCCATAAAGTTAAACAGTGAGGATATATGGAATACCTATTTCCTAGTGGATGTACTGTGTGTGTCTCGTACTTCGCGAAATGGTATACTCGTAAAAACTAAAAGCCAATCAAACATCTATTTCTACAACCATAGTTTATACAGATGTTGAATACTCATTTCCCATGTGTACCGACCTGGTGACTAAAAGGAATTAATAAATCCTTCTGTTCCTCTGATAGATAATGGATGTGTTTGAAGTTCAATGCACACATCACAACAACCTTGCTGAAGGCTGTCTAGGCTTCTTTTTCGCCATTATCGACATAGTCCAAAATATATTTGCTACCGTTTTGACATTAGTTTCTGAAACGTTGTTGAAATGCAAGTACGTGTTCTGTTACGGTCTGCATCAGTAAACCAATGCATAGTAATTCCTCAGTTTGTTTGACGGTGTTTCAATAAGGTCGTCTAATGACTAGAATAAGCTTAAGGAGGACAAGAGTAATTCTACGGAAGAACAACTTTTTTATTGGACAGTAGCGACTTTTCGGTATAGATTCTTATACCGTTTTCAAGCACAGAATAAGCTTCCGTTTCTGTGACTATCATCATTTAGTGAAGAACGAGAACTTATTTCGAAATTACTTTGCTGTTTATGATGGCTATTGTGCAGGAAACGGTGGCTAATGTTTCTAATACAACAGCAAATTGTGAGATAATGACTACAGATGTACCTTTTGCTATTGGCATAATAGTCTCCATACTTATTGGCATCAGTGGAAATATTCTTGGAGCCATAGTATTGGCACAATTGCAGAAATCTGTACCTGGTGTTCGACTTTTGAAGTTTCTAGCCGTCATCGATATACTCCTCCTTGTGTTCATTGGCTTCGAAACTGTTTTATACTACGTCGACAAGTTACCAAGATCTGTTAAGGTCATCATGTGTGGACTGTACACTTTTGAAAGACCTCTTGCACTGACGTCGTATACATTTGAAATCTACTTTACCATGTTAATTGCATGTCAAAGAGCAGTTGCTGTGTCCAAACCTTTGCAAGCATCTCTTTATCTGAGAAGATCTGTCATCAATTTTGCCGTAATATCATTACTGATCTTCTCTATTGCATTGAATATGCCATGTTGGTTTGACTATAAACGTGATATGTATTTAGACAGTCAATCTAATATAACATGGATTTCATGGACCTCTAGCGATTTTTCCACATCAGAATTTACAATGCTTTACAATACATATGTCGTTTTCACCTTTAGAGCTGTCATCCCTATGACTTTTCTTGTTGTGTGCAACATAATCATCATCATCTTCTCAAGAAGGCGTGTCATCCGATCCACAAGTCGAAATCATGACAATTTAGTTATTGTGAATATAGCAATAATACTTTTTTTTTTTTTTTTTTTATTTTCCTTTTTTTCAGGTATACATACAGGGTTGTGTACAAAGTCACATACAAGGACATATGTAATTATATATATTTATACAGAGACACAAATGTACAATGTAAATCAAAATTGTCTAATCATTGTTTCTAAATAGAATGTGTAAAATAGACCAAAGTTTCAAGAAATATGTTTCCTGGTTTTGGTTAATGTAAATATATTTGGTGATATTATAATATTGTATTATTTGTCCTTTGATAAAAGAAAAATGTGGGGTACATCCTTTTTTACTACAATTGAATATGATGTTCTTAACTAATATGATCATAGCATTTAATGCATAATTATTTTTCCCTTTCACTCCAAACAGTACTTGAGAGATTGTAAAACTAAGTTGAACATCTACAGTATTGAGCCACATTTTCAACTCACGCCATATATTTTGCACCTTGCTACACTCCCAAAACATATGGTAAATAGTTTCGTCAGATTCTTTACAAAAGGAACATAGTGAAGTATCAACATACTTTATTTTATAGAGGAAATGTTTCGTTGGCAGTATTCTGTGTATTATTCTGTATTGTAGCCATCTTAGGTCAATACTGGGAGTACATTTGTGCGCAATAATATTAAAACATTCCCAATCTAAATCAGTATAGTTCAAACCAATGACTTGTTCCCATTTATCATAGCAAGGGAGTTTCACAAAATGTGAGTCAAGTAACATATCATAAAGTTTCTGGTGACCCAAAAGAGTGTTTGTACATTTGATAGTAAAAGGGTATATAGGATTGAACAGTTTACAGTCAGATATAGTTAAACTTAACGAGTTTGCATAATATAATATGGCACGTTTGACCCCCTCGTAATGAAGAAAGTTAACATCAAGAGAATATACAGTACTTAGTTTGTCCTTTGAATAGAATGTGCCATTTTCATCTAATAAATCATTCACAAAAAGTATACCTTTTTTTACCCAGCCTTTATAAAAAATACTTTTGTTTCCAACCTTTATGCTATCATTGTTCCATATACTTTGGGATAGTATATCATACTCATTTTTTACATGTTTTTTGTATCTAACAAGAACATTGGACCAATCTGTAAATACCTCTATCCAAAATTGATTTGAAATTGAAGATGTAACTATGGTTTCAATATATGTTTTATCTGAAATCCATAGAAGATCTTGGTTGTGCAGTCTATGCATTAGTAAATATTTCCAGGTTGATGAGCTATTTTGTAATCTATGTATCCATTTTAATTTTTGCGATGATATAACATTTTTGATTAATGGAACCTTAAACCCCCCATGTTCCGGGTTGAGTATAACAGTATCTCTTTTAACTTTGTCTGGTTTATTTTTCCATATGAATTTAAAACATTCTTTTTGAAATTTTTCGATAACAGATTCTGGTGGGCGGGGTAGGGCGGAGAAAAGGTGATTTAACTTGGGCAGAAGAAGTGATTTCAAAACTGTGTTTCTTCCATAGGGTGTTAGATTTCTTGCTAGCCAAATGTTCATTATTTTTTTTATTTGGAGAAACTTTTCCTCATAGTTTATTTTGCTCATGCGATCAATATCAATGTCGAAATTTATTCCCAATAATTTGAAATCGCTTTGAGACCAATCCAAGTTCCAATCTTGACATAATTTGAGTCGAGATCGCTTTTTGGAACCTATCCATAATAGTCTTGTTTTCTCTACATTAACCTTTAAACCAGAAAATCGTGCAAAAAATTGTAAAGTTTGTAAAACAGCATATAAACATTTTTCTGATCCATCTAGTGTTAATGACGTATCATCCGCGAATTGAGACAGGAGAAACTCTATATTTCCAATATTTATTCCTTTTATGTTAGCATTATTTCTAATGAGAATGCCTAGAATTTCAACCGATAGGATAAATAGGTATGGCGCTACCGGGTCGCCTTGGCGACAACCTCTTTCAATCTTAAAGGGTGATGATGGAAATCCATTTACCAAAACTCTTGATTCGATATCATTGTAGAAAGTGGTTATCCAATCAATAATGTTTGGACCAAAATTGAAAAATCTTAGGACGCTGTTAAGATAGTTTCTATCAATAGAGTCGAAAGCTTTTTCAAAGTCGATTAAGAGTAAAAGTCCTGGAATTTGAAAGGTTTCAGTATGTTCCATAATGTCATAAACTAACCTAGTTATCTCCCCTATATATCTATCTTTTACAAAACCCTTTTGGTCATCATGTATTATAGATGGTAAGATGTTTTTAATTCGATTTGCAATTGCTGCCGCACCAATTTTGTAAGAAGAATTAAGAAGCGAAATAGGACGCCAATTTTTTAGGTATTTTTTTGGTTTGTTACCCTTTGGAATACACGTAATAAGGCCTTGCTTTTGTGTTATTGAAAGTGTTCCTTTTTCATAGCCTTCATTTAAAGAGTTAAGCAGGAATTTACCAATATCTTTCCAAAAGAACTTGAAAAATTCCGATGTAAAGCCATCTGGGCCCGGACTTTTGTCATTTTTCATTCCTCTTAGTGCTTTTGTTAGTTCGTTTATAGTAAGTTTTCCTTCAATAGTATGTTTCTGATTTTCACTTAATTTAGGAATATCATATGTTTGGCAAATTTCATTGAGATCAATGGGGAGAATATCTTCGGATTGGTAAAGTTTTGTGTAGTAATTTCTGGTTTCGTTTATAATACTTTCAATGTCGGTTATTTTAGATCCATCTGGCTTTTCAACTTCTGTAATGGATTTATTAAGGAAATTTCTGCATTCTAGTTTTAGAAAGTATTTTGTAGGTTTTTCTCCTTTTTCAATCCATTTAGCTTTTGATCTTGTTAGCATACCTTGTATTTTACTGTTATTAATTTCTTCAAGCCTTAGTTTTACGTCATTGATATTTTCAAGAATAACAGATTTATTGTTTATGTTTTCTTCTGTATCTAGATTAAGTTCTAAATCATCTAATTCCGTTTCAAGGTCTCTTTCTAATTTTGATTCTATTTTCTTTTTTGTTGAGGCGTAGTAAATTGTCTTACCACGGATCATTAATAGCAAAGTTTCAAATAGAAGTTGATCGTCTATTGAGTATGAAGTATCGCCGTTTTCATTAATTTCGTATTGGTTTAATGTAGATTTGATAGTTTCCTTGATCATATCGACATATTTTTTGTCATATAGTAATGAATTGTTGAATTTCCAAAACCCCTTCCCACGTGGAAGTTCGTAGGACTTTAGAAATAACTCGACTACTGAGTGATCGGAATCAATACTTGGTATAATGTCGCACTTTTCCACAGATAAAAACAAATTATGTGATAAAAGAAAAAAATCAAGCCGGGCTTGTTTTAATGGGGTAGGTTGTCGCCAAGTATATCTTGTCGAATCGGTGTTATTTTCTCTCCATGCATCTTTAAGATCAAAATAGTCCATAATTTCTAATATTTTGTCTCTAGCCTTTGGGTTATTGACAGTTTTGTAATTGAATGTGTCTTTCTGAGGATTCATTACAAGGTTAAAATCCCCACATAGGCATATTTCATCACTATCGAAATCTTTTATAAGCTTTTCAATATGTTCATAAAAATCGGGAGAATCTTTGTTCGGGCCGTATATATTGACAATCGTATAAGTCTTTTCTTTAATCTTGAGTTTGAGAGCAACATAGTTTCCACCTTTGTCAAATTTTTTCTCTATAACCTCAAAATCAAAATTATTATTAAATAAAATTGCTGTTCCTCTTGCGTTACTTGTATAAGGACTAATATAACATTGGTTATAGCCCCACTGTTGTTTCACTATTTGAATTTGTTTTGACGTAAAGTGTACATCTTGTAAACAATATATATTTGCCCTTTTACTTTTAAGAAATTTAAAAACTTTTTTCCTTTTGAAATTGTTTTGTAGGCCCCTACAATTGTGGATTATTATTTTCAAATTAGACATATGAAATAGAATATACAGAGTTCAGCAACAATGTCCCGATGAAACCAGATGAGGTGTCCCTGCATGAAAATACCTGTTTTTCAAGTAATGAACTTCCAAAAATTAAAAGGAATGAAATATAAAAAAACATAAGTACAAAGAATTGTTGGTTGTTCCACAACTCACGGAAAATATCCAAATGAAAAAATAACGCATACGTGAAGTAGTACGGTAATTTGACACGAGCATTCAGCTCTGAGATGCGCGTGATGCACGGGCTGTTACCAGTTACCTGTTAGCCTGGCGTGCTTTGTTATAACCGCATGGATATTTTGTTACCCAATTTGTGTATATTGTGTTGGATATATGGATTCATTTAAAAAGGAACTAAATTGATTTGCATCATCGATAAGGTAAGTGAAGTATTTTGACTTTAGTTTTGGTTGAAGGATTATATAACATAATAGCTAATCTGATTGCTGCTTGTCAAAATAGATTACTGTATAATATAATGTATAATTCTTAAAAGAAATATTTTGTCTTAAATTGATATAGAACTAGTATACTCAACTGATCTTTGCAGTGAGAGCATAACAGAAACAGAATACTGGAAGTGAGAATGTAAACAAAAGCCTCTCACCTTTTGATGATAAAGTAGAAAATCATTTCTCAGATTATCATGAATATTGACTGCAATGTGGTCCTACTAAGAGATTATCCTTACAAAATGATAAACAAAAGCATCCGAATGCCTTTAAAGTGGCTTTGATAAGACACACAAAACGTATGTTTACATAAAGACTTCGTTCGTGATCATAGGCGTCTTTTTGCACTCATTTCGAACGCGTTTATGAATACCAAAAAGGTTCATACTGAAGAGTCAAAAAATAAAATAAAACAAAACTAGAAAATAAACATAAAAACATACATACAAAACATTGATTTCAACTTCAGGATGATCGCACTTAAAACTAGGATTGTTAATAAACAAACGCATGACTTTTCCATTCAATGCGATGGCGCACAAACAAACAAAAGACCTTCATAAACAAAAGCATTGTGTTTACCTTTAAGTGTGTTCACGCATGGATGAACATATAATCCTCAAGGATTAAAATCACTAAAACATGCTACTGTTCATTATCAAATCATAACTGGTTCACTTAAGGCGATCGCGTATTCATGGATAAACGAAAAACTGTTCATACGCAATTATTACTTTTACATTTACGACGATCGTGAACGAACAAACAAAAGATCCAAATATAAAAGCATGCATGGACTTTTGCTGTGTATTCTAGCATTTCATTAAGACAATGTTTATTGTCAAGACATAAGTCTTTTTGATAGTTCACTTAAAGTAGTGGTCGATATCTATGTCGTATCGTTGCCAAGATGAGCCTGTCATAGTGGGGTCGCGGGTCTCTATGATGTGCTCCACCCCCACAAGACGCACACGGGTGTGGAGGTTGTCTTTATCGTGGATTTCGCGGGCTTTTCTTGAGAGTATAGCTCGCTGCTTTTTCAGTTTAGGTGGCAAATCTGTTTGGATAGATTTCCCGGTACCTCTCAACCTGCGACCAGCCTCGAAAACATAATCACGATCAGGGATGCATAAGAAGGCCGCAATTATTGCTGGGGGGGCATTAGGTTTAGGATCCTCTGCGTAGGGCTTTTTCGGGAGGCGGTGCACGTTCTTAAAGAATATGTCCCCCACTCGAGAAGGTGCTAGATTCAGATCTTCCTCCATGAATTTTCGCAATACTCTTTCTGTGTTTTCACTCGGTTCTTTCGGGATCCCATAGATTAGCAAGTTAGCTTTTCTATCGTTTATCTCTCTGACGATAAGTCTGTTTTCATATTGGTTGACGTGTTGCTTAAGCTTTTGTTCTAAAACGATATTTTGCTGCTTTAGTTCTTTAATCTCGAGTTCATGATGGGAAAGTCCCCTGTCCATGTCATCAACCCGTACGGATAACTTTGCGATATCATCTTTTATTTCGTTTCTTAGGGTTCCTAAATCTGTTTTCACATCCGAAATTTGGGAGGATAATCTTTTCTCGGATTGCAGAATTATTTCCTCGATATTGTGTGTTGACGTGGGGGATGAACTTCGTGTTTTTCCCATATTGATAAGGAAAATGTACTCACGTGGTTGAGATGAAAAGTCCACACTTTTAGTTCACACTTTTAGTGAAAAATAGGTTTCACTTTCAAATAATATTCACCATACGTTTCATAACCTTCACTTCATTAAGTTACATGAAAAAATGCATATTTGCATCAGTAAACGTGGATGTTCATGGATTTTTTTCCGCGAGTTGCGGGAGCTCAGTCAACACACGTCTTCCCTGTACCCATGCGCAACCGGAAGTCATGGACCTCTAGCGATTTTTCCACATCAGAATTTACAATGCTTTACAATACATATGTCGTTTTCACCTTTAGAGCTGTCATCCCTATGACTTTTCTTGTTGTGTGCAACATAATCATCATCATCTTCTCAAGAAGGCGTGTCATCCGATCCACAAGTCGAAATCATGACAATTTAGTTATTGTGAATATAGCAATAATACTGATGTCGCTAATCACCCATGTGACATCGGCTATTGAAGTTGCCCTTCAAATGCCCTTTAAAAAGTTAACTTTATCAATGGTTGTGGTAAACTGTTCAGCAAATTTCATATTCTACTGTATTTTTGGACGTTCCTTTAGGAATGAACTTATAAAAAGTTTGCAGGCTGTATGTCCAAAACGGAAAAGAAATGGAATGAACGTCTACTCTACTCAGGTCTACTCTTTATAAGCTATCTTAGGCACTGCATTTGTGTTTAAAGAGTTTTATTCAGAAACACTGGTATCCATTATCAAAAAAATATATCGAGGTTGTCTCTAATGTTGATATCAATAAATAAATTTGATTGGAAATTGAATCTTATTATTTTATATTACGCCATTTTTAAACTCAGATTATGATCTTTCCAAAGCTTGAAAGTAAAACTTGACATTAACTTGAACAACTTTATTTAGAGACAGGCCTTCTGCAATGTCACAAGGGATTGAATACAATATATAACATAAAGTCAGGGGTTATCGAATATTATTTTTTATTCTCAGTTACGCATAATCGTCGGTATTTACGATAACAATCTGGAAGCCACATTGTCATCACAACTCGAGAAATATGGAGAAATATGTTCCCGAAGCTGTACTTTTTTCTTTTCAATTTCAAATTTCAAAGATGACATCATAAACTTTTTTGATTTAAACAAGTATTAAGTCTTTGACGGGCATTTAGAAGAGGTTTTTTCAAGAACAGCGACAATTTCTTGCTTACCAATTCTTAATTGTGAAACTCCCGATGTTTCGTAGTAAATGCTTTTTCCTTCAACTGAAACAAGTTAGTAAGAATATACTCCAAAATGTAATTATTTTCACAATGAAGAAGTCGTTATCTAGAAATTCTTGCTTGTATCAGCGAATCTTATAAACCATGGACAGGTTACTCAAAATCTATTAAATTCTGTTCAAGTGTTTGTACCAAGGCACATTTTATTTTAATGAAATAGTAAAAGTGGATTTTTATTTTTATTTAAGAAATGTTTCTTTTGAGTGTATCAAGTTTAGATTGTCCTTATTCATTTGTACTCGATGGTGTACGTTTGAAATGGCAGACCGTTTAAATCAAATGGTATCAATTGTGAACAATTTGTTCTATTACCGGGTCACTTCTTCAAATATTGTCTAGGCCTATATCAAAGATCATCATCAAAGTAGGTTGACGTTGAAATTGGGCGTTCCCACCTTTTCATATTTTTCTTTGGTTGATCAATGGAATGATGGTTTGTGATGTTTTGTATTGACTCGACACCAAATACTTTTTATGATAAGCATGCTTCGAGGAACACTAAATGTTTATCATAACATGGTTAGGTTATAATACGTGCCAAAATAGAATATGTGCAGATAAGAATTCAAAACATCTAACATATCAACCCTATATAAGACACTTATACTAGCTTTGAAAACGCGAACGACCTTACTCTATACAAAATACCGCACTCCTTTTTATCACAGCTCAATTCTGCTGTCCCAAATGTGACATTGCAGCCAAAAATTATTTACACTTAGGTATGTGCACGCCTACCTGCATGACTAAGGTCAGAAACATGGCCGGGCAATCCAGTCAGGGTAATATTAGAGGTACAGAAAGTTATAAATGCTGATCCAACCTATGTTGTAGTAAAGAGGGGGCCATAAATAATAGCACCAAACAGTCTATATAGCTATCTTAGTATGTTCATAAATTTATAAAGTATAAACAGAGTTGGAATTATTAATCAATTCCTGGTTAATGTGCAAAAGAAGCCGTCTGACCAAAATTAAGACACAACATATTTGCAATAAACAACAAAATTAAGGCATCTATACAAATTAATTAGTCTGTCAGACAGACCCTAAAATAAAATAAAAGTCAATCAAGTCTATAATAATACCTTAGAAATCTCAGTCTCCTTTTCATTATATTTCTTTTTTCAAATTTTAGTTTTATTGAAAAAAATTCATTTCACCGATTTTTTAATAATTATTGTTGTATTACAGTGATCAATGTTCGACACAATATCAGAAACACTACATTACGTAGGGTAAACACACAGCCTCATATCGGGAAGAGACATTTTCAAGGGTAGTTATCATTCTTCGGGACACAACTCAAGCCTAACAAGTCAACATGACACATATACAGGTAGT
Organism: Steromphala cineraria; assembly: GCA_916613615.1. NCBI lineage: Eukaryota > Metazoa > Mollusca > Gastropoda > Trochida > Trochidae > Steromphala > Steromphala cineraria. The sequence goes on along the minus strand of OU744727.1, from coordinate 20,495,654 downwards.
CATGTTCTCTGCAGATAATCTCTTCGTATGAATCTGCATTAAGTACTCAGTTCAAAACTTAACTAGGACTAAGGCAACAAAAAAGTACCGTAAAGTACAATCTTTATTTCTTTGTGCACTGTGGAGGCCATAGGCCCAGTCTACATTTAAGATTCATAGAGCGATATGTAGATAATCACACGTGTACCATTCTTCTTCAAAAGTCTAAACACAAATTCTGACAAGAACTTAAATTCTGCTGTTGTTCCCAAATATAGCTAAATCCAAAAGTGTAGAGAATATTTTATACAATTCTTTATATATTTACCCATTATATACAACATCGCATCATCCTAACTTCAAGTGATCAAAATAAATGAATGAGAGTCCAAACCCCCCCTTTGTCTTATTTTGGAACGTTCCAACGTTATGTAAGCCAATCAACAACTAAAATCACAGTACCGATCCGTCGAATGGATTTTTCTATTCTAAAACTAGAAATTCGACGAATCGGTATGCGACCGGGGCCGGGCCTCTAATAGCGGCCGGGGGGTAAAGGTACCTAAACGTGAATAAGAGCCGGGCCTCTAATACGGGCCGGGTCTAGTCAATAATTACTCCCTTCTGTATATTCGACTTAAATATTCCCTCCCTTTAACTACAAAATTTAGAATACAGGTCTCAAGTTGACTTTGGAAAACCTATTATCCTAATAAGGGCCGGGCCTCTAATAAGGGCCGGGGGGTAATACCTCCTAAATGTTAATAAGGGCCCGGGCCGCTATTAGAGAAAATACGGTAATTATAATCCTCTTATGTGCATGGTAGATAAATTACAAGTGTTTACAAGATGTTGCTCCTGTTTATTACTGAGGAGTCTTTAATACAGTCTAGATCCTCATGGCGCAATACGAGATAGACAGAATGCACAAAGGCCTAACGAAATGGAATAACACAAATGAAGGTTAGTAATTGTCTTCAATATTTCAAAGACTAAATTTTAGTTTAAAAGGATGCATGTACATGTTAGTGCCTACTTACGTGTTTACAAGTTGTTTTATGACTGTGGAATCATTGATGCGATCTAGGTCCTGATTCGGCGAAACGAGATAGACTGAATACGCTAAGACTTAAAGGGGGACTGAAATGGTCTATGGCCACTTTCGGAATTCATGAAAAGCTGCTTGCAATTTGAATGAGAGTCAACTTTGAATTTTCGAAATCGGACGGCAACCTGCCTAAATACGGCTTTTAAAATACACTGCCTAATTAGCCCCGGCGAACAGAATCTGTGGTCACTGAAGCGTGGCCCGAGCGTGTCTACCTACTGTGACGTAGCAGTAGGCGAGTAGTTTCACCTAATGATCATTTTTCAACGGGAAATGACACCTTTTTAATCGTTCGTTTAACATACAAATATTAACAAAAAACGCTCAATTTTTTAATATTCCGAAAGCTTAGATATCCGACGACTCGATAACGATGTATTCAAGCCAATGATTATTGTATAAACATGTATTATCGTAAATTTCAAAACCATATCTAATGACGCGAACTCGTTGTTCCTCCGCGTCCATGACATCTACTCGTTCAATACAAACGACCCAAATGCACACGCATGACGTTCTGTATATGTATATAGATAGCTCGCTACAATGCCTCAATGCGCGTTGTTAAACAGGTTTATATTTCAAATTTTCACTGATAATTGTACGTTAATGCTAAATGTGTTATTTAGATAGTGTCAAACAAATCTTATTACACAAACCAATCATCTATAGTCAGAGAGAAAATTATAAAGATTCACGTAAAGTCAATTGGCTGCCATTTTTGTGTGAAAAAAGAATCGCATGGCTGAACTTTACATTAAATATTTGATTTAGTACGGCTTCATTAAGTTTAAATACATTGTCATTTAGTTGGAACTATTTGTTTTTTATTTTCTTGAATCAACTTAAATCCCCCCTAAAGGTGCCACTGCCCCATTAAAGGAACAACTTGTTTGTTAAATTTATTCATTTCATAATACAAAGGTACGTCATGCTAATAATAATAGCCTCAGAGGGAATTGACGAAATTTCATTTGGTTTATTTTCAGAAAGGATTCTGATTTTATCTAAACGTAAAAAAGCTTTCTGGGATAAAATTTAGCCTTTGGGTTTGCTATTGTCCTTGACTTTTGTTTGTGGCTTTATTTTTAGGATTTATCGTTTTGTTATCATTTAAAGGTAACAGTACTAGGTTCATATCAATGAACTTATTTTTTTTTAGGCACAGTTTCTGCTATGTTAGTAAAATACTTGCTTCACTTGTCTAAAATAAGTGAGTTGTTAAACTGACATTTTTTTAATATTTAATTTCAATGGGAAATCTGTATTAGTTCGTGTTTTGGCAATTACAATACAAATACGAACAATATCAAACCGACAGCGTCACAGATATTTTTGGCAATCATTGGTGTTGACGAATAGTACACTAAGTATTGGCTCTTTCTTCTAAAGAAAGAACAATGTCAGAACTTGTAATAATTGGTTATATATTCTATTGTTTGATTTTTTTTTTCGGGGGGGGGGGGGGGGGGGGGTTCTGATTTTCTGTGATATGATGTCTATTTGGGACATTGTACTTATGTTAAAGTATAGTGTTTCACTAGATATGATATGTTTGAAATTATCATTATCACCATAATATGATCCCTGCGAAGGAGGTAAATGTACATGTATAGATGCGCGCTTCATTGTATATTTGTCTTTTGTAATAAAGGCCTGTGGCCTTTAAGTATTGAAATAAACTGAATGAACTACTAGCTCTTTGAATTGGTCATTTTCTACATTCGCCTACATTCAATTGAGTGTGACCTCGCCTACAGTGGGGTGATAGTTTGCCCAAAGCCGTATTAAAGGACCCCTATAACTGGTGTTCAATATACCATTTCATGTCAGATGATGTTAATAATGTAGAAGTTGAATGATTTAAGGTACATCTTTTTATTATAAATGGGGAAAACAAACCCACTTATTTCTAATTTATAAAAAAAAAATCAAAAATGTATATATATAAAGTGTATCAGTTGAACCGTTTAATCTCAACCATTGTTGGATTAAGGCGCACTATCAGAGTGCTGCATGTGTTTCTGTATAGACAGACAGATACTTGATTTAAGTCTCACCTCACATATAAAATACACAATACATATTAACATTTAAAGAGCACGCGAAATCTATCTGTATATCTACCTCTGCTTATCATGTTTAAACATACGAAAGCTGTGCAGACGCCGTGAGAACTCATGTCTAGAGTGACACAGGGGCTTTAGATTAAAGGTAACCGTATTTTTCTCTTAGCTGCATATTCATATTTATGATCTTTCTATTGAACTGGCGTGTTAACTCTACCAATATAACTCTTTCCTCGTGATTTGTGACTTGTTTACAGGCTTATTTTTAATAATCACATGTTGCATACAGTTTAAAACAAATACAACTTGCTAATAGATTCAATTGTGGCCTCGAAATGTGTTATGTAAGGATATTACATACCTCTACTAAGCATTTTATGCCTTGCTGTCAACCCTTGAGTTTTCTGTGCTTGCTCTCTAGCTTACTATGAGAGAAAGTAATAGTCCAATCAGAAGTTAACTGGAGGTTGCTGACATTCGCCTGTAGGGGCGCTGATATCAGCACAGAAAACTCAAGGGACAACAGCAAGGTATAAAACTGACAGTTCTGACGTTTTAGGCTTTGCGTAGGAAGATGGTTTAGGGACAGTTTTTTACAAAATATTTCTTAACCCATCCCCCTTTTTATTTATTGTAACCAATAACAATACATAACATGGGATCAAGGTCATTTAAATGTTAAATCTTGCTGTAATACACCACTGAAGATGTTGCTATGACCCTAGTACATGCATATGTGCTATCACGTATGGACTATTGCAACGCCCTCTTGTATGGTTTGCCATCCCACTGCATCCAATCCCTGCAGAGGGTCCAGCTCGTGTATAGTCTCTGGTACAAAGCGTCATGAACACATCACACCTGTTTTACAGAAACAACACTGGCTTTCTATCAGATTTAGAATACAGTTTAAACTTCTCCTTCTAGTGTTCAAATGCCTCAACCATCAAGCTCCAAGACCTCATGCAAACCTATCAACCCAGCCGAAACCTCAGATCCTCCCAGAACAACCTCATGCATGTACCGCCATCCAGATTTTTGATTTTCCTGCATTTTCATGTGCTCATTATAGCGCTTCAGAGCAGTATACTGGTTTTAGCGCTTTACAAATGTTTTATGTATGTATGTAACTCGAGTGATTGGTTAGGAAGCTAGGATTAGAGATTCATTTCCCTCATGTGACATTGTCCACATATCTCATGTTTATCCTTACAGCGGTTTTCAACTAATTGGTTTTAATAATAGCCCATGTGCCATCTGTGAATACAATTATTGTCCATAACAGATTTTGTCGTTAAATGAAATTGGTTGATTCAAATATAATTTATTATTCCAAAAGTACATCACCAACTAACTCTGTAAAGCTAATTTATTTCTGTTCAAATGCAATTTGATTTAAACAGTATTTTATTTCCATATCACAAGTAATACATAAAATTCAGAATATAAATATTGAAAGGAAAAAGAATAAGCAAACAGACAGCAAATGCTTATATCAATGCTTCTGAAACAAACATTAAACGGTTAAATAAAAAACACATTTGTTGAAATCTATATTTGCAATTACTCTTACTTAACTCATATTCATATTCAGACAAAAAATTGTTGGTGTCATTTATGAAATGGTTAACAAAATCAATTATGGATTCGGGAAATAACAATTTCTTACAAGGATTATGAAAGCAATTGCAAGAGAGCACAAGAATGAATGATAAGTATTTTGAAGTAGTAATAAAATTACTCGTTTCAATTATTTTTAGTGAATTTTGATTGTTTAAAACATTAAGTTTGGAGATAATTGAAACCAAATGTAAACGTCAATGCCAGAATAACCACATACAAAACAGCTGGTCTACTCATATACTTTGGACAAAGTCATGTCATATTGTCAATATGTGCAGTGAAATAGATTCCAATTCACATAACTGTACTTAAGCTTTGAAAGATACACTTTACATTTACATTATGTAACAATCTTGGAATCTGCACGGGTTTGACATGCAACTTTAGGTCCACATTCCGAAATCGCAGTACATGCACGATCTGCACGTGCGAAACTCATTTCGATGTCCATAGCTCTGCTCTGTTCATGATGAATACCCGGTATTGCGATGCACACCTGAGAAATGTATTTAAATTCCAAGTTTGCTTTGCAAAACAAAGAAACTCACTAAACTTGCAATTTACCAATACAAGACATTTCCAAACTTACATAGGTTCGAACGTGTGACCTCTTGATTTCAAGCCAGTGACTTATCCACTAGACAACGGAGGCCGGTTGAAAATACACGATGTTTTTCATGACCCCACGATTAAATGTCAAATTTTTCCTGAGATTAAACATCACCCTGAATGATTATTTATATATTTGATAATTCATTTCATTGGTACCAAATATTTATATTCATATTAAATTAAGTATTTTGTTATCTGTTTTCATATTAGCTCATGCCAATGTCAGCTACTTGAAGTAGACATTGTTTCGCCAATTAGAGTCAACGTTTCACCTTCTCATTATATGTGATAAAGTTATGCATTTCAAAACTGATGTTATGTTGAAAATGGATTAATATAGCGTGGTGCTTTTGTGTACAATAGTTACCACCTGGACCTCGGGTTCAAGTTAGATGAAACTTTACTTACATTGCATACTGTTTTGTAAAAATATTTCTGAAAGTCAAACAGTATCTTTCGCCAAAGAAACATAATTTATATATGTTTGAATGCGATTTGAAAAAGCTGTATAAATGATTTGACTTTACTCTATAACTATTGCATCGAGAAAGCTTCACTACATATCTTTTATGTATCTGAAAAGTTATTTTCTTACTTTGAAACACTGGTAGACTAAGGCGTGAATGCATCAGTATTTTCATTCGGTTACTTACTGTATATGTATGAATCTATCAAATGAAAACCTCAAATAGAAATGTTTCTCTCTTGTAATGATAGCGTCAGAATGCGAGTTTTGAGAAATTAGGTAATTAAATAAGAAGTTCGAAGTTTCTAAATAAATAAACAGTTTGTTAAAATGTGCATTGTGCAATAAAGCTATGTTTTGTGTCTTTACCAATTTCTAGAATGTCATAACATTTAACCTCTAAATTGCTTTGTTTATACGTCATTTTCCTATTATTTTCACATTTTACTAACAAAAGAATTACATAGCGTACATTAAAGGTAACCCAGAATCTGCCTCTGTTGCCTCAAAATTGAAAATATACCAAATACTGAAAATATGTTTTCGACGTAACATACAAAGTTTGTATATACGTATTCCATGTGCAATAAATACCTTATATACCATCACACAAAATATCTTTCATCATCATAGTTCTAATCCTTAACATCCTAACTCCTAATTTTCTATTTTCAAATTGATAATCCTTTTCCAATTTTCTCCTATGTATAATCCATCCATCCAATGTGTAAAACATTTTCCCTAGGTCATTTATTATTTCCTTACTTTACAAAGTCATTGAACGTCGATTGTCATATGTCCACAGCTGTTTCATCGTTCAAGCTTGTTTTCAAAGGATCATTTCAAAGAACAGCTTAATGGGAATTAGCAGAAGCCTAAAGCGTGTTATGACACTGTCTAATTGTCATGTAATGCTTGTGAAAGCCGTGGGGTGAGTTTTGATGTACCTGCCTGCGTGGACGACACTAATTAGTAATCGATAGAAAATCAACACCTTTGTCTGCCTATACACTCAATAGATGTAAGTGGAGGTACAACGTCTCGTTCAGGGATATCATTATAGTGCGTTTACTGATCGACTGTTACACGATTTCGGTAAGTCAGATTTTAACTAAACGCCGTAGTATTTAAATGATTAATGTTTTAGAATTACCATGTTGTTTATATGTGTTTATATCTTCTTACCTATGTGTACATTTTAACGATATATTGTCTCTCATAAGTCGCTGAGCGACTGGTCATAGCTTACTTTATAATGTATTATCATATACAATAATTGTATGACTTGTATCTACGAGTGAGCCATAAATAAAATAGTCTGTCTGTCTGTCTGATAATAGTTTATTGGAGATATAGATATTATAGGTATTGGGACAAATACAAGGTGAGTTTATACAGTTCTTAGACACTTTTCTATTCATTCAGGCCAAAATGCTTGGATCTAAGAAGGCATTTTCTTCTGGATATATCTGAGGTATAGGTGTACATATACTAAAAGTTTTACTCGTTTTCGTGACTACCTGTGTGCCTGAATCTCAGTCAAAGGTCAGTTTGACACGATATATTCGTAGATATTGTAGACAAGGTGAATTAAGAGGTTTCAAGATTATCGTTTTAAAGGCCCCTGCATGACGGAACGGGCATCAATTTCATTGGAACGTTTGGAGGTATGTGTTTGTGTAGGGTACGTTTTCCAGACACAAACTTATAAAGAGTGATAGTGTATGCTTGTATTCAGAGAAGTCATTTTGTCAGCATAATTTTTAAACATAGGGTTTCTGGAATATCACTGGTTATCAAGAACAAAGAACATATTTCGGATATCAGTTTGTCATGGAATTTGATGAGTATATTAATGTATACAGGGTAAGTTCTTAAACGTGTTTTTAGACCCTACGTGAGTCTTGGCAAGTCAGTTTTTCATTAAATATCCGGAATATAGGAAATGTTACAAGATGGACTGCACAAGTTTATGCTCTTGGAAACCATTTATACAGGTTTGGATATGGTGTGGAAAAGGTTTTTGTATAAGGAGAAGGATACACGAGTGTATTTTCGGACAATGAATTTTTTGTAATATATTGTGTGATAGTTCAAAGGAAGTATAACTTTACATGTATCAATTTTCTATTTCTACGATTTAATATTTTATCTGAGATTTTTTATATCAAATACGTAAGGTAAATGTTTGAAACACACTGAAACACATCTCGACGATGCCGTCAAAGATAAGGATATAGAACTAGAGCGCTTTCATTTATTACGAAGGGATAGAAATTGTTTCGGTGGTGGAATTTGTGTCTATTTTTCGTCAATGCTTCAAATTAAACGTAGGGAAGATTTAAAATCTAATGTGTATGAAGATATATGGTTTGAACTATTTCTTCCCCAGAAAAGACTTCTTATTTGTACATCATATCGACCCCCTAGCAGTCATGTTTCGTATTGGGACCATCTAGAATATTCCCTTGAACTTGCTTTAGACTATACCCCATTTGTTGTTTTATTAGGTGATTTTAATGAAAACTTACTCAACACTAGACTTAACAGTTTATACAATCTGATGTCAAGAAAGGCATTACGAAATACAATCTGTTAGCCTACACGCGTTACTCAATACACTCATACTTTGCTTGATCCTATCATTCTTAGTGAAGATTGCACGTGCAGTGAAAGTGATGTAATAGATTTTGAGTCTAGTATCAGTGACCACAAGGAATTTTTTGCAGTATTGAATAATTGTATTGATCTTAAGAAATCATATGAAAGAGACATTCTATTGTATAAACAGGGTGATTACGATAAGTTAACTACTCTGATTGGCGACTCATGTTCAATGGTCAAATTACAGCCGACGCCGCTTGTGATGTATTCAGCGAGACACTCACAAGTTTTATCAAGCTTTGCATACCAAGCCGAACTGATACCATAAGGCCAAACGACAAGCCATGGTTTAGTAATGTCCTAAGAAAAGAATTAAGGAAAAAGGGAAGATTAAGGAAAAGATATAAACGAACAAAGAGTATATATTATTTTTCAAAGTACAAAAAGCAACGAATAGATTTAACACTATTAAAAAGGAAGAAAAATAAGACTGAATTCTATTCAAATATAGATGAAAATCTAGCTACGCAATTGAAAGAAAACAATACCAATTACTTGAAATTACTCGGACACCTTACAAAAGGTTCTAATACTTCAATAATACCTCCTTTGGTCACTGATAATTCCGACTCGCCAAATGCATTTTCAGATTATGAAAAAGCAGAGGCTCTCAATGATTATTTTGCTTCCATTGCTAATATAGATGACGAAGGTGCCCAGTTACCCCCCTTTTCAAAAATATGTGATGATGAACTTTCCCATGCAGTTATTGAAGATTTTGAAATAACTGATCTTATGAAAATTCTCCCGGTGAACAAGGCCAGTGGACCTGATAATATAAATCATAGATTACTAAAACAGATATCCAATTCAATTGCATCACCACTGTGTTTGCTGTTCAACCTTTCGCTTGAACGGGGTAGCTTCCCATCTCAATGGAAACAAGCAAATGTTATGCCACTTTTTAAAAAAAGTGATAGACATTTGCCGTCTAATTACAGGCCTATTTAATTGCTTTCTTGTATTAGCAAATTGTTTGAACGCTTGATTTTTAAGCGAATGTATAATTATTTTTAGACCATGATTTATTATTGTAAATATCTCCAAAGCATTTGACAGAGTATGACATAAAGGTCTCATATTCAAGCTTCAACAATATGGTATTTCCGGTTTACTTATTCAGTGCTTAAAAAGTTATTTAACTGATCGTTGCCAACATGTTTTTGTTAATGGTAGTTTTTCTAGAAAACAGTTTTTAAATGCAGGAGTACCCCAAGGCTCAGTCCTTGGTCTTTTCTTATTTCTTATTTATATCAACGACATAAGTACTGAATTAGAAAATATTTCACGACTCTTTGCCGACGACACATGCATAGGATCCTCAGCCATGGATATGAAGACAATTGAAGACAATCTAAATAAAGATTTGATAACGCTAGATAAATGGGCAAAAACTTGGTTATTTGATTTTAATCCTTCTAAAACTAAGAGCTTACTTTTTACACATAAAATCAACCATGAATACCCTTCTCTTGTATATGATAATACCAATTAATTTTTTATTTCTGCGATTTATTTTCATCTAAGATTTTTTATATTAACAAATACGTAAGGTAAACGTTGAAAAATTGCACTTTTATTTTTCTCATGAAATTTTAATACTTTTTGTTGGAATTCATTTTTAGAAATGTACCTACATTTGTCGTTTTTTATTCTCTATTCTCACTCAGAAACTCTCCTTTCATAACATTGCGTGTGTACAAAGTGATTAATACCTGCACGGTGTTTTATATAGTTTATTATTGGTGCCGAGGCACGTTTAAGGTTTCAGGTTGAATTGTGTGTTGCATGCAGACCGACAAACGGATTGTTTATCAAAGTCACGCCTCGCCTTTATAAAATACAAATAAATAAACAAATACAAATTTTAAAAGAAATAAAAACAGCGAGCCACCAAATATAGGTTACGAGAGACTAAACTATAAAGAAAACATATATACATACAAATACCATATACATATATATACTTTTTATCAGTAATGTCTTTGTGAGCTTTTTGTATTATAACTTGCATTTTATCAATATAACTGTTTTATCGATTGTATGTGTCTCATAGGCCTGTATAGGCCGGGCAGATGTTGTTTATGTATATGGTGTTATTTTTTCATGATTTTTTATATATATGACATGTCAACATTTGCGTGACACAATAATAAAATAATATATCTCTCTCTCTCTCTATAAAATGTTGCAGGGAATGTGAGATTATATAAGGCATGATGAGGCATTCAAAGACTGAAGACTTTTGTCATCTCTATGCTTATAGTTTTGTCATTTTCTTACTTTCGCTGTGTGAATTATGACTGTAGGATGGTAACTTATATGTGAATATGTGTGACTTGTATGTGAATAAACACTATCTAAACTTAAACGGCTGAGTATAGATATCCAATCTCTCTTATGATGTTATTACAATGAGTTTCTGTTATACCAAGCTTACAAATCACATTTGATTTGCTTTTCATACATTCAAAATATCAATTTTACTATTTATCGAATGAATTTTACTTAAAGGGGCAGTTTTAGGGGGAATATGAGGTGATGTCAGGAAAATGAAAATAAATGGTTCCAATTGAAAGACAATGTATGTAAACTAAATGAAGCAGTAAAAATTGATGTAAATATGAGCAACGCGAGTCTTTTTTCTTACACAAAATGAGTTAAAGATTCTGACACAAAAAACGGCCGGAAATGGACTTAATGTGAATCTTAATGATTTGTTCTCTGGCTATGGATGATTGGTTTGTGTAATGAGATTTTTGACACAATTATAATAATACATTTCACATTAACTTGCAATTATAAGTGTAAAATTTAAGATATAACATTTTTAAAAAACGTTCTACTGCCCCTTTAAAGCATGCATAAAAATACGATTAAAAATATAAATTCGGATATAAACTATATTCAATCATTATGTTTTTACTATTTATATTGTTAATTCTAAGTGTCTCAATAGCCAATTTTAGTTTGATGAAGAAATACAAATATATGGATTTACAATACATATATTTGAAGTAAAGAAGATATAAATCCATATACATGTATTCTTCTTTCGCTTGCCTGTTTGTCAAATATTTTCGAATTCTAAAGCCGACGGGAGACAACATGCTGTTCGAGAGGTTGAATAACGATAATACGAAGGAAACATGGCGGTTTTATTCTGTTATTAAAGGACTCTTCTGGTTTCATTCAACTTTATTTTGTCAACAACATGTAAACATGATATGGGAGATGTTTTAAATTCATAGAAGAAAACAATGAAGGAGTTTGAACCACGATTTTACGTCAGCGGAGAAGAAAGAAATTGAATATTGTAAAATAAACGGATTCCTTGATCAAAGAAACATGCTTATGTTAAAATCTTTCCCTCCATCTAGAAATTAACTGGAACAATCCGTAAGACAATCGTCGTTACTTATAAATAAACAGAACGGAAACCTACATATAACATTATGTAAGGAAAGTGACGTTATAAGAGATTGTCTAACCAATGTTCATATCAATTAACTCACTCCCTTTCTCTACAGCATGTAATTGGCACACCACCGAGTGTTCACCAGCTGCCACCTGTGTCCGGGTTTGAATGAAGAGATTCTTGGTGTCTCGCAGGATGAAGCAGAGACTGAAACCAATACTGCTGACCATTGCAGTTTTCTCTTTTCTTCTACTGGTCATCCATTGGCCTGTTGACCAGTCAGGAGAGTTTACATTTCAATGTAAGTATGTAGGACAGACCTTAATGAACCGCAGCCTGTTTATAAAATGTAATTTTCATGAAATGTTACCAAAATAATGTTAATTATGCAAAACAATTCAAAATCAACCCGATTCTCTGTAGTAATGTGGAATTAAGAGTCAAGTATCAAGAGAAATATAAAAAAAGCCATTTTTTGTATGAAGACCTTTTAATGATTTGAGTTTTGGAAATTAATTCGCTTAGAATACCCGAACTTTGTAGAATCGTATAAGATATCCTTAATGCCTTAATTTAAGGTCAATTAGGGGAAAGTCTCCTACCGATTTCTTACAAAAGGAAGAATCTTTTTTATCTTAAAACGTATAGCATTTCTTTATAAAGCGAGCTTATTGTAAAGCTTGATTTGATTTTATAATATTGACTTTTTAGACTCTATGCCTGGTGGAGCTGTTTCCAAAAAACTGTTGTCCATCAAAGAAACGGTACGTGGCATTGTAAAGTTTTATTAGGTCTTCAAGACAAAGTCTGGAAGACCTATTCTTTTTATCCGATTTCTTCAAGTTTTTTTTTATATTATTATTTGTACTTTTTTTGTGAACGAGCTGCAGCCCAATCGGCTGCTCCAAATTCGTCCAAACTTGGCATGCTGATAGCCCTTACCCTGGAATCGACATGCGAAGCTTTTGGTTGTATTTTATTTCAATTCGTTATTATTTTTTTAAAGTTTTTTTATTTTTGAAATATCCATCATACAATGCATTCAATCAGTTCATTTCATAACAATATAACATACATGATTTGCATAACAGTATTTACATATAAACAATTTGAAAATACAGGTAAACATATTGTAATGGATAGGTTCATCAAGAAAAGGTGACAAAAAGTATTAAAATAGATTATGACATATAGACCAGAATTTTATAAAGTCATCATACTTGCATTGTGAATATAAACTATAGCGGTCTATCAGATAACTTGTCTTGATGTCTTCTTTTATATATTTTAGGTTTGGTAATCTATCCATGTGTTTCATTTTGTATATATTATACCTAACAATTGACATAATCATATTGAAAACAGAGTTTCTCTTTTCGCAGTATCCTAAGATAATATTTCTCCCAGTGAAAGTTATTTTTGTACCACTTTTTTCGTTTATCCATTTTTCTATTTCTTTCCATATATTTCTGACTAATTTACATTCAAACAATAAGTGCAAAATTGACTCAACATTGGATTTGCAAAAGGAACATTTGTTTGAATCTATGTATTTCATCTTTGTAAGTAAATAATTTGGTGGCAGAATTCTATTAATTACACTGTATTGGAACCAAGATTGTTTTACACTATAATATGATTTAAAGGTATTTTTTTCGATTTTTTCCAGGTTTCTGTGTCAATGTTTTCATTTAGTTCAGTTTGCCATTTTTCTCGATATGATAAAGGTTTTGTAGTTTTTTGCAATATGAGAATGTCATATATATATCCCTGCATCCTTTTTTATCTCCCACTATATTTTGTAATAAATATGGAAGAATTGGTGTTTCAATTTTCTTTTCAATATGAACATTTGCTGTTTTACAGTAGTTTTTAATGGATTCTATTATGCCTTGAAGTTGTAAAAAATTCTTTTTGCACTGATAGTTTTCGTTTAATTGTTCCATATTTAAGAAATTGCCATTATTGTTGAACAAGTCGTTTATATATGTTATTCCTCTTTTTGAGTAATGTTTATAGTGTATTATTTTTCAACCATTTTTTGTGTTATCATTTAGTCATAAATTCTGGGATTTGCGTTTTGTACATTCATAGTTTTTGCTTTCATAAATTGACCCAAAGATTCAAGTGTGTCTTTCCAGAATGGATAAGTGTTTGGTGTGATAACAGATTCGAGTATATGTGTTTCGCATGTTTGTATGAAGCTGTTTATGTCCCGTTGTGTATTAACATGTAACACTTGCTTAATTTTTTATTCGGAGTTTGTTATTTGTTTTATCCATGACATTGTTTGCGATTGAATAAGACTTACTATATCTGGAGCTTCTATTCCACCGTTTTCATACGGCTTTATAACAGTGTTTCGGTTAACTGTATCTGGTTTGTTTTTCCATATGAATTTAAAGCAAATTTCTTTAATCATTTGATTATTCGGATTGGGTAGGGAGGCAAAAAGGTTATTAAATCTAGGAAGTAATAGACTTTTCAATATTACATTTCTTCCTTGGGGAGTTAGATCTCTAGCTAACCATTGATTCATCGATAATTTCAAAAGCTTAAGTAGTTGCGCTCGACCAAGATTATGAGTGAATACAATAATCTAAATTCCAACTTCTGCAAAATTTTCTTTTCGATTTATTTTTCTGAACCTATCCATATTACTTGTGTGTTGTTGACATTCATTTTTAAGCCTGAGAAAGAGGCATATATGCTTAGCGTTTCTAACGTGGCCTGTAAGCATTTTCAGTGCCATCTAAAACAAGTAAAGTATCATCAGCATCATGTGATATAAGATATTTTGTATCCCCTATCTGTATCAATTCGTTGTTATAGTTGACGCGTTCGTGAGTTTGTAATTTTTCGCGCAGATTTCGTCAAGGGCTAATACACATAAGGTTTGCTGTCGTTTGTTAACGTTTCTTTGCAAGTTCAACGCCCCACCTTTAAAATCCAATCCCCGGTGGTTACTACCAAAAGGAAACGTTCCAGAAACGTTGTTAGCTTGGCTACCATTCGACTTTTAAAATCGTTGCAAATAGACTACGCATTTTGACAACTACCAGCAAGACTTAAATTAGTCGGTGATTTAGATTGGGGCAAGTAATGATTTGCAGGGAAGTTTGACAACCCGATTCAATTCAAAAATTTAACCGTACATTCTCTTGTTCATTTTTCAGAACAATGACAACGAAATTGGAAGTCCTTACATGGCCAAACGGTTCCAGAGTGCTGCGGAGTATTGTGAAAGTCAGAACCAACCGATAAAACCTGGGATATTTAACCACATAATTGTGAACGACAAACACAAGATTCTGTATTGTTCAATCCCTAAGGTTGCGTGTACTAACTGGAGACGTATCATGCTTATTCTAACAGGGAAAATGAATACAACTGATCCAATGAAACTAGAAGCTTCTAAAGTCCACAAAGAGTTCAGCCACCATTTGACCTATCTGAGTAGCTATTCCTTGGACGACATCAAACTACGCCTGAACACTTACTATAAGTTTGTTTTCACTCGGGACCCATTTGAGCGAATCTTGTCTGCTTTTAGGAACAAGTTCAAAGGAAAAAATCCATTCTTTCACAAACGTTATGGAAGCAAAATTGTCAGACGACATCGCACCCAACAGTCAGAGGAAGTGCCTATCGGAAGTGACGTCACGTTTTACGAATTCGTGCAATACCTGACCGATTTCACGCGCAGGGAGGCCCTGAACGAACATTGGGAAAAGATGACAAGTCTGTGTCATCCCTGTGTCATAAAATATGACCTCATGAGTTCTTATGAAGACATTGAGGTCAATTCTGACAGGATATTAGATCAAATTGGTGTATCTAAGACGTTGAAGTTTCCCAAGCGAGGCGCGGCGTACAAACACACAGGGACAGAAAAGCTACTGCGGGAGTATTACAGCAAAATTCCATCAGTGATGCTGGATCAGTTATTGGAATTGTATTATTCAGACTTTCTTGTGTTCAACCATACAGTGCCAACTGCACTCAAGAACCTTACAAAATGGCAGGTTAAATTTTAACTACTGCATGAACTTTTCTTAATTTTAATCACTCGTACCACATAATGACAATGCTTATATTAATCATTAGAACGTCATTTAAGAAATATTCTATATCCTTTCTCAGTTGCCATTGAACATAGATATGTTTTTTTAAAAATAAGGAATATTTCAAGATCTGTGTTAATACCCTTTTCCATCAGGTATATCATAGGCATACTCGATATTCCAGATTACATGCCATAGTGGAGAATTGTCTGAACGTATACTCTTGTTTACGGAGGATGCAGCCATACTAAACAGAAGTTTCATAAATGGTTTTTAAGATTCTCGCCTTACAAACATTTCAGTTGTTAATAGTATGTATTGTGTTGTAAAAAATCAAAATGTTCATACATCAATGCATGTTGTCAATTAACGAGACGCTATGTTGAAAGTTATGATTAAACACTGATCGGTTTTAATAGTGACTGGTCATGTTTTTTCTCACAATAAGTCGAACGTCATATTGAAACTTGCCTTTTCAGCAGACAAAATGACAAACCGTTGCTTAATTTTCACATAAATTCATACATATTTGGCCTGATATGCAAGTTTGTTGAGATTTAAAACTTAAATCTGCACATTTGCTATATGACACTATAAAATACTCCACAATTACTAAAAGTTCTGCTGAAAATGGAAAAACGATAAACACTTGTAAAACATGTTCAAATAAGTAAACAAAAAAGGGCAAATTGAAATGCTCTCAATATATGGTGCTACTCAAAACCTTCAGTTTTTCTTTTGTCTGCTTTAGAAAGGTTGCCATTTTTTTGTCTCATCGGTGCGAGTGGAGTCCAATTGTCACTGAACAAACCCATTCATCATTTATTGTAATCACATGAACATAATCGATATCGACACTTTAGTTATTTTCGATGAAAAGATTGAATATGAGCATTTACAATGTATCATAAAGGGATCCCGACAACAAAACATGTACATTTTTTCTGTATAGTATTATATCCGACTCGCTCCC
The DNA here is from genome assembly GCA_916613615.1 of Steromphala cineraria. Lineage (NCBI taxonomy): Eukaryota > Metazoa > Mollusca > Gastropoda > Trochida > Trochidae > Steromphala > Steromphala cineraria. The sequence goes on along the minus strand of OU744727.1, from coordinate 20,478,678 downwards.
CATTCCTAAAAAAATAAAGGAGCCGAGGGCCCCAGGGCAATAGAGAGGAATTGAGAGTCACGGATATATAAACCGACTTAAATTAGAATCAATTTAAATTCTTATTTAAAAACATAACTTAGAAATATGTTTAATAATTAAAATTTCAAGTGAAAAATTGATGTTAAATACAACACTCAATAAGTGAAAAAATATGGAGCGAGAGAAAATAGGCTGACGTCACAAGAGTAATTTAATTATGTTTAAGTTATGATCGTTCAGGGCCCTGACACATTTTGTTCACTTTATATGACAATGTTGTTAAGATTGCACAAAAACACATACATTTTTTAATCATATTTTATAATGAAGGTTAGGCTATATTCGAACAAGAACTCCTATGTATTCCGGTTTCATCACATAACAATTAAGTATACATGTAGTTATATTCGTACAAGAACTTTCCACAATGACAATATAGTTTAGGCTATATTGGATCAAGAACTCCCTACACCTTCTGATTGCATCATATGACAATGTAGATAAGGCTATATTCGTACAAAACCTCACTTCATCTTCCGATTTCATCATATGACAATGTGTTTGAGGCTATACTGGAACAAGAACTCCCTACATCTTCTGATTTCATCATACGATAATGTAGTTTAGAACTTAAGACGATATTCGAACAAGAACTCCCTACAACTTCTGGTTTAATCATATGACAACGTGGTCGTACAAAACCTCGCTTCATCCTCTAATTTCTACAATGTAGTTCAGGTTCTATTCGTACAAGAAACTACCTACATCTTCTGGTTTCATCATATGACAATGCTGTCCAACAATCAAAACCGTTTTGGTCACACTGTATGCAATTATGATTTTCGAATAGTACAACCTAGATATATATAACGAAGACATCTTGTCGTACAACACGAAAACAGATTCATTTTATCTTATGACATAACTGTTGAGGTTCTAGAAATACAGATAGATGCATTTTTGTAAGCAACAATAAGCAACAATAAGCAACAATAACCCTCCTTGAAGTTCTATCTAGATCGTGACGAGCATTAACTTCTTCACCTTGTGGGACATACCTCTTTACTCTATTAAACTCAACAGTCGTAGTTATTTCATGTAGTTTGCTATCATTATAACCTTTTGTAAATCTCGATTGGTTTGACATTGATGTTTAGATCCGAATCTTACAACAATCAAGAATCTTGTGGTCCTACTTTTAGCTCATCTTGCCTGTAAGGCCCGATGGGCTTATGTCATGGCATGGTGTCCGGCGTCCGTCCGTCCATCCGTCCGTAAACTTTGTGGAATTTTGACTTCGTCTCCTGAACCATAAGGCTTTATGTACTTTGTGTACAGACTCCCTGACTAGTGAGGATTAGAATGTAGCTTTGGTGGCCCTGTGGGCCGCGCCCTAAAAACCTATTTTCATCTTCTCCAGAACCAAAAGGCCTAGAAAGCTGAAACTTTGTGTACAGACTCCTTGAATAGTGAGGATTATAAATTTTAGCTTTGGTGGCCCCTAATAAGGGCCAAAGGGGCAAAACCCTAAAAACATATTTCATCTTCTTCTCTAGAAGCATAAGGCCTAAAAAGCTGAAACTTTGTATACAGACTCCTTGGCTAGTGAGGATAAAACCTGTGGCCCCTAATAAGGGTCACACGGGCCAGGCCCGTAAAACCTTGTTTTATCTTCTTCTCCAGAACCATTAGGCCTAAAAAGCTGAAACGTTGTGTACATCCTCCTTGAATAGTGAGTAATATCAGTTGTAGCTTTGGTGGACCTGTGGCTCCTAATAAGGGCCACATGGGCCACGCCCTAAAAACGTAGTTTCATCTTCTTCCCCAGAAAGCTGAAACTGTGTGCACAGACTCCTTGACTAGTGAGGATTATAAATTGTAGCTTTGGTGGCCCTTTGACCTCTATTAAGGGCCAGAGGGGCCATGCCCTTAAAACCTATTTTAATCTTCTTCTCCAGAAGCAAAAGGCCCATAAAGCTGAAACCTTGTGAATATACTCTTTGACTAGTGAGGATTATGATTTATATATTCTTTAACCTTTAACCTAATTTCATCTTTTTCTCAAGAAGCATCAGGCCTATAAAGCTGAAACATTGTGTGCAAACTCCTAAGTTAGATAAGGAGTATTTCAAGTTGTACTTTTGGAGACCCTGTGGTCCAAAGCAAGGGGTAACCACATTTTACACACCCTAAAGCAAAATTGATATGAAGCCTGATGAGCTACAGAGCCTCTGGCTCTATTTTTGACTGAGATGATGAGTTTTAATCATACAATAACTAGAATCGTTTTGGTCTCAGTTTATAACAATGTCTATTCGTACAACATTCAGGAACCTTTCGGTCTAATTCAAGACAATGATAACGGGGTTGTAATGGTAACATAATAACCAGACTCTTTTTTTGCTCGTTATAATTTTGATACTGAGGTATAATCTCGGACCGATTGGTTTCATTCCACGACAGGTTGAGGTTCTAATGAAACAACTCAGCATATTTTGGCCTCGCTTTATTTCAATGCTGTTTTAATCGTACACATACTGTTATAATTTTATGGAAATCATATCTAGGTTCCAATCATACATCGACTCTGATACAATCGGTTTACGGCATCGATATTTAGTTTTAATCAAACACGCTAGACACGCTTTAGCTCTTAATTTGTTCATGACTGGTTATTAGGTTTTCAAAAGGAGTAGACTAACGCGTTCGTCTTGAATTCAAGAAAATAGAATTTTCCTTGTAATTTCTACAACCAATTTGATATTTAATTTTTTTTAAAGAATTTGATTCATGTCACATTTCAGTAGCTTTACAGAACAATGAATGTGGTAAGGATGATTACATTTTGCAACCTTAGGTTTCAAGTGAACCAATGAACCAACTTGTAATACAACTCTTTATCGAAAGATCTTGTGTTCAAGGACTGTATGAATTCTGAATCATACAAGTCGCAAGCAGTTGATGACAACACATCCTACACCAAGAATTGCTAGGCATTTTCTTCCGTTTTTTAGCTCACCTTTACAAAGTAAATGTGAGCTTATGTCATGGCGCTTCGTCCGTCGTCCGTCTGTCTGTCCGTCCGTCCGTCCGTCTGTCCGTCCGTCCGTCCGTCCGTCCGTAAACTTTCAGGAAAAAGACTACTCCTCCTAAACGAATCCAGATATCATTCTGAAATTGTAGTATGTTATACCCATGGTGATTCCTCACAGAAAGGTAGACGTTTCAGTTTTGAGAATCCAAGATGGCCGCCATGGCAGCCATATTGAATTTTCAATTAGATTTCACGAAAAAGACTACTCCTCCTAAACAAATGCAGATATCATTCTGAAATTGTAGTATGTTATATCCATGGTGATTCCTCACAGAAAGGTAGACATTTCAGTATTGAGAATCCAAGATGGCCGCTAAGGCAGCCATATTGAATTTTCAATTAGATTTCAGGAAAAAGACTACTCCTCCTAAACGAATCCAGATATCATTCTGAAATTGTAGTATGTTATACCCATGGTGATTCCTCACAGAAAGGTAGACGTTTCAGTTTTGAGAATCCAAGATGGCCGCCATGGCAGCCATATTGAATTTTCAATTAGATTTCACGAAAAAGACTACTCCTCCTAAACGAATGCAGATATCATTCTGAAATTGTAGTATGTTATACCCATGGTGATTCCCCTCGGAACGGTAGACGTTTCAGTTTTGAGAATCCAAGATGGCCGCTATGGCAGCCATATTGAATTTTCAATTAGATTTCATGAAAAGACTACTCTTTCTAAACCAATCTAGATATCTTTCTGAAATTGTATTATGTTATACCCATGGTGATTCCTCACAGAAAGGTAGACGTTTCAGTTTTGAGAATCCAAGATGGCCGCCATGGCAGCCATATTGAATTTTCAATGAGATTTCATGAAAATGACTTCTTCTCCTAAACCAATCTAGATATCATTTTCATATTGTAGTATGTTATACCTATAGTGATTCCTCCCACAAAGGTAGACGTTTCAGTTTTGAGAATCCAAGATGGCCGCGATAGCATCCATATTGACTTTTCAGCTGCAGATAACACATCATTATTACTAAATTTTAAGCTTTCATCAAGTGATCACTCGCACTATATAAATTCTCTAATTTGAACTTACTAATCATAATTTTATCTTGAATATAGAATATTTAAGATTGTCATTTAAGTTGTTCTATATTTTAAGTGTTTCTAAAACATTAAGATGAAAGACAAACATTATTAATTAATTTGTTTAAAATATTTATGGCAACTAGCTGCAAAAACCCAATGACATTAAACATCATGTTAGATTTTGAACAATGGTATCTCCCTTATATTTCTTTAAATACCACACATAAGGGGTCAACCAGAGTTCAGATATTTCTGTTGAGTCCACTATGCTGTCTAATACACATCCCAATACAGGCTGCTAGCATCATAGTGTCAGCTGCTAGTCTGTTGCATAATCAACCTGACCCAATTGATATGGTAGAGCATTATGCTATATGGCCATGTGTATGCAATAAGAGTTATGGAAATTAGACTTGTATTCTCATGACAGTGATATGTTCTTTCTAAGAATAACAACTTACACAAAACTTGTCACTTGTTTTGTGTTTAGCAATCTACATGATAAGTTGATGTGGAAAGAGTTATTTTGCATCAGGTTCCAGTTCCTGTGTTTTACTCATATTTGTACCATTTCTATATCTAACAGCAGTTCTTCTTGACACAAAATCAATTAAGGACATAAGCTAACTATATTTTGTGAAATTATATATATTTTTCACAACAATTAATGTTCTCTCCCGTCAAGTCTATTAATACCACACATAAGGGCTTAGCCAGAGTTCAGGTTTACATGCTCAGCACACTAGGATGCTTCTCCAAATATACGTACACAAAGCCCAATACACAAATTGCTACACTCTCCTTAAGGATCTGGGGCTAGCAGCCCTGCCTGCTTTTATATTGCATAGTAATCCTGACCTTATTGATTAATAGAACATAATGGACTTTATGGAAAGTATATAAATTGTCTTTATGAAAAGTATACTTGTATTCTATCAATAGTAATACTTTTTACAAATAACAATTTAAACAAGTCAAGAATCAGCTTTTGTGTACAACAATCTGCACGATGAGTTATATTAACAAGTCAAGAATCAGCTTTTATGTTCAGTTATCTACATGATAAGTTAATAATAGAGGTATTTTGTATCAGGTTCCAGTTCCAATACCATGTGTTTTATAAATACCGGTACCTGTAAAAATAAATGATAATTGTATCATGCTGAAGGGGTTCTGGGAACAACATGTCGTCATAGAAGTCATTATTTTTCAATTAGATTTCAGGCCAAGTACTACTCCTACTAAATCAATTAAGATATCATTCTGAAAAGTGAGTATTTTTTTATATAGTGATTCCTGACAAAGACGCATTTATTTTATTATCAAGAATCCAAGATGGTCAATATGTCAATTATATTGAATTTTCAATTAGATTTCATGAAATTCATTGAAAAGAATACATTTCCTGATCAATCAAATCAATGTCATTATATTTGTTACAAAAAACTGTATGAATCATCTTTATCTGCGAACAGCCTGAAGCATGACTGTTTTAATAAATCCTTTCCGTTTTACATAATTCCTGACACTTCATATATAATGGCAAATAACATAGCCAGTGAGGGATAAATATACATTTTATAATCATCTATATCTGATTACGGTCTGAACAATGATTATCTAGATAATTATAATGATCATTCAATTCAAACAAATCCTTTTCAAAAGCATTTAAAATGATTAAATTTGTTCACTCCCAACACTAACTGTTAGGTTTTTTAGTCCATTGTTCCCATGCAATTAATTTATTCCAAATTGAAAATTTTGGTTAATGAATAACAAATTATCTTTTATTTTGTTTGTCATGCTAATAAAAGATATCATTTAATATTCATCTTCAAAACTAATTGAACAGCTGTCTGAACAATTCTTTTTTTACAAAGTCTTTCTCACCAATTCTCTCTGTTTGTTAAGATACTTCAATAAACATATTACTGAGTTGACCTCCAGATTATTTCCATTGCAAACCTCTCTTCTACCCCCACCCCTTCTATCCCCCCTTTCCCTCCTCCCCTTTTTTCTCCTGTCCTTCCATTGCAAACCTATCCCACATTCCTTCTATCCCCCTCCCCCCCAACCCCCCCATCTATCCTTCCAGCCCCTCTCCTGCAACTCTCCTCTAAAGAGTATCTGTTTTGCATATTAAAATGAGGGGAGGACACTCACTATATGGAAAAACAGTAACTTACATAAGAGGATAAGTTACATAAGCTACATGCAGGTGCAAGAGGTCATCATAGGTCATCATATCTAGTAATTAGCATAAACCCCCATGTTGCTAGCCTATTCTGACCAATCAGATTGCACTAACATAGGTCAAGATTTAAGATATTCAGAAATCTTCAGTTAGAATTACATGAGACATTGACCTGGACAGTTTACTTTGGCAATTGGACCTATCACTAGCTGAATTTGTGATTTGTGTCAGAGGGATATATTCCAAATGTTTATGTGCATAATTTTTTTAGTTCTTTGGAAGTTGAGAGTGTGACTAAATGAATACTCCTAAGCCAATCAAGATATCATAATGAAATTAATACAGATGCCCACATAAAAGTAGCATTTTGAAGATTAAAAAGTCCAAGATGGTCACCAATTTAGCCATAGATATACAAAAATGTTATACAAAAACCTACTGCTTGTTAACAAATCATGATTATATCATTCTTGTATTAATGTTTGTTCAAACTCTAGTGGTTTCCAACAGAAGAATAGCATTTTAAAAGATAAAAAAATCATGATGGCAGCCATAATCAATTATCATATAAAAGATGATTACACAATTCAACCATATTACCACATCATTCATTTTAAGGTGAGCTTCTGTACCCTCGGTACTTTTATTTAAAATATAAATTGTCCTTGATTTAGAAACTACAAATACCCCTGCTGTGAAATATGGCAGACAAGAGTTTACTTTTCAATAGTGAAGTGTTCAGTTTTTAGTTAAAGGGACAGTAGCACTTTTTTGGAAAATTTTATCATATTTTAAATATTTCACTGATAATCTAAAGTTAATGCTAAATGTATATTATTTTGACAGTGTCAAAAATCACATTATACAAGCCGATCATCCAGTCAGAGGACAAAGTATAGAGTTCACATTAAATCCATTGGCGGCCATTTTGTGTGAACACCTTTAATTCATTTTGTGTAAGAAAAAGGAATCTCATGGGTAATCTTTACGTTATATTTTTGAATTAGAACTGCTTCATTTAATCTAAATACATTGTCTTTCAATTGGAACCTAAATTTTCATTTTCCTGACATCACCTTATATTCCCCATAAAAACGTGCTACTGCCCCTTTAAAGCTAAGAATATGTGCGTAAGAACAAATCCATGTTCTTGGACAGTGGGATCCATACATCCTTGTAACCGATTACAAAACACAATGTAGTTGATGAATGGTTTATTCTTGATCAAATGCATGATTGTGACATTAAAAGTGAAATTATTCCCTGTTTTAATTTCAAAGTTCGAATTCTATCCGAGTCCATATGTACAAAACACAATGGAGTTGATGAATGGTTTATTCTTGACAAAATGCATGATTGTGACATTAAAAGTGAAATTATTCCCCGATTTATTTTTGAATTCTATCGAGTCCATATATAAGAGAATATTATTACTGTACAAGTACATGGAAAATGATAATGAAACATCAAATGTTATGAAACATATCCTAGATTCATATTAAGTTTGATTTTCAGGTAACATTATCAAGAAAACATTTGTATTCATTACACGAAAATAAATGTTGTACATCATAGTTGTCCAAGACTTACAGAATATTCTATATTACTTACATAGAACTGATGAAATATACATATACTGGAAAAATTAGTAAGGGGTATTTGAAATTTAATGATTGATAATGATCCAAGATTTCAAAATTTACAAATATCATTAAATATTTTTGTCCAGTAAATGTCAAGTTTGTTATCCAGGTAACATTTAAAGAAGAAAACAAAATTCTTATCACTTCAGAGGTCTGTGCCAAAAGAAGAAAAGGTGTATTACTGCATAACTTACAAACCAAGTAAGACTGTCTGTTGTCACATTCACATAACATTTGAAAAAATATCTAAAAAGCTTTTTAATGAAACTAAGCACTACAAGATATCTTTCAGTGACCGAGGAGGAAGTAGATGAGATATGAGACATTTTATGAAACTTCAAAATCTCTATAAAATAAACTGACAACTCTGTTGATTCCTTCTTTGTTTTTAAGTTTTGAAAGAATTGCTTGTAGAGGAAGGTTTCGAGGTTCTATGTGAAAATAAACATTTTCATCATTTGATGATTAAATATATATATATATATAAGTACATATATTCGCATAACTTTAAGTTTTGATACCAAAGTGCCGCATTGCTTCATCGGAATTTCCCGAAAAAAAATCGATCATGAGAAGTGGAAATTATCGATTTTGTTGGAATGATTGGAAGCTCACAGAATGGTTTCGTTTCATTTCATTCTGTATCAATTTGTGAAGTTAAGACGATACTTCTGAGTTTTCTATTGTGATCCATGTCACAGCGAATTCAAGTACATTTTTGAAAATTTCGAGGACGTCACCGCAAAATCCCAGTTCTTTTTCAAAACATTTAGTAAGCATTGTAAATTCAAGTACTTTTCCAGTATCAAAACAAAATTCAAGTACTTTTAAAGGGCCGTATGAACCATGTCTCCCAATAGAGGCAGATGTAATGTTGATACAGCCTCTGTTCTATTACGCCGAGTTTGTGGGATAGAATGGAAGATTGATTGGAGGCAATCAAAGTTAGTTGTGCAATCAGCAACACTGTCCTAAAATCAACATTTTGGCTACTGAATCAAGGCAAAAGCGTTGTGATATGAACCACCCTTTCCATTCGAGAAGTGTTGTGATTTGATAAAGAAATTCAAATGGATTGTGGTGCACTCTTTGTCCGCCAGGGGAAACTGCTGGATCCCGCAAAGTCGGCCTAATAGAACAGAGGCTGTATCAACATTTCATGACTTGATCTGCCTCTGTGGGGAGAGAATGAGAATATCTGTTCATCCTAACAAGTGTTTATCTCATCTTTTGAGGTAGAAAATTTACATATTCACTTGTAGAGGAGTAACTAGTGAAAACATATTTCTACTTCACTTAATGAGATAAACATAAGAAATAGAGACATCTCTTATTTCCAAAGTTCTAATCTTTCTAATCTTAGATGTTAATATATTCATTACATCAGAAATATTTGTAATGAGAAATGTGAAATCCATACCTTTTTCTTTATATTACTTAAATCGAATTTGTCTATTATCATAACCTTTAGATCCGATAAGGCTCTTGTATCAAATTATTACCAGTGAAATACAAGTTGATTAAACAGAAGTTCAAGTCAAACTGTTGTATAAATGACATTGACAAGCTCTGACATTTATACCAGTTTAACTTACACCTTTTCAACCATCTAAGAGCACATGAACAAACAGGTCAGAATTTCTTTTAATGGGCACAGATTCTTTCTTGCAACTCACAGAAACCGCTTAACCTTTCCTTCCAGTTTCATGAAGGTTGTTTATCAGCTGAAAAACCTGAATATCCTGATAACGCACTTTATAATTTTAGGTCTTGTTTTCCTCTAGGCACTCCCTTATATGAACTCATCGAATCAGATTTTTGAGCCTTAGTCATGCAGTATATGTTTGACAGCTAATTGTAACTGCATAATATCCCAATGACCTTTTCTTCACTTGTAAATTCTACACTATATCCATCATGTGCAGATTTTGCCGTCCTTCTCTTAATCATCTAGTAAAGCTTAACAGCACTCAGCAAAATCCCTTGGTAACTGGTATCTTATTTTTGTGATCATTCACAGAGAATTTATTGGACTAAGTCGTCAAGCTTATTCATACCAGCAAACTCCTGACTCAGTATCTGCATAATGTCCTTATGTTTTAATGCATTGTTATTCTTATACACTCTATATTTTCATTCTACAAAGAGATAAAATCTAAAAAGAAGGGAGAACAAATCTATAGTGGAAAGTTTTTCAACTCTCAGTCCCCCAGCTTATTCTTTGCAGCAAACTCCTGACTCAGTATCTGCATGATGTCCTTATGTTTAAGGTCCTTTTTCTTATACACTCCATACTTTTCCTTCACAAACAGAGCAAATCTGTTCGGTGTTCGAGGAGTTTTAGGAGTTTTTGACATGCTTGATGAAGCTGAGGATGCCGTGTCTTTAGTCAGGAACACTTCAAATCTTCCGTGACACTTCCCACAAACTTTTCTTTCTGTGTCCAGGGACTTGGAATGGCGGCCAACACTGCAAATAAATATAGAAATATCTCTTTATCATCTATATTACAAAGATCGTAAATTGTTTCAAAACTTTTGGCATCAAGGAGTAACAGCATTAATTCAAATTATCTTTTTTCCTCATATTGGCGTGTGCCAGCAAGAAAGCAACATATCCCATCTTTTTTATTCATTTGTTATAACATATCTGGCCAGGAATCGATTGATGTTGATTTTTAATCAATGTCTTTCATTGTATTAATATTCTATACATGTTGAATGCACAAATACAAATTCATCTATACAGCTTTTCAAAAAGTGTCCTATGTTCAATGCATAAACTTTTTTCTGTGCCAGCTTCTTACTCTACTGCACCTGAGCTTGATCATACTATCATAAATCTCTGAAGTGTGAAACTAATTGTGTGATGCACGGAAACAAATTTTTTTTGCTCAGTAAAGCGAGGCTTTAATTAGTTAATGATAGAATGGGATGTCGCCTCGAAACATTACCTGTATCCACATCCAACACACTTGTAGGTGTATTTGGTGGCGATGGCGTAGTTGTGACAGCGACTGATAACTGGTAGCTCAGGGTGGGACTTGTTGGCCTTCCTTGCCCTGGAAATATTGACCGAGCTTAACAATCAGGTACATTGACAAGGGTTTAACGATTACAATTTAAATGAGATTCTTAATGTGACCTTTCTTGGAAAAAAATTCAAAGGGGCTAAAGATTTTAATATTAAAAAAATACTTATAGTTAAGGAATTGCTTTTCATTTGAATGAATTTTTTGGTATGCAAACAATGAGTGAAGCTCTCATAAAATATGCCCAAAGGGTTGCAAAGGGGTTGTTGAAAACATCATGCTTGCCAAAATCTTTCTTGTTTCAAAAATATTTTAATACAAACTGAGCTAAAGTTAACTGACCAGTATTTCCAGTACGGTCCATGTCCATCATTCTTGTGATTGAGTACCCATGATGCAGCATGGCATAGTTCATGTATCAACGTGTCTCTCACACGCTCTGTGAAAAGAAGTTACGCCTATTAATAAAAGATATATCAGATATTTTTCTTAAATTGAAAATCAGATAAATCTACTCACAGAAAATTGAAGTTTAATAAAAAAAATCAAATGGACCAACAAGTTTGACAATTTACTCGTAGTTATTCATAGGTATGTATTCTAATCAATTAATTTGTCAATCCTAAGTGAGTAATGGTTTTACAAAACTTGGTTAAAAGTTAACAGACTGAAGGTAAAATGAAACAGTTTGAGTCAATGAAACAAACCCGAAGGGTAAAACTCTATGGCTCAATTCTGACATTATGAAGGTGTACCAAACTTCTAAAAGTACTGCAAAGATTTTACCTTTTAGTTGATCTAATAGATATGTGTTTCTATACTGGCAAAGAGCTTCCAAACTAATGTTTATTTCCATCCACTGGCATGAAGCACTTAAGATAACAGATTAAGAGAATAAGAAGAATCCTGATGAATCAGCTGACTAGTGGCATGTTCCTTGCTAGCAAGAGCTACCAAACTGATGCTTATTTTCATCCACGGGCATGAAGCATAAGAAAGTACGAGGACTAATGTTATACCTGCTGAGTCACAGACTTTATCGGAGAGCTCCACTTTAGCAATGTGATGCTTCATGTACTTGCAGTAGCCGGCCGTCTTCAACATGCGGTTGTTCCAGCTGATCTCTAGGGAACTTGGTAACTACAAGACAGGTTATCTATGTGTGACATTGTCAGGATTACCATGTTAATTGAGAAAATAAATAATTAAATGACATTTTTATTCAAACATGATAATTTCAATATTGTGTATCACTTACTTTTTTGTTCAAACATTAAAAATTCCAGTGTTAATCAAATCTGGTAAATGTAATGGTTTCATTCAAGTACATAACAGTTTAGAATTCTTTTTGCGGAACAAATACTATCATCTAACCTCTGGTTCATCTTAAAACACAATAGACATTTTCTCCTATGGGTTGTATGTTTTCATTAAAAAAATCAAATATAAGTATTTTTTTCCAAATGTTGTAAAAAGGAAGAGCTATTAGACACCACATACCTCTTGATTGTCATTGTAAATATTTATGTTAAATGCTATTTGAGATAAACACCTTGTTGTCAAACACTGTCTGGTTGTAGAGCTTCATCAGTCGCAGAGTTAGCTCCCCTTTGTACTTCTTGAACTGCTTCACATAACTGAAAAACAGTTACATAAAACACATGTTGTCAAGAAACGAAATATTGAAGCAAAGTCATCTTGACTGGCAGTTGAGGAGTTGGATTCAAAGAAAAACATGCACAGACATAAACATCCTTCCTTAGACTCATCAGATATCAGATATTATAGAGACGTTTATTCAAAACTTGGCATATTAGGAGTTGAGATGATAAAAAATGGTAAAGGCAACATAATAATTATATACAACTTGCATGAATATGACAGTAGAAACTACATTGAAATGTCCCCAATACTAAATAACAAATAGAATGCTTGAGGTGGCATACGCCAACATGTTGACTTTGACATATTGACACGTAAATATTTTCCGAATTAAAATCAACAGAATTTCTCATGAAAATTATAAAAAATTTTTTTGTTAAATTATCAATCCAGCAGGCTAAGGGTTTATGTCATTCTCACTTGACAGCATCCGGATGCCTCCTGTACTCCCCGAGGTTCACCGAGAGAGACGAGAGGAAACTAGCAGTCTTCACATTGAGGTTAGAAGGCTTGGCGGAGCTCGGGACCAGCGGTTTGGAGAGGACTTGGGCCTTTGGAGTCTCATACTGTCTCGGTGCAACCTTTGGTAGGGCTGTCTCTGTGTGCAAAAGGGTGGTTTTAGCAAGAGACTATAATTGTTAAGCTGGCAGTCTTCACACTGAGTCAAGAGGACTTGACACAGCTCCAGACTCAGGACTGCCTGGGTGCAACCTTTGGTAGGGGTGTCTCTGTATGAAAAGAGTGGTTTTAGCAAGAGACTATAATTGTAGGGCTAGCAGTCAGAGGACTTGACTGAGCTCTGGACTTAAAACTTTTGAGTCTTGTATTATCTTGGTGCAACCTCTGGCAGAGGTGTCTTTATATAATAATATGGTTTCTCAGAAGAAAAAGACTAGGAAAGTTAATAAATGGTTCTCCTTATGTGACAACAGCTATTTACAGTACAAGCTTTTATAGCTTTTATAACCATGTCACCCATACTGTAATAAACTTGGTTTTTGTTGAACTCTATCTCAAAGGCACCCAATTGGATTCTTTGTCAAAACATTTGTAACAAATGTTAAAGTATGCAAAAGATGCATAACAACTACCGGGTAAGAATGAAATATCTTCCACCAATTACAACTGAAAAATTCCACTTTAAAAAAAAAAAATCCAATGCCAATGATCTTGAAGATATTATGTTTGCTAATCTCTGAATCTAACCCTGTGTTTTCTGTGGTTTTCCTCTAGGTTTCTTCTGGGTATAAGTCTCCTCCTCCTCCTCCTCCTCCCCCTCACTGTCTGTGTAGTCTTCATCACTGCTGGTCATGTACCTCGGCACCCTGCAAACATCAGCAGTATAAACAGAGTTCTTCAACTACTATAACAAGAGTCAAGAGATTAAACAACTAAACATTTGTTTTTCATGAACTAGAAAATTGTACTAGGGATTTCTGAGAAAACATCATCATCATCATCGGCGTCATCATCATCACCACCACCATTATCATCATTATCCTCCTCATCATCATCATCGCCACCACCATCACCACCACCACCACCACCACCACCACCATCACCACCACCACCACCATCACCACCACCACCACCATCACCATCATCATCATCATCACCACCATCACCATCACCATGCATCATCATCATCATCATCATCACCATCATCTCCACCACCACAATCACCACAATCACCATCATCATCATCATCACCACCACCATCATCATCTCCACCACCACAATCACCATCATCACATCATCATCATCTCCACCACCACAATCACCACAATCACCATCATCACATCATCATCATCATCACCATCATCACATCATCATCATCTCCACCACCACCATCACCATGCATCATCATCATCATCATCATCACCATCATCACATCATCATCTCCACCACCACAATCACCATCATCATCATCACCATCATCACATCATCATCTCCACCACCACAATCACAATCATCATCATCATCATCTCCACCATCATCATAATAATTATTTTCAAAACTAACAGAGGGTAGCTGAATCAGCAAATTTACACTAGCATTAAAACAAACGATTTGGTGACTTTAACTAAACATATTCATTTAGAAGACGTTATGTACAGCACATTCCCTCCAGCTCTTGTCCAACCACACAGTGTTTTGATTGAGAGATTGTGCTGAATAGAATGTGTTTATCTGTACCTTGGAGGCTTGTCCTTCCTGCTGTTATCTGTCTTCAGGTAGAAAATGTCTTCATCGGACTCACTCTCTACGTTGGCGTCGTCAACAATGAAGTCCTTCATGCTGTACATACAGAAAAGTTTGTATGTTTTGCAAATGTAATACATATGAAAAAAATGATATCTGAATTGAAATGCATCTATCGTTTGAGGAATTAAGTGAATTCTATGTAGAATTTTCATGCGAACATGATTTTACATCTGTATATGATGGAGAGTATTTATATTATATTATTATATATTATATATATTATATATATTATATATATTATATAAATTATATATATTATTTTATTATTATATTATTTTATTATTATATGATTATATTATTGAAGAAAAAAAACCAAACAACAAATTGAAACTTTTCACAATAGTGTGTCCTCAGTTCTGGCTTCAGGTTTCATGTCATACAAACATAGTTGTGACTATACAGTCATTTCTTGAAACAATGTATCACAATATTTAGAATGATTTTGATTCGATGCAATACATGTCACAGTACACTTTTTTAAAGGGTATCTGATTATAAAAATCTAATTACTTGACAAACATCTTGATGTTTAGCTTATGTAAGCAATCTTAAAGTCAATTATACATATCATAATATACACAAAATAGACACATTGCATCACGATACATATATCGTCAGATTTAGTATCACAATTCTCCATGTATCAATATTTTGTCACAACTTTTATCAAAACAGGATGTAAGGTGCCATTAAACTTGATAGGTATTAAAAAATATATTTCAAGTTTGAATTCAAAATTCAGACATTCTATATGGTATTTTTAGTTATGTACATATCATTAACACTTGACATAATGAACTTTTTAGTAACAAAAATGAGTAGCGCACAGTTACGCACAGAAATGACTCTTTTCCAAAATAATAATTTTGTCTCATGAAATGTCTACCTCTGTCCCGGAACAATGGGCAACCTGCATGTAAAGGGTTAAAGTACCTCACCTGTCTCTGTCTGACTCTGCTGAATCTGAAGATGATGACGATTTCATCTTTGTCGGCTTTTTCTTTGTTTTCATTTTCTGAAAGACTTAAAATCATATATATTTTTTAAAATAGCGAATCATCAATTATTATTTCTAATATTTTCTACTTTTCACCGTAAAACTTTGGAAACAAACATTGCATTATAAAATATTTTGAATTAAATGAAATAACATAACTCATAATATATATCAAGAATAACGGTACTTTAGAAAAACTTTGGATCCTTTGGTACGACTAAGCCTATTACTTTCAAATCATTACTTTTAAGATATCATAAACCTACAGGCATCAAGATCTTCTTCACTGGAGTCACTCATAGTTTTACTTGACCTGAAAAATAGGGGCATATGATAATACAGAAAAAGTGTTTGATATTCAATTGTAAATTTTTACCTTTATTTGTATAAAATCATTCATATGAGAAGTACTTTGGGATATTTTTCAAAAACATTTTCAACATTTAAAGATCTTTTGCAATCTATGTATTCAGATTTCTGCATTTATACACTTGTTAAGTTGACAAGTTGACCATATCTATAAATGTAAACAATATCTTGGCACATTTTTAAACATGAGATCTATATTCTTACCTCCAAGTGCTTGTATCACTGACTGTGACGCAGTATCGATCATTCTGGTCTGGTTTAGAGTTTAAGTCTGGGAGAGAATCATCAGAATCATCATTTTTCTGCCAGCTCACTGTCCTCTTAGAGTTATCTCCCCTTTTGACCTTCTCCTTTCTCTTCTGGAAGACGTCATCTTCATCAGATGAAATATCAAATGTGACAGCAGCATTTACTGCTGATGATTTAGTGTCTGTCTTTGCTTTTGTTTTTTTCTCATTTGGAACACATATGCTATGAAATTCATCTTCTGATTCACTGTCAGGCACACCATCAACCCCTCCATCTGATAATTGATTGTCCTCATTTGAATTAGGGCCTGATCCACTGTCAGATAGCAGGGGTGGTGAGTCTGGTATTCTGGTCAATGGTTTTTGTTCTGATGAGCACTTGATTTCAGGTTTATTTTCAGGAGAATCTTTTACCATCTTATTGACTTGGTTACAATGAATAGGAGCAGTTTTTGAGCTTGCTTTTGTCTTTTCAGGCGATTCACAGGAATAGTCAGGAGATGAGAAACCAGTCTTATATAGTTCTTTATTATCATCAGAGGTTGTTGATGACAGTGAAGAACTTTTCTTTGGTATTTTCTTCAAAGACAGCTTTGTACGTCTGCTTGGTGTTTCAAGTGGCACAGTTTTCAATGGCGTCTGAAAAGCTGTATTTGACAATTTTGTCTTTGTTGTATTAACACTTTCTTTTATGTCAATTTTAGTATTATTTTCAAATAATTTATTTTGCTCTTTATTCTCGCCTCCTTTGATAGGGGAAGATTTAACACTTGAGTTAACATGATTATCTTGTTTGAAATGGGATGGATTGCTCATCGAATCATTTTTGCTCTTAGAAACATCTCTGTTCAACTTGTGTTTCTCTTTATCCTTTGGAGACATAACTGTTGTGTTACTTTGATCAGAAACACTTTCATTAATGGGATTCACTTTTTCAGGATGTTTTTCAAAACATTGTTCCTTTCTCAAAGATTCCAATTTCAGATCCTTTTTCATATCATCAGATTTATTCAAAGCAGTCTGACGAGAATTGCTAACCTTTGTACCAAAGAGATTGACTTTCTTGAGGACACTTTCCATCACATTCACAGCATTAGATGGGGTAGCAGGAAATTTCTTTAGAGACATCCTCAACTTCTCATAGGTCGCAGACTGCAGTTCTGCAAGTCTTGGGGTGCTGGAGAGTGATCCAGAACTCTTCTGGAAGTACAGACTTGTCTTGCTCGAGCAGGAGTCAGGAGTGACCACAGAGCTGGAAGCCTGAGCTGAGTCCTGTGAGTCATCAGCTTCTGTCTGTACACACTGGTCTACAACCTCATAGAAGGACCCATCAGAGTTAGATGATGGACTGTCTGAGACTGATACACTGTGGAATTTCTTTGTATTTCTTCTTTTTGAGTTCTTGTCTGTTTCAGATTCTGATTCATTAAGATCAAAACTTTTAGTACTTGAGGCTTTATCTTCGTCACATGTATCTGATATTGGACTTTCTTTTATAAGATGATCATTGTCATCTTCCATTTCACTATCAACATCTTTTGTTTCATTACTGGCATTTGATTTCTTCTCATCTTCACTAATGGATCCAAATTTCCCACATTTTTGTTCCTTCTTTCCCAGGTCCATCTCTCTGAGTTTGTTCTCAATAATGGTAGCTCCTTCTTCGCCATCAGACTCTGTTTTACCTTCCACCTCATCTTCTTGCAGATCTGTTTGAGCACAGGCATCCTCAACCTCATAGAAGGACCCACTTGATTCACTGTCCTGCTTTTCCACTGCTTCACCCTCGACTGCATCTCTGTAATTTGTCCGCATCTCTTCAACATCTTTCCTATCAAGATGTTTCATCATTTTTTCAGAACCATCTTCAGGCAAGTCTGTCTCACTTGCCAAGGAAGGACTGTCATTGATAACTTCAGGAGATTGAAGACTTAAACAGGATTGACTGCTTCCAATAATGTCAGGAGATTCATGATTTGCTTTATGCTTCTTAACTGATTCCACATTTGTTAAAGGGCTTTCTTCAACAACATGACATTCAGATTTCTGATTTAGTTCATTCTTGTTCACAAGAGGACTTTCCTCCAGAACACTATGATATTCTTCCTCTTCTTCTCCTAAAACACTTTCACAAACAACAGAGAAGTACTTCTCAGACGTATCATGCTGCTTCAACTTTTTCAACTCATTCACCCCTACACTGTTTCTCACTCGAATCAAAGTTGTGTCCTTTCGGAAGTATCTATGTCCACCATCACCCGAGCTAATGCGAAGATTGTCAAACGAGCTTGTATCTAGAGAATTTCCTGAATCATCTCCAAGTTTATAGAAGCTTATGCTCTCCCGACTGTGTATACGAGTTGATTCCACAAGCGGTGCTCCAATATCTTCCAACATTGAAGGCATTTCTGGAAAACTATCAAAGTTACTTCCTTCGTTAGACAATCTGTTTGGAGAAAAGTTTCTTGATGATTCATTTGTTTTTGATTCTCGAGGACATTTTAGGTCGTCGAGTGGACTCTCTGATACTCTTGTGATGTTCTTCTTTTTATATCTATCTTTGGTGAGATCTGTAGAAGCTTTAGATGGTTTTAAAGGATAACCCTTGAAATCTTCTGTTGAATCGTTTTCTTCTGTGTGACTTGAAATGCTGTCTTGGTTATCTTCCTTTCTTGATTTGTGTTTATGTTTCTTCACTTTTACACCTTGTTCCTTACCTACAAAAAAGTAATAGAATCTCATATTATGTTTTCCCTCTTCTGTTTTTGGATACCAGATGTGAACAAAAAGAAATACTCAAACCAAGACAAAATTACAAATTTTCAAAAAGTACCAAAGTTTATAAGAATTGTTTTCATGCACTGTTTAGAAAGGGGGTATGATAAAGGTTTGATGCAACAAAGTCACATCAGGGCAAGTATTATTCATTTTCTTTCCAATCAATGATCATAAAATAAAATTTCTGAGAAACTGATGGTTACAGAAGTGATGACCAATTTGACAAAGATGAGAAAGCATTCATAATCGGAATCATTCATAAACAAAAACATTGAGATGTTAAGACATTCATCTGCACTAAAGTGCGAACACCTTATTATCACATAACAAGGCAAGTATTATAGTTAATGATTTGTAAAATTGTGTAGATTCTATCAATAAGTACATTCCATCTTTATTAGAAAAAATGTTAACGTGCAAAAAAAACCAAGATGATGGAACCACATAAAAGACCCTCTTTAAAACCTAGACCAACCTTTAGTTTTGAGTTATAGTTTGTAAAATTTGTAAAATTGAGGCAGCAAGACTTGCTTCCATTTCTACACTTCTAGAAGACGCCTTTATTGTTTGCTCTGTAGTCTGAATGACAATCTAAAAATACCCTCACTTCTGCTAGACTTCCCAGTCTTGTTCTCCTTGTTACTGGAATCAGCCTCCTCACTCTTGTGTTTCACTCTGCTCTTTGTACTCTTCTTCTTGCCACTTTTTGATAGCTGAAATTTCAAATTTGAAGATAGAATAATTAATCAGATTCTTCTGACATAAATAAAATTTTGGATTCAAGCTTTGAAATTGTAAAATAAATTGTCCAGTGTATGTTAATCAAAACCAATTTATCTATGATTTCAGCTTTGAATTTGAAAATTTGGTAACACATTAAGACATATACCTTTAACAAAATATCTTTGATTTAAGGTAACAAGTTTTTATAATATTTTTGTAGATAATGTTACACATTCAAAGATATTTTCTGTAAGGCAAAGGTATGAAGGGATATCATGAAATTACCATAAATTATTAGATATATTTTTACAAATCTTACATTTTTCATGGCAGTATCCAAATCTTTGTGCTCAAACCAGCCTAGTTTTTCTCCCATTTTCTTGAAGAGTAGTTCCACATCTGGATTTTTTGCCTTAGCTGGTGTGACCGGTGCCTCAGCCATCTTATATGGCGTCAGTCGATCAAGCTTTAATTATCTGTTAAGAGTAAAATTATGACATTATAATAATACTAGTACTGCACTACTGGTATATATTAGTATATATGTCACTCTCAATATTTGACACATGAAGAGAAGAGCAACATTTTAAAAGCGATTATTTTATTTAAAGAAAAATACATAACGTACACTGTGAAAACCCAATCTTACTTCAAAGATTATTTTATTTTTTATATTTTTTTTCTGTCCAAAATGTTAATTTCTTTCAGTAGTTTGTGAAATAAAATCTATCAATTCTACAAGACTTAAAATTTCATGCAGACTGAAAACTACAAGATTTTTCTACTTTTGGCTGTACTTCAAACTTTAGGGGTGATGAAATGCTTCATGATAAAATGCATGTCAAAATCATTTCACCATTTTTTTGAAATCTTCATATCATAAAGTTTTCTTGACATAGATGAAAAAAATTACTAAGTACTAGCTAAGTAGTAGGGCCTTATATATACATGATGGCCTAGTGTAAAAACATGATTATAAATATAAGTTGGTTACTATTAGTACAAATCCTATTTGAAAACCTGTCTACGAGATCACTTCTCAATTTGTCTACGAGTTCACCGGATTTCGTGTCTACGAGCCGGTTTTGTCTACGAGTTCACCGCATCCCATGGCCTACACTTTGATATGTATGAAGTGTGAGCTAAAACAGTTCTTATAAGAGTAAAAAAGATAATCTTTGGAGAAATTCACTTGTATACCTCAAAATAAAATTAATTCATTGGTATTTCAAATACAGCCTAAAATACTTGCTGTTATAAATGCAACAGTGCGAGCTGTGTGTGTTTACAAATAATTCAAAACACCCGCGCCATCTTTGATGTGGGGATAAATATGCAAATTAGCAGGTGCGCGCTTAAAGCAAGTATCCAGAAACAGAAATAATATACTCATTTAACGACATCAATCTGTTTAGATCATTTTTACTTACAAAATTTAAGTATAAGTGTATTTATTAAGAGCTAAATAGCGTTGTTACAAAATAAGTAAGATATTTGTTTCTTCACAACTTTAGTTTTAGTTATTGAAAAATATCTTATAAATTATGACTTTAAACTATATCATTTACTCAGAACACTGTAATGCTATTATGTTTTTGTATTCAAAATATTCGAAGTAGTTTTACTTCTTATTTAACTTCCTTTTATTTAATTTTATCTGTAAACCCATTTTCGTATAACATTAGTCGTAAAGAACATCCAACCTGTTTAATTTGCTGCGCAGGTGCCCCTTGAACCGGAAGCGCTAAGTGCTTGTTTGATCCGAAGGTGAGTACATAATTTATCTAGCGATATAGCTATTAAATCTATAATATGTAAATAATCGTTATACGAAGGTGTGAAATTCCTCAGGAGGAACCATATTGTCAACCTGGTTCCATTTTCTTGTTTGAATCGCAGAATCTTCAACATTGACAGGAATCAAAATTTTGACAGCTCAAGTGGATTGTATTCCTCCCTGGTAGGGTGATATCTTTGGAATCTTTTATCTGAACTATAATTTCAGCCTTGACAGCTTGTTTTCTTGATATGTGACCGTAATTAGTTGTCCACGATAAAAAGGTGATTGAAACATAACATGTGGAAGATTCACCAATTGGGACCCTTATGTGTCGGCTGACGTTCATCCTTAGAATATTATGATAATGAAGTGGAGATGTGATTTTGAAAATATGCATGGTTATTTCTAACCATACTATAATTTGAAATAATGGTTCCATAAGAGGTTCCTTCTCCCTTTCATTGAGCCTGCTTGTGTGACATTTTGTACTATCTTGATAAGCCAATGATGAATATACGTTTCTTAGCCGGCTAACGGCAATGCCGATTTGACCTAGAAATCAACATCGGACCAAGCATGCAATCATGGATTCTTATGTCTCTAGTATTGATTTTCTCCGCACCTGAATTCCATTACTAGCAGATGAGTGTGTGTAGATAGTAGCTTCATACGTATATGTTTCACAAACAATGATTCATCTTTGTATTTTGACACTTGTTTTTAGATCAATATCAATACATTCAGACATTTATATAATTGAAATCTGACAGTATTGACAATCATATAAAATTTGCTGTTGAGTGTTTATATATCAGGTTATATGATTTGTTTTTGAGCAAACAAACAAGGATGTTGTTGTACATTTATTGCTTTACATTCATTCTTGCTACAGTATTTGAGAAAATGCTTACCGTATTCGTCCTAATAAGCGGCCCCTCCCTAATAAGCGCCCCCTATTACAAATTTCCATATAACAGAGCGCCTACATCGACCTACTTTCATTCTCGTTCAGAATCTCTACATGTGCTAGTTTCGCTTGTCTATAACGTATTCCTAATAAGCGCCCCCTTTGGATTTTTGCAAGCTAAGCGCCCGGGGCGCTTATTAGGACGAATACGGTATGTTACTTTTGGATACATTTCTGTCTGTTTGGCAGTAACCTATTGTAATTCAAATTTTGATATACCGTAGTTGTCTTTTGTGTATTTTCTTCGGGTACAAAGCTAAACATAATTCATAAAAATATGTTTAAAAGATTTTATAAAACAGAAATATGAAAATGAAAGAGAATGGTCTCAAATTTCACTTCATTATTGTAGTGTCACAAAATGATCAGAGTGCCATAAAACTTTCCAAATCAAAAGACTCTTTAACTTTACTCCTTTAGTAAGCCACATGAATCTCAGTTCCCTGTAATAGACCATTACATAACCCACTTGTCAGCACATTACATCACAAAGCATATTCACGTTCTTGATCTCATGTAGGTCACGTTTGTGTACACACTTCCATTGATAAGTATAAGCTCAATCAGTGTGTAAGTGGCTTGACCATAAGACCAATCAAGCAGTAAGGTTAGCGTCCTAGTCTACATTCCACGGTTGTCTGTATAAACAGGTCAGCAGGTGTGGAAGGCACTTTCTGTGTAGCAGGCCTTTATTTGTGGATATCAAGTCGTAAAGTGGAGGATCTGTACATCTGACATTTATTGGAAACAGCTGAGGTATGTGAGACTCAGAACCAGTTTTATTTGATGTGTTTATTGTATACAAACTCTTCAAATACATTTGATCTTTTTTGATGAGTGGACAATTATGCAGAAAGTTAGGATGTAGGTCTGAAGACTTGTCAACATGCATTCGTCAATGGTCGCTTAAAGAGTGTTTTTCTACATCATTATTATTATTATCAATTTACATGTCTCAAAGACAGGATCAATGATCATCTTGTATTGGACTTTAATATTTTATTATTTGATAGATTATTTTAACATCAGACATTAAAAGAAAACAACTGAATGTGAGACTTTATACTACGGGTATTGTTAATTGCCACAGATCATGCTCTTGAAACTTTGTGTACTTTCGAATGTTACACTTAATACTGAACAACAGAACAACTGCTAAGGCATGTGAAAGCACACAAGTAATAAATTGTTTATCAAAACTACGATTGTATTGGACATTTTATTGACTATTTCAAATGTGCAACAGACATTACAGGCCCACGGCTAATGTGAAAGACTAAATCAATTGTTGATGTTTTCATAAGCCATGTCAATTTCATTGACAATTACTTTTCACTGGACTTTGTGTTACTTTGGTGGTTTAGTGATGTGTTGTGTGTACATCAGACATTTACAGTGTAACAGCTGATGAATGCCGGATCTTAAAACCAGTTTCTGAATGATTTTAGGCTCATTGGAATGTCAATGGATGTTACCTATACATACAGTCATATACATATATATATATATAAGATTTATTGTGTTAATTGATTTAATGTCACTTATCAGAAGTTATATACCCTTTTTCTGCACAATGATCTAAAGGTCAGAAAGACTGAATTTCAATTGCTGCTGTGCACTGATTTTAATATCAATTGATACATGAAGCAGTTGAAAATATCTGAAAAATTTAAAAGATAATTAATCCTGCTACATAAGCAACGTTTTTATGATTCACTTGACCAATTGTTTTAAATTTCCTTTAAAAATGTTCACAGGTAACAGATGATATTCGTGAATCATATTACGTGCTTATGGTCGTTTACATGTTCTCTGTTTGCATAAACTTGTTCAATAGCAATATCTTTTGTCAACATGTCTAAGTGTTTTGTTTGTTTAAAGTTTTTAGGCATTCCATAGATAACATTAAACTGATAAGTGTTATAAAAGTAACCCACCCTTGGTAAATGTGTCAAACTGAATCATCAAAGGCATACAATGTACATTTATTATTGAAGTGAAGTGTTTTCAATGAAATTTGAGTCCAATTGTAAACCATATATTAACATATTGTGAGCTCACCCAATAGATGTACGGTAGTGTTTATTAATGCATTATTGATAAAGTTCTTTGAATTCTTTTTCTTTTGGATTCTGGTGGTCTTAATGGGTGTATTATTCATCGTTTGAATCAGTATATTTTCAATGAATATAAAAAATGTTGGTGAAATTTTCATATTTTCATACATTATTTTGGTTGTATATGGTTGATATATATTATATATTATTAAAGACTATATATATTGTGTTTATATGTAAATGTATATTTCATGGTATGAAATGTTATTGTTCTTATTAAAGGGACAGTCCTATCGGGGCACTATTTGTGGAAACAAAATTCAAGAGTACCTTCACTCATATATGATTATTACATGATTATTTCACACTTATTTTGATATATGTAGGTAAGGGTAACATTTTTGTTGCTCTAGATTTAACAATTTGACAAAGAATAGAATGCATTATATTCACCGTGTCCTCTTGAATTTCGTTTCCACAAAATATACCCGAAAGGACAGAAAAAGTTTACCTTTTATGTATTAAACACTATCCATTTGAATTAATACCTTTATGAAATTACCAACCAAAACTTAACCGAGCTTACATGTGTATATATTTTTAAAAAATAACATTGATTAGTTAAGCAAGTTTTATTGTTAGGAAGCCAGTTTTGTCTTTAAAAATTCTTCATGAAAGTAAAGTCTTTTCAGCTTTTAAATAAGTGGTCAAGTCAGTAAAATTTCAGCCTTAGACATCAATATTAGCTTGACAAACTATCAATAGTGAACCTCTTTGTTTAGTATGCTATTACCAAAACGTCATGGCTTAACGATACACTTATTTTATCTGACAAGACAGCTGATAATCCGATAACTCTAATTCTTTGTTTTCTTGACATGACTCCTGTGATCTAACCCCTGATAGATAATCCACATAGTAGAGCATTGTTAATCAGTCAGACATTGTATGTGAAGTGAACCATCCATTGTTGTTGCTTTCACGCCCCAGTGCACAATCTGTCTGCATTCTACGCTTGACCCACCTGCCCTTTACATAGAGGATATTACTTTCATCGTTCCTTTATTGGGTTGAAAGACTGGATCGTATCCATCAGTGGTTTATCATATAGAGAGGTATGTTGATGAAATAGTTTGAATAATTTATGCTGAAATAGTTGAATGAATTTTAGATGTTTTGGAAATACTCTCTATGTGCAGGTATGAATATAACCACATGCATCTGCTTACACATCTAACTTTCTTTCCCTGAAGCAAGAATATGTGGTTCATCTTGTACTTGGTGTTGACAGTTTCATAAGAAACAAAGGATGAAGCTGGGTTTGTATCCTGAGTTGTTTATCATATTGAGAGTAACGTCAAGTTGGTTTTATGGATGTTTAAGAAACTTGCAAAGTGCGCAGGCATCAATATAGCTGTACCCGAGTATAGATGTAGCTCTTTCCCCGAAGGCAACATTTGTTTCTCTTTTGAACACCTTTGACTGTTTAATATGATACACATTGTCACATTTATTTTTAGGCAACCATTTTAGGTTCAATTTGAAATTGTTATTGAATTATATGTAATTTATGATGTTGACAGGTAGAAATATTATTACATTGTCAGAATGATCCACTATTCCTCCCCTGAAGGCAGATAATTATGTCATGGGTTTGCTTGGATATTTCACTGAACTAAGGGTGGAGATACCTATCTAGTCAATGAAATAGTTATTTCAGGGATTGGGAAAGACTTCTTTCTGTGGGACATTTTCATATTTTCAATAATTTTCTGAATTTCTGCTTTTATAACAATAGTAAACTTTCAAATAATAATGTTGGTTTTTTTTCATCCAATGTGTAAAATGGTCCATGCCTCCTCCTTTCCTAATTACTGGTGTTCACATGTCTTCTGATTTTTGATAATTTGGTGTAACATTTTAGCATAAACTACACTTCATGTCCTGGTTAAAATTTTTGTTTTTAATTTGAATTTCCCCTAATATTAGCTACATGTCATGTCATATCGCTGCTTGAAGTTCATATTACTAAAAACTAATATATAAAACTAACAGATTATTTGAAAAAACATTTTTTTCTCTTATTGACAAACTACAAAATGTATATGTTAGAAACTTTATGGAGATGGTTGATGAGAGGATTTCTGTGAATCAACATGAGCGGTCAGAGAAAACGCAATCGTTGACTCATAGAAAAATAAACTTCTTATCGTAAGATGATTGTAGCACTCTGTCATTCTACTGGTTATTAATCAGTATTGTATGAGGGATTAACTCGGCTTTATAAGGTCAGGTAGGTAATAAAAGTCTCCGAGTCCATTGAATAGGCTCATGCTCAAGTCTTATGAACATACTGTATCGTCAATATTAGAGTTGTCATGATGATGCCCTGATATGATACGTATCACAATATTACAGAATGATACGGTTGAAACAATACCTGTCATGATACACTATTTTCAGGGTATTTTATATAGAAACCCCAAAACTTTGATTTTAACAGCTTTATTTTTGACTCATAAAAGCAATATTAAAGTCAACAATATGTATCATGATACAGACATCGTATCATGATACAGGTATCTTCAGATTAACTATCAAGATTCTCAATGGATCAATATGATGTCACAACTCTTATTAAAATCTACTTTTCAATATTTTAGATTATTGTAGGGTAGCCATATATTTCCATAGTTTATGAGAGTAAGTTGTGCCTTAAATTGATTTCAATTTTATTGGCTTATGTAGTATTTAAGCAACCAACATTGCACTTTTACATCCTCTAGTCTGAAGGTAGACTTCAGTCTCTAAAAAATAATAGTTCTCAAAAACAACTATTTTAATAAATATTAGAGAGGAGCCTCGGAGAATTGGAAATTTCAGTAGTTCACTGCAGATCTAGACTTGCTTATATAGAGGTTTTGTTAGGTCAGAATAACATGAACTACAGTCTGAGTGTAAGACTAGTCTGAAGGTTTAACTCTTAAGCTTTTGGTAAGTAAGCTTAAGCTTTTGGTGCAGTTTTCAGATAAATTTGGGATAAAGTCTTATCAATTGAAATGCATAGCAGATTTTTCTACTAAAATTTGAGATAGATTTCTGAGTATTTCATCAAATTGATTTAGTGAGTAGTTAGAAAAATATTGAGAATAAATTCATGTTCCATATATAAATAAAGTTGTAAAGCATAAACAATGTTAATGCAGGGTCTTATAAACCTGTGTGTAAGGTTTGTGTACAGTCATTGTTAAATTAAAACCAAATGGAATATTGGCCTGCAATGAGTGTATACATATTTTAACAATGAATCATTGGATGAATAATGAATTTAACAATGAATTTTAAAAAATTTATGGTTCAACCCATTTCAAAAAAAATATAGGACACACTTTGTTCATTTATTACATTCTCAATGTTCTATAATACAAAAATAAATGAAATAATGTTTGAATGTCCATACTTTAGGTTGGACAATAATGTTTTTGTATTGTCTGATTTTTGTATAACGTGATATTTCAACATCTTTTCTGATAGATTTGTGCAAATCAATTCTTCATTAAAATCCTAGTGTTTTTCAATAATGGAAAACAATGTTTAATCATTGCAGAGATGTTTTTGTCTCACCAACTGAGCTGAATCTTAATGTTACATTTTTTGTGAAGCATTTTTCTAAATATTCGCACTGAATGATTGCTATTCAATAAAACACAATTACAGTCTATTCAATTAATGACTGTATCAATATGCGAGGAGACACAGCTGTTGTTCTCATATGGTCTTCATGACATAGTTCTGTCAATCTAGTTCAAATAGACTTGCATTAATTAGATAATTGTCCTGAAATGCATATTGATGACATTACATACTTAGCTGTTAGCCTGTTAAGTATCTGTCATTTTGTCGATTTGTCCATTTGTTTGTTCAAAGAAAATAACATTTTGACTACCTCTACAAAACAAGCTTATGGGAGCAGGTATCATTGTTTTATGTACGGACCACATGGCCATGCCTGAAAACTGGTATTTCATTTTCTTAAGGATATTTTCCAAATTGTTTTGCAAAGACTCAATTGGAAAGGCCAAAGTTGTCACAGCCAAAAAATCTGGATTTTTCAAAAAGATACCAAAAGAAGCTGAAAGCCTGAAAGCTGAAGACACTTGTATCTTTGTAAGGACCACATGGGTCAGTGCACAACTTATTTTGTTTTGAGGAAAAACAAATCTTTTTTTGCAATAGATAACCAAGATTATGAATTGTCATCGACTAGATGGTTCAATTTATGGTGTGCAACTCAGTACAAATCTTCATTCCCCATCCCTATGATCAAATCTATCAATATCATAGAAAAGGGCACATCGAACGCTGTGTTCAGTAATATTATCATCCAATTAACTTATATTGTATATTCAATGCTCTCGCAAATATAATAATTGTCTTGTTTTGTATATATGTTTTGTACATGAACCAAAGGCCTTTTACTGTAAACAGAGCTTCAGATTTATGGTGGTTCCAGGCCATGCCCACATGATTTTTATCAATGACCCATCATTTTTGATGTGCTGGGGGCCAACAGGCCCTGATGCCATGATTTTAAGGTATACAAAAATAGAAATTGACCCCTCCAAAGACTGAGCGAGGGGGCCCTGTGACCCACAAGAATTAAAAAAAATCTGAAGTACTGTGTTAAAAAGGAATTGAAATATAAGGGTACAGTGTTGTTCCTAGGTCGTAAGTTATGGGGGTCATTTTGGCCTTTTCTGAGAGGATAGGACCCCTTGCAATGGTAAAAGTAACCTACTTCTCCTAGTTTTAAGGGACACCAAGCCAAATGTCCTCAGGACCCCCTCTAGGAACAACACTGCAACTGGTATATAAAAGACTGGCGTACAGTCTACCAGTTAGCATCTGGGGCACCTGTCACCACATTCAGTGCAGTTTGA
The DNA here is from genome assembly GCA_916613615.1 of Steromphala cineraria. Lineage (NCBI taxonomy): Eukaryota > Metazoa > Mollusca > Gastropoda > Trochida > Trochidae > Steromphala > Steromphala cineraria. The sequence goes on along the minus strand of OU744727.1, from coordinate 20,448,865 downwards.
TAATTGAGTTGTCTTGTCAGGTGCTGCTTCATTGTCATGACTGACACCATATCAACATAATCAATTCACTACCTGGGGAGGCTAGTAGTAATGCTATTCCATTGATTCTGTGACAATATTTATCATGTAAAGTCATTTTGATGCATCATGATATAATGAACTATTAGTTGTGAGTAATGATATATTCTAGGGATGTTATTATGATATTCCATTGATTCTTTGAAAACATTTATTTTCATGTATCATTTTCATTTCTGTTGTTAGTATTAAATGAGAAGAACATATATTGTGAGTGATATTTTCTGGAGAGGCTGTAAGTAATGGTATTTCATTGATTCTTCGACAACAATTATTTTCATGTATACATAGTTATTTTGATGTGTATTGTGTTAACATGTAATGAGCTCAATGGTGAGTGATGATATATTGTTAAAGTGTACTGAAATACAACAGAATCCTTATATTTAGCTTAATAATATATTGAACTATTTTGGTTTTTCTTTGATGTTTATAAAATTACAAGGCATGTTACTGTCACAGTGTTTGGGATGATACAATTTCATTTTGAACCGACTTGGTTTGGTTGTATTTTCTCCTTCGGGATCATTAATGTAGCGAGTCAAATTTTGACTTAAAATCTGTGACCAAGGCCACTGCTGAGTACCATGACACTCAATAAAACTATTTCTGCTGACCTGATATTGGGGCCATTCTGTTTTGTCTGACTCTTAAAAATGTGCTTTATTACAGAACTTGCATGAGCCTTGAGGTACCTTCAATCTTTACCCAAACAGCGTTAGAATCTCCATTCGTCAGTAAAATTAATTGAAAAGAAAAATGGTAAACGGTACATTCCGAATCTGCTCGTTGCATATATGTTGCATTGAGTCAATAGCAAATATGGAACTACAGTAATGTAGTTGTAAAACCTTTCGCTCCTTTCCTTAATCCATGACTTTGGAGTTCTAAAATACCTGTTTAGAAGTACCGGTAATGTAGTTTACTAGTTATTTTGGAGTTCTGATATCCCCGTTTGAACGTTTATATCTCTGCTTCAGGCTGCTGAAGCTGTTGGAGGTGTCTGATGGCTGAATAGAAGACATACCATCATGTCTGACACTCTGCCCTCCCCGTCTGAACACACCAGCGGTAAGTCTCACCTTTACTTGTCATTTCAACATTGTTAAACAATATCCTGTGTCATAGACTTCTCATGTGCATGAGTGCAAACTCCTTGTGACTATTAGTTATGTGATTACTGACTCTCTACCTTCCCCATCAGAAGAGAACAGCAGTAGGTCTCTCATCTACATATCATTTGTATTATCTGTGTCATAGCCGTCATATGTGCAATAGTGCAAACACCTTGTTCCTTAATTCCAATATGTTTCGCTCTCTAACCTTTCATCTTAAAAAACATTGATTGTAAGTATCAATTTACTTACATTTTCAATGGTTAAACAGAACCTGTGTCATAATCATCACTAGTGCAATAGTGAAAACACAAAACATTGCTAAGCACTAGTAAGCAGCCATTGTATGTGGCTGAGATAAATTTAAGACGCAGAATGCATATGTGCAAAAGGACAAAGTTCATAATTCCTTATCCATTGTATCTGAATTCCATCTGTCAAAGAAATTTAACATATTTAATTGTTTGGTGTCATTCCTTGTACATTCTTTCAACTACCTTATGCCATTTTTGCTTTATGGCACATTGTATACAGTACACTTTGGGTTGTGACATCTCTGGAAGAATCTGCATACAAAGATGACTCTTTCTCCTCAAGGCAGGTGGTTCAAAGCATCCACCTTAGGACGCTTGATGTTTTGGCCAATATGGCCACCACACAGATAAATTTTGGATATTCCTTTTGTTTCTTTTCTGTAATTTAAGAATATTTTATCTGAAATCGTTAGAGGTTAGAGATTTTATACTTATAAAACCATTCACAAAGCTAACACATTGTTATCATCTATTCAAATGAATGGAATAAAATTCATGAAAATATGGCAAAACTAACATATTCTTCAAGTCCATTTAAGATGAGTTGAATATGTAACTTTTTTTCCATATCTGAATAGTAAAATGGATTTATCCAAGGCCATGGGCAATCTGCTGAATAAATCTATCGTTTTATTAGTTTCCGTACCCCTCAGTGACTTTTTCCCCTCATTACGAGTCTTGTGAAGCTTATGAGCCTACCTCCTGGCAAATATAGTGGTACTCAAGGCTTAGAGATCCTTGTGTGCTCTCCCCACTGCTCTGATGGAAGAAATCAATATATTTCAGCCTTCATGTATATGCAAAAAGGAAATGTGGCAATAAAAAATGTTCTGATAAGCTTGATTGTCCTGGCTGTTTCGATTGATGGAGCAGTTGTAGTGCAAGGATCTTTGTTGAAATATTAATTTGCTTCTTTACTTCAGTTGGTGTCTATTCTTTAGAGTATTTCATGCACTTGCAGTTTGTTTTATAATAGTTTTAAAGGGGCAGTAGCACGTTTTTTTAAAAAATTGTTTATTTTCATTCTTTTACTGGTAATTGTACGTTAATGCTAAATGTATTATTTTGATAGTGTCAGTTTCATTACACAAGCCAATCATCCATAGTCATTGTCCATTGGCAGCCATTTTTGTGTGAACATCTTTAATTAATTTTTTGTAAAAAGGCATTGCATGGCTGAACTTTACGTTATATATTTGATTTATTGCTGCTTCATACATCACCTTATATCCACCCTAAAATCATGCTACTGCCTCATTAATTACATTGTAGCATGATTTCTTATAAAAGCTAGTTCTCATATAAGTGAACATAGTCCTCATTTAAGTGATAGTTTAATGTCATTGTAGCATGATTTATTATGAAAAAGTATCTTAATAAATTTGAAATAACTGTTAATTTGGATTCATTTGAAATATAAATAATTGAATCCAAACAACAAATATTTTGACAGCTAAATTTGTAAAGAAGTATCAATTTGCATGTTTCTTCGTCAAAGGTTGTCTTGATTTAGCTGTTGGACAGGTCTTGGACAAATCGGAGAATAATACCTGAAATTAGTGTAGAGTTCCAACTTCTTTAACCTGTGATTACTAGGGTGATAAACTGGAATTCTCAACACATGGCATGGGCCTTATCCGTCTTTGAGGCCAAGTATCAACATGTGTATAATTATCTGAAGATTTATTTCAGTGAGATGGAGTTTCAACTCAAGTGTAATTACCTCAAGATTTATTGCAGCTTTGAGTCTGTAACCACACATTTTGTGGACAGTTAAATCCTAATTAGCTTGTGCAACCTGACGCAATTCCTCCCATGGGTTTGATTGTTACTGCATAATGCAAAATTAACAATTAGCACGTTTATGCTTGTGAACTTAATTGATATTACTGATTGTGATTATTGTGTCAGTTGTTTTGCATTTTGTAATTCATTTTCTAATTAAGCTGTACTTTTCAAACTCTTTATCAGCCACTTTACATCATCAATTTTTTTTTTAGGTTACCTATCTTTAGATGCCTCACTGCCTTTCTCATTTCAAACTTTTCTATTAATCTCAATATTATTCTCATTTGTTTTTTATTAATGGTAAATAGATTTGTAGGAAACCAGTAAGAAATATATCTGTTTGAAAATGAATTTTGAATAATCTTTTATTTTGTAGTTACCGTAATTGAATAATAGTTCAATAAATGCATTTCAAATAAAAAAACTATATATATATATATTCATTTAATATCCTATATTGAAAGGCAACAATTAATTGAAGTATTTGAGATGGAAATTTCCCTTTAAGTCAGAGCAGAGTTACTTCCCCTTTGACCACTTATTGATTGGCAAGAGCTTGATGGTTGTGAATCTTAGCACGGAAGCATCAATACAGGATGGTTTCAGCAGCGTTGTGCCACTTGTTGCTTGATGTTATAAAGATGGGTCTTTTACATTATAAATGGAAGATTATTTTGAACTTTGATACAACCCTTCAAATCATGAATAAAAATTGATTTCTAACTTATTTGTGTTACTTATGGATGGTATGATTTTAAAGAAAATTAATGCTGGATTTAGTATGTTATGATTATGAAATATAAAACATAAGACATATGATTTTTTGGATATAAAGATATATTATTTTGTGTATATTTATCAAATCATCATCATTTGGGTTTAATTTCGTAACATTTGCTAAGAAAAGCAAGATTTTCTGTTTACTTTTTTCAGAAATGATTTCTGTGTTGTGTGTCACTTCCAAATTAACCCTTAAGTTTGATATGGTTAATGTTTTCTAGATTTTTTTAGATCTTCTATAAAGTAAAATTTAGTACTGAAAATTCTCTTAGTCAGCATCATTGCATTTTGAACCTTTTTATTCGTTTTATAAAAATATAGACATTAGTATTTTTAATAAAGTTAGGTGAGGTGAGGTGATCTGGGGTTTATCGCCGCTTTCAAGAGTATTTCACTTATATCGCGGCTGCTAGTGTTATTGCAGGAAGAAATCCCGCAACACTATTGTGGCTATGTATTGCGGTAAAACCTGCCACCTAGCGAACCATGGGTGGTACTGCGCTGAAATTCAGTGATTTTTTTAATAAAGTATAATTCTAACGTGATTGAACTCTAATTTTGTCAAGTTTATATCACTCCCTCATCTCCTAGATAACAAGCTATTTCCATTTAGTCCATAGATTGTTGATCACAAATTGCCTCCTGCCCTGTTCAAATATTTCATCACGACTTCTGATCTCCGCCTACAGACAGGCTGTTAGAAACTATCCCCTGCCTGGCAATTAAGCCTTTACAAGCTTCACCTGTTGTCCTAGCTAATGTTACAAATCCCTCTTTAATAAGGCCATAATAGCCGCTATTTTCTTTCTCGGACATCACAGAACACCCAGGGGCTCATGAGTCAGATGCTGTGCCATACAGAGTTATCTCCCTTTGGTCATTTCTGCCATGACAGTTTTGTATGATATTCAAAAAGGGATGTAGATGGTTGAAGATTGTGTTTAATTTTGTGGTCGTTTTTGTTTTGTTTTGCTGATCAGTTGTTTGAAAAAGACATGTTTTAAGATTTTAATTTCATATGCCTTGAAATGTTTTGTTACTTTTTGACATGATAAGATATTGTGATGTTAACTTTAACATTTTCGAATTCACAGTGTTTCGTGTTTGTGTTTTATTGAAAGTTTGATCATCTTGTTAATTCAAGAATAGTTTTGAATATGAAATTGATTGAAATTTTCCCTTGATTGTATATTTTCCAGTTTGGTAACATCATTTTGGGATAAAGTTGTTGTTCACTTTAAACTCTTATTGAAATAATTTACATGTCTGATAATGTTTATGAAATTAAAGATATTGTAGAATTATTTTGATTGGACCTTAGAGACTATATTATTGTGCATGTGTACATTATTTAACTATTCAATGACTCAAATCATTCCTGGTTTTTAACAAATTAATGTTAATTTTTTTCCCTGATGTAAGACTTACGACAACATTCAAGAAGGAAATAGCATTTTATTTTCCTGGGGCCGGAATTGTGACTTTATTTACTTAATTTTAAGCTTGTAATGTCTTTGATCTTTGGAATTCTAATCTTGGTGTAGTGATGGAATTTATTTACTCAGAACAATTGCTTGTGATAGATTGCAAATTGAAATTGATTGTAACTCTTTTATTAATGAAGTTTCTATTTCAAGAGATTGTTTGATTTACTGAAGTCAATTTAGGCAGTTTTTAAGTAAGAAAACAGGAGGATTGAGTAGACAATTGTCGCTTTGGGAATAAGAAAAGATCTGATTTCAAACCGTACTGTTAACTTTTTTAACATAATTGTTTGATTCACCCAAAATTTACATTTGATGTCGGCTGGAATTAAATTTGGTGTTGAAGTTTTTCGATTTTGTGCTAACTATTTGCTTTGGACTTCGGCATTGGGTTTTATGTTTACAATTTTGTTCAAGACTGATTTTTTGGCTTTCAATCAAAAATGTTTGCTTCAATCATTTTTTAGAGTTAGACATTTTTGTAAAAATGGCATTGTAGTATTCTACAAATGTAAAAGTATCCTGGCGTAATCAATATTCGCGCACCTAACACGTTCCGACTCGCCGTGCGTAAAGAAAATCAAACATGATGATAAAAGTTTTTACAAACCTTCACTGATCATTACGTCTTTATATAAACATAAATTTTGATTGTTGACATGTTGTTATTGTAGCGGGAGTAGCCATTTCGAAGTCGGCCCTATCTAGGTCAGTTGCGTGCTACGTCATCAATATTCGCGATAGTTAAAATCCGGGCAAACCGCACAGTACCAACACACTGTCGGCAGCTTACATCGATATTTTATTAAATCTTGTGTCAAAATGTATCAAAATGAATATTTTGACGAATGAATTTGACGTTTGTTTTTCTTTTAGTAAATGATATAAAAAAACAGTGTTTAACGAGTTTACTCATGAATTAACCATACATTTCACCATGCAGAAAACGTAAGTATTTGAAGGAATATGTATTTATTTTCAACAACAAAAATCTAAATTTTATTTTTTGAATGAAGAACAGTCTAAAGAATTACTTTTCACGGGATTTTTTTATTTTGCAGGCAAAACAAATTGACATTCTGCAGTTTTCTGAGAGTTGCAGCATTCAATTATTTCTATTTCATTCTGAGAAAAATGAAGTTATCAAAATGTGTTTTCATTTACTTGAAAAAATAGTTTTGAACACATCAAAAGTTTATTATTTTTTCGATTTTAAGTCTTGACATATTGGAGAATTTTTAGGTGATATATATCTTAATAATTTTTTATATCCTAATGAAAATCCATAGCCAAAAAACTTATTGACATTCTAACGAATAAAGAAGGAAATATATCATCAACCTAAATATGAAGATACACATATATAGTAGGCCTATGTTTACATTTCATTATACAAATATTTTCATTTTAAAAACTCAAAATAACATGTCATAGGTTGCTAAATATTGAAACACAATAGATTTTAGCTAAATTTCTGTTTATTTGAGGATGCTTGTGGCCTCTCTATGTCAGTCAAAATCTTCCATATAACCGTGTTTTCAAAAACATTAAAGTAAAATTATAAGGTTTATGTTTCGAAATGGGTCAATAAAATATTTATTCCCCACGTAGCATACCCATTCCCAGGTCATAACCTGATGGCACGCGTTTTTGCAAGGCAAATGATCGATAGAAAAATGCTGTCGGCTTATTTTATATATTTTGCGTCCTATATTCGACTTAGTAGTTTTAGCATTAGAGAAAATGGATTAAAATTCGATTGAAAGACATTAATTGACCCAATCTAAATTTCTTAGATATAATCTAATCATTGTGTTGCTAATGGAGCCGAACACGACTTTCTTCGGTAATGAAGTAATCTGACGTCACGGCTTTGTGTGTAGCGACCGCATGAACCCGGAAATGAAAGGTGCGCGAAAATTGATGTCTGTGACTTTACATGACGGCACGATATTGCCTAATATGAATTTTTTGGAATTATTCAAGTCTTAAATTCAAGCTTTTATTAATTGACTAATTTTCATAATTCAGCTCTGAATTTAATTTTTAATCCTGGATAAATAATAAAATTTGTTATTTATCATCAATGAAGTGTAAAAGTAGAATTATTTGGGACTAAAAACAGTTCTTGTGTTAAAACAAACTTCAAAGCATGGATGAGATTGCTTCAGTGCATAGATATTTAATATGAACTTTGTGAAGAAAGCTAAACCAACAGGCAACAGTGATCATTGATAGAATCTGGCTTTTTACTTCATATTCATGGAAACTGTGACGTTATTTTGATGGCCATGGTTTTGATGTTGGTCAGCTGAAGTTTGAACTCAATTTCAGTGTGGTTATGGCTCTTACTTCAAGTGTCAAAGAAAATGAAATAAAAAATGAAAGCTTGACAATGTCATCACAGTGGGTGATTGAAAAGGACAACATGGAATAACTCTATTATCCCGCAAAATTTTTTGAGAACCCCTTTTGTGCCTGTTTGTTTCACAATCCTTTCTGTTGTCATGGAAACGGAATCAGATCCTGAAATTGAATCGGGAGAATGTAACAGCATGGACGATGCTGCCAGAAGACTTTCTACTCTCATGTAGACAAACTTCAAATAGGAAATGGAACTCCCGTGATCAAATTATGGGGAATTGACCAGCGATTGACGTTGCCTAAGCGAATGTCGGGGACACTTTCAGGGCCTTGATAACTCGCGTCTATTAATGACTAAGGGTATTGATCATCTCAAAGTCAAAGCCTTCTCATTCAAGAAGTCGTGTTTATTAGCGCAGACTGACACGGACTCCTACAAGGTTTTCGAGATGCGACACTTTGAATGTCTTATTAAGCCAGAGTTGCCCTCAATGTAAATGTTTGTCCTACCGATATGCCGTGCTCCGAATGCGAGATAATGGCAACCGTTTTGGACCCTTGGTTATCCTTTATACTCTGACAATGGTTCATAATAGTTTCATTTTATCGCCCCTTGTCATTATTTCATGATACGCTTGTTAGAGAGCGACGTTGGGCCCAGATATATATTGCACGCCAGTTTCTTTATTCCCGTTATTGATGTCAATTTATCTTCGTTCTTCAAGCATGGATCATCAAGTTGAGCCTCGTCGCATGGTTACGTGTTGCTGTAACACATTTTATGTTCCCTGAAATTAAAGTCAGTTGATTTGTTCCTTGATCGGGATTGCTTTCAATGGAATCATTATCAGAAAAGGGGAGAAAAAATAAGTAAAGTTTGAAGAGGACTTGGTGTTAGAAAAAGGTTATGAGAGCCAAACGCGATGTTGGCTGTTGAAGAGATTTTTCAAGATTCCAGTTTGAAAAGACCTCAAAATCGAAAGTTATTTTAAACTGACAATGGTATCGTGAATGAATGGACTTTAAAAACTCTTTCTGTTTAAAATGGCCTGACATCCAATCAAAAATGGTTATAGTGATATTTAGGGAACATGAAGACTTTGAGTGATGGCGTTGTGAGAATTGAAAGAGATTTATAAGCTTGTTTGAACAGTTCTATGTAGTAGAACATTTCTTCATGCAGTAAGGTACAAAAGAAAGTTGTATCTTAGTATTTCATAACCCTTGATATGCTAGGTTCAATTCTTGCTTACATTGAACCTTTGAACCATCCTTTTGTAGAATCCCTTCTTTTAAGTTACATTATGTGACTAAAGAGACATCCATGTTTTCCTTTACCAATTGACATGCCATTTTTATTTCTAAAAAGGATTAAAATTCTTTTAGATGTGAACTCAAGGTAATATTTGTCAAACCCTCCAAATATCGAAGAACTGAATGTTATCTTCTGATCTATTCTAAAAACTTGATTTATTCAAGACATGAAACTTTATTAAATAACAACAATATATTCTCCACTTTTAATTTTCATAAATATCTTTGAATATAACATCACAGATTTGGTGACAAGCAAGTCTGAAATTCTCACATCAGAATATTGATAACCCTTATCGTCAGCGATAACCGGTTTTCATTATGGTCTATAGGTGTCCTTTTATGTCTTTCCTTTGCAGTAACGCCTAGCGGCACAATCTACGAGTAGGTTTATAGTGAGAGGATGATATTCTTCCTCTAGAGTCTCGTCCAATCTCAGTTTATAGCTGCATCCAGACAATCTTAAAGTTAGAAGTCTGTAAAACCCGCCAAACCATCGCTTGTCCGTGCGCCTCGATGGGCAGAGTTTTAACTTGCTTGGTGCGAAGACCTCATATTTCTATGAAGAAGTTCACCCATGAACTATCAGTATGATGTTTATGTTGGTATTTCAGTGATTTAGTTTCATTTAGCTAACAAAGGTCATTGACTACAGTTGTAGAAGAAACAAAATACCTCATTTTACATCAGGTTCATCCATGAGTGAGTGAGTGAGTGAGGGAGTTATTGTTTAACGCCGCTTGAGCAATATTTCAGGGTTGTTGATCCTTGAAAAAAAAATTTCACTTTCATGTTTGCCTGTAAGTGTTTCAGTATTTTTACTTCATTCATGGAGTGAGTAAATGAGTTATTGTTTAAAGCCGTTTGGGCAATATGTCAGCCATTAGCAGTGTTCTTCATCCTTGAGATATTTTGTTGACTTTCATTTTTGTCTGAAAGTTTTTCAGTATTTTGCTTCCATCAGCTGTCATTGAATTAGTGGTATTTCGAGGAAAGAAACAGCATCAAAACCAGATCCCACTCTTTACATAATGACCTGTCTAGATTTTACCTTTGGGAGTTGGTTTGGAACTTAAGTAAGGTAGCCAAAACACAGAGGAAGTCATTTTGGAGAATTTCTCTTGATATTAAGTCCTGCTGCCGTTATGAAAGATATGTTCTCAAATACAAAAGAAATTCAACCCCAAATCAATTCAGATTATTCTTTGGCAAGTTCAAATTTTGTCCTCCTCTGGTGAGTTCTGTTTACAAGTTTATCCTTGAGAGGAATTAGAAATGAACCACGACAGCTTATAACATCAGGTGCAGATGCAGTTACTGATGGTGTGAAATCATCCACATTCTGACATGTCAACTTCATTAGAGAAAGGTCAAGGATCTCAAGTGGCATCATCTTCTGTCATCAAAGCAAGAGGTTGTTTTCATAGCTTTGAGTGTTGCCTCATACCTTGGCATTAGACTGATTTGATCTAAAACGTATTGACAGCTTTGAATTGATGAGAGATACAAATTTGATTTAAAGATTAAGACATTTATTTAAAAATTAAATAAAAAATGTATTATCGTATGACAAAGATGCAATAATCATGTCTCTCACATCTTATTCTCTTCTAAGAATGCTTATAAGCACATCAAATGCAAATCTGTTTAAATGCTAATGATGTTAACCGTTAAACTGCATTAATTCTTGTCATGATTCCTGAACAGCCAATTTTCATTTTATATACATGAAGGCACTGATATATTTATCATTTTGTTAAGTAGCAACTTATATAAATTTCAAGGTTAAATGTAATTATTTTAAGAAACATCTAGCATTGAGCTCTTTATATGTTGTACTTTCTTTAAGACATTTCACAATCTTATCAAAGCAAGTTTTGTATTTCGATACTGTGAGGCCACAGGCCTAATAAGACACCTCATTGGTGCAGACAGAAAAATGTTGTACAAACTTTTGATAGAATTTTATAATCTCAATATGACCAGAGTATTTTTCTCATTTCAATGCATAAAAAAGATATTTCGCAGTATTCAGAGATACTTGCAGTCTAAGTAAACCTAGTCTCAATATTATCTGTTTCACTCCTATACTGAGTCTAGAAAGGCCTTGTAGAGGGTCGCGTTAGCCCACATATCGAATTGACCAATCAGAACTCAGCTTACCAAGCCACAATAGTCTGCCTTCGCACGTATAACGTTGGATTGTCATAGGTCGCAGAATGGTCGGCTGACGCGACCCTCTACTAGACCTTTCTAGACTCAGTATAGGAGTGAAACGAATAATAATATTGATGCATTTACTCTTTGTATTTACTCTCTTCATTAAGTTGTTGTCACTGTGCATTGTACTATTTACTTATATATATGCCCCTACCTCATTACTCTTCCTCTGCTTGAGAACGACACAAGAATTAATCTGTGTCGAAACGTCGCATACAATGAACAAAGAAGTTGTCATCCATATATTCCTCAGCATTATTGTCATCCCAACTTCTAAAATGCCTCTCAAAGAAGAATAATATTGAGGCTAGGTTTTCTTAGACTGAGATACTTGTTGATAAAGGATGACAATAAAGCATAAAATTTTGATATACAAATGTACTTGGAAACAGATAGAAATATTATAACAAATACATCCATCTTAAATCTATATAGACTGGACAGATAAGCAAAAAATGATATTGTTTCACAATTTTTCAACTAATGTTGGATCAAAAAACTTTTTGTCGCTTTATATAAGATTTCGTTAGAATAATTTCAAACATGCAAATTAATTCCAAAGTGTCTTCAACATTCTCTCCCTAAGAGACTTTAAACACATCATCATATTAATTTGTTCTTCTAAAATGTCAAATTATGATTTATAATTATGAAAACATTAAAAAAATTCGTGAAAAAACAATCCTAGTTAAATCCTCATATCCGATTGTCATCAATAACTATCAAAAGATTTCTGTAATTGTGTTTTGCTTTCACAATATTAAAACCCCAGGCAGGCTGGGTGATTGGTAATTTGCAAAGTGTCAAGAAATAACAGACCGGTGTCGCCATCTTTCTTGCATGAAATTAGCCACCTGATTTTCTTTTTTATTTCCTTCCCTTGGGACAGAAAGAAAAATTATACCATTTTCATTTAGAACAGGAATCAAGCATGACGTCATCGTTTTACTATGTTAATCTAGTTATTGGTATAGCAATGTGGTTAGCTGGTTTGAGATTAAGAGGGTGTTAATGTGCCTTGTTTGAATTGTATGTGCAGTTTGGATTTTGGTGAAGTAAGAAGGATATACATTGTATAGCTACAAAAACATGATATCTGTAACATGTGACACTGTAATGATGATTTTCTTCTCTTCTTCTTTCTACACTTCATATTTCTATGAAAAGGACCTCCACAATAATTATCCACCGATTCTTACAGATTTTACATGCAATTTTATATTTGTGTCGCGAAAAAGGATTACGTCATTTCAGGAATAGTTGCTACAATATGATGATAATGTAAACTGAACATCAAGTCTTTAAAAATGGCAGTCATGATAACAGTGTCCATCAACTGTTGACATTTATGGATGATAACCACTCAAAACCGCCTTTCATATTTTCGTATTTTTAAGTTTTCAAAATTTACTCATTATGTGTGACCATTCCAGTGTAAGATTGCTTAATATCTCTCTCAAGCTCATCTCTGCAGGTTGCAAGGATAAATTAACGAAAGCACCCTATTTCCTTTCATAATGATTCGATGCAAAGTCCTCCTTCCCTTGGGAGACTCTTCTGAAGAAATCGGGAGCCTAAATCTCGCCCTGTCGGATTACCATGACCTTTCTATACGCCGCACTCAAGCACAGGATTTTGTAATAGAACTTGGTCAACCTTTAGCAAGACTTGCAGCCTAATGGCAACTAAGTACGTCCGTGTAAATTTATTTGTGAAAACCGGACCGTTAACGCCAGTGTTGCATCATGTAAAGCTTTGAGAAACAAAGTGATGCTCGCATATACGTCACGCGCCAGTGAGTGATAGTATGAAAAAGCCGGTATCTCATCCTCATGTAATCGTAGTTATGTCCGTGAATCAAAATTGATGGGACATCAACTGATCGCTGGCAGTTGCAATTCTCTTTTTTTATCAATAAATATGGATCACCCCTTAGCTGTTAGGTTTAAAAAAGGAATTGTGGTATTTGGATTTCAACATAGATCAGCAGATCCATTAATGCCGTGATGAGCTTAAAGATACTGTGGTAATGTGTCGACGTGTTAGTGCTCTCATTTCAGATGTATGTGTCAACTTGCAGTTTTTGGATCTTGTTTACTGTGAAAACACATGTTAGCAATCTGAAGAAACGTTCCTGATGTTATCCACAAAAAAAATCTTGCAAACCTTGAATATCAAAATTCAAATTTATTGTAGTTGTTCTGATTTTAAATAAAACCGATTCTTATTTCTTTGGGGTATATTAAAGTAGGAATTTTATATTAAATTCTTAAGTTTGATTCCATTTGTATGTTTGCGTTGAAAGCCCTTAGGAAAATACTTCATCAGAATCTAGTGAATACCATGTTTGTTGTTCACATTTTTTCTTTCATACATGTTTATTCTCAAGGTATTGCTTTTTTCTGCATGAATATTAGACTAAATGAGAGAGTGAATATAGAATTGATATTAATTCCCTTATCAACTCTTACAATAAGTATTGTTTAATAAATTGAATATCGCTCTAAGGGTTTGCTTCCTGACCATATAACAAAAAACTTGCAGATGCTACTAGACCTATATTCAGTTTCTCAAAAATAATAATTCTCCAAAAACAACTATTTTATTAAATATAAGAAAGGAACTTCGGAGAATTGGACATTTTTGTAGTTTACTGCAGATCTAGACTTGCTTTTATAGAGGTTTTGTTAGGTCAAAATAATATCAACTACAGTCTGAGTGTAAGACGAGGATGCTACCAGTAAACAGTTGAAGGTTGCGTGTAGGGATAAATGTTTCTTTTACTGACATATTGCACGGATGGTGTTTGATAATATTGATTCATTGATTCAGTAACGGACAGTATAATGATGATTACCTGTAAAATTGAAATGCATGTTTAGTCTAAGTTTAGATTTTTTTTCTAAATGAATTATGTAACCTTTAAAGAACTGAACTGGAAATTATGAATTGAATTAATCAGCACGAGATTGAAAATTAAAAAGAGATTCAAAGACAATTCCAGTCTGAATTCTGAATTTGAATCCGATTAAATGAAAAACATGTTGACACCAATCTGAATTTCACAGATCTTAAAATCTGTTTGATCCTAAATCCCATAATCGAAAAAAAGTTATTGAAAATTGATTTGAAACTTGTAGTTTAAAACATTTCAATGATCTTAGGAACTTTTTTCTATGTTTAATTAAACCAATTTTGCCTAAAAAACATGCGAGACACATAAACGATTTCCAATGGAAGAAACAACCTGGGAAAATGATCAGTATATCACTGAGGCGGATAATTGTTTCCTAAAAACTTGTTACAAGATAATTTCTTCCCAACTTGATCAACCCGAATGGCGACTGAGGGCCTGTGACGATGTCGTCTTCTTAATTCAAGATGAAGTCCCATCAAATTTAGCGTACGTGAGTGTCGACCAATCACAATGCTGGAATTTTCTCGATCACTTTAACAGCCCTCAAACAAGTGAAGTTTGATTTGGATTGCCATCACTGCGCTGAATTCCTCTTGCAGATTATCTGACTACAGCGAGAACGTCTTCCTAGGTGTAATTAATTGAAAAGGGCCGCAAATCTGTATTCCATTCTGACTGCCGAGTTGATTTGATTATGGACAATTATCGGACTTTGCTCAATAAAATTTGCAGCAAGAGAAGGGGACGGCAGATTGGGGTGTCCGCGAGATGTCCACTCACTCTGTAGGGAAAGAAAAGAAGTTTTAAGGAAATTAGTACCGTCTGAAAGTGTGGCTGCCATCTTCATTGCCTACATATATTTTAATCTTGACAGGCAAGGGGAGTTTAGGAGATTGTTTTTGTTATTTTGGGTTCTGCAAAAGGGTCCTTTTTCACACAAATGACCAAACTGAGATTTATGTAAGCAGTTTAGCCATTTGGTAATTACTTAGGAAATAAGTTAAGTATTTGAATGTGTCAGTTGCCGGCTATATAATTAATTTTGTATTTTAATTAAGTGGCACCAAATAAATTGGATTCAAGATTGTAGGTTCTTGATCTAATAACTTTTTTGGGAAAAAAAATTGTTTTCAAGGTTGAAGAAGAATTAAGCTAAATCATAAGATATTTTAAGCTGATATTTTCAACATTCAGTCTCTCAATTTGAATTTCATTTTCGCTGAAGAGTGATTTAAATCATAGATAAATGATAAGATTAGATTAAATTAGAGAGTCTTTGTGGATGAACTAAAGATGAATATTCATATTTCCATATTACGTTGTTTGAACAGGGGGATTCATATTGATCAAACATCACTTATCTTTATACTTGCAAACTTTGTGGTGAAATATTATAAGTTATGAAACATCCTGAATGATAAGATTATTAGAGCTTAGGTTCTCCTTTTGACTTATAAACTGGGAAAATAACTCAATTGACAAAGAGTCTTATATAGAATGAACTATTGTTGTAATGATCTTCTTGCAAAAGAAGGTAAAATGTTAATATGAAGTTCCCCTGTTAAATTGGTCTCATCATCAAATTAGTACAAATGAAGAATGAGAATCTTTCTCAAAAGACAATATCTGAAATGCCAAAATGTGCCATGAAAAGTAATTTGGAATAAAAATTATGAAAGTGTTATTGAGTAAGTATTTACTTTAAAGGGGCAGTAGCACATTTTTTGATAATGTTATATTTAAAAAATTTCACTGGTAATTGTAAGTTAATGCTAAATGTATTATTTCGACAGTGTCAAACATCACATTACACAAGCCAATCATCCATAGTCATAGGACAAAGTTTGAAGATTCACATAAAATCCATTGGCGGCCATTTTGTGTGAACACCTTTAATTCATTTTGTGTAAGAAAAGGAATCGCATGGCTAAAATTTACATTATATATTTGAATTATTACTGCTCCATTTAGTTTAAATACATTGTCTTTCAATTGGAACCATTATTTTTCATTTTCCTGACATCACCTTTACTCCCCGAAAAAATGTGCTACTGCCCCTTTAGATATTGTTTATATATTTATTTTCACAATAAAGAAGTTGTAATCCAGAAAATCTGTCTTACAAAAGTCCTTGAAAGCATGATGGTCAACAAAGTGTTTTAGCAAATTTAAATTATGATCATTGTGAATGTATAACACCATTACAAAAAGGTCTTCACTGGAATGGGACAAATTCTCTGATGACAAAGCCTAGAATGACTTGGCACAAGAATATCATTACAAAAAGGTCTTCACTGGAATGGGACAAATTCTCTGATGACGGAGGCGAGAGTGACTGGACACAGGAGGAAATTCCTGAGCCTGATGTGACTATTTCAGTCTGATTTGATTCCCTGGTTGTGAGATGAGGTTACCGAGAGAGTCTCAGTGTTTAGTCTCAAGTCTCAGGAGACTGCATTTGATCATGTCTCTTGTACTGATGGGACACAAGTTCCTTGCATCTCGATACATCAAGCCTTCAAATAGTGACTCATGTCTGAGAGCGAGGAAATTGTTGCTTTAACATTTTATCTGTTGAATTGGTTGAGGTCAAATCATTCTGAGGGACAAGTTTGCAGGAATGACCACTCATACGAGTTGTCATGTCTCTTGCTAAGAAGCGAAATCTAAAGTTTAAAACATCTTGTCATTGTTCAAAAGTGAATTTTGAGCTGGTCTCATAATACATCAAGGAAAGGGAAACATGTTTTTATATCTTTTCAATTAACATGAAATGATTAAAATCAAATGCAGTGTTGTCCCTATAGCCTAGGGTGTCTTTGGGAAATTTGCGTACACTTGCAAGTTGGTGTCTATCAAAATCAAGAAAGTTGTCCCAATTGCTCTATATAAGCTAAGATGACTCCTTCAACTGAGCTTCTAAATAACAATGAAAGCTGAATGTAAAAATCTGAAAATATTTATTAGTTCTTAAACCTGAATGAAAGAGAGCAAACATACTTGCACAATAATTACTCGATAAAAACCTATTTGTATGAAGTATTAGATAACCTCTGCATGTACATTTTCACAGTATGAATATCAAATTTAATAGATCTATTTCAACAAGTATAATTTTCAACAATAAATGATTAAATAAAAAAAAAATGTATATAAGCTTTTTATGTCAAATATGATGTAGTGAATACCTGTTAGGCTGTAAACAGCATTATTTGCCTTATGTTAACAGAAAAGTCATTTAGGTTTTATTAAAAGATTGGAAGGCAGTATTTGTAGTTCATGGATCCTTGCAAACTTTCTTATTGCATATATAGACATTCCTAGTACACCTCAAACATGCTCGCAGGGCCCATCTTGATTTTTATTGCCACAAAATTGCGATTTCGGTCCCAATACATCTAAGAACATGTTTCATTTTATCCATTATTGCCGATAAAAGCGGACTTGTAATGGTGTCAAAAACAATCAGGGTCTATAATGAAGTTACATTTCTAGCATTCCCACATAAAAGCTACCAAGACTAAGTGTGTATTAATGAAAGATTCTGTCCTGGGGCCACGCAGGTTTGTGCTCCCGTAATTTGACGTGCAGGAACCGCAATAAATGCTGTAAGAATATGCCATGAGGTGATGCGATACGATGGAACTGAACACCAATTTGAAAGAAATTGCACATTTTCTTCATAGATTGTCAGCACCTGATGTCAAACTTATTGATAGTCAGTTTGTCCTGGTGAATTTTAATGCACTGGTCTAAAATGAAACATTTTCACATCGGATATTTGATTTTCAAGTAGATGTTTAAAACTTTAAATCCCTACCTTCTGTGAAAAATAAAACACTTTCATGAATTATTCTTTAACTTTTATTGTCATTGCATTGAAAATGAGAAATTGATGACAGAAAAATGAAAAACTAAAATTAAGAAATAATTGGTAATCAACAATTGATTTTCACCATTTAAATTTTTTTTTTGTAGATGTTAAATAAATGGAACCAGCATGGTTCTTAACTTCTTTTACAGTAATCTGTAGCTCTTTGAGCATACCTCTATGTGATCTGGATTTCAGCGCAATATAAATAACCTCATTTTTATCATAAAAGCTCTTCAGTAATTACATATTCAAGCTTTATTTATTCCTTTTGTGTCCCATTTATTCCTTGGTATGACTCACCACATAAGACAGATTATCTACTATCTGTGGCCTAGTTTGATCTCTCAACTCTAAGCAAATTACTCCTACCTCAAAGTGATGTTGTTTTGTTTAGTGGTCAACATGATGACATTAGAAAAGAGGGGTTATGTCCCTTGGCACCAAGGTCATTCTCTGATGTACATTACAGGAAATTGTCATTCATTGATCTTGAAACAATTTAAGGATAATGCTTCACTTTGTTCCACCTAATTCTTACGATTTATCTAATGTATTTGCTGGTTCTGACCTTTAAAAGTGCTTAGAAATCTTTGTTGATGCTGATAAATAGATTTTTGTGGAACTGTTGCTGTCTGAACGTGGAGCGCATTGTTGTAAATGATATACCGTAGAAGAAATGAAGTCTTGAGCTTTTAACAAGTATTCCTCATGATAAAATTGTGTAGAAGGTTTAGTAAAATGTCTTGAGCGACAGAAGTTTTGATTTTGTTAGATGTGTCAATTTGGCATACCGTATATTACCTGATTACACATAATATTTTTGCACATTACATTTTTTGATGATTTGTCAAGTTTGCTAGGCACTAGGATACTTCTCATAATCATATGAACATTCAATGTACCAAAGAGATCCTACTATTAAATATTTTCCCATATATTACTTTTGGTGATTGATTATTTTGCTTTAGTACCATTGAAGACTTTGTAGATGGAATGTTGAAAATCATGATGATGTCAAAAAATTGTTTTGGTCATCTTCATCTTTTAGTACATCGGCCATTATGACTTGGATGGCAGGTTTTCTTCATCCTGATTTGTTCATATAACATTAGCCTTGTTGATTGACAATGAATACAGATGAATCATACGTTCATAACAAAACCCTTTTCACAAATGAAGACTAATTTTGTTGATGAAAAGCCCCGCAAATAGTGTAATCCCTTCCTGTTGCAAGTTAAGCCTTTTGGAACATGTTATATCCCATTAACGACAGTGAGAATATCATTCACCTAAGTCTCGTCTCAATCTCATCAGGGAGGAGATGAATGCTTAGAAAAAACAGGAAACATGGATGATATTGACCACATCCGCAATTAAGCGCCTCTTTAGATCGTTGCAAATCAGCCCAAGTGTCGCTGTTTTAATTGTTTGATTCTTTCCGGAGGTATCACTTCAGAAAGTGAAAGTCTCCGCCCTGACAAGCCTGTCACATCAAAGATGATAAAGATGTTTTACATCAGACTAGGACCTTCGTACAAAAACAAGCGGCTAAAATCTTTCTCCGTCTCGAAAACATCAAAGGACTGTGCCAGCTCCTCGTCCGAACTTAATAACAAAGTGTAATCATCCTAATTGATCAAGTTGCTCGTGAATAACGGACAGTCATCATGATTATCATCTACCTGTCGAATCAAAGACATTGTTGCTGATGAAGATAATAAGATTCTCGTATCCAACGTCTTCTGATGATGAGTTCGTTTCCACGTATTCGTGATATTTTTATGAGTCATTGGGGAAGTCTTCGGAATTAACAGTATTGATTTTGAAAATAAAATCAGTTTTAAATGATCTAATTTTCTTGGATTTAATGTGAGAGAGGTGATGTGAATACCTCAGACTTTTTTAGTTTTATTAAGTTTCTGGATAATTTCTATTTTACTCTTGATTTTGATGTGAAAATTTTCCACCATCTTTGTTGCAGTTAGCTCCATGATTGAGAATTCTGATTGAATTCTACCTGTAAAAAGTGATGTTAACTCAATTTCAGGTTGTCATATCTTATTAGCTATTTTTCATATCAATTTTGATATCTTTATTGAAATTGAAAGTGTAATGAAACTAATTTATTTTGATGTTGACAGAAAATGAAATATCTGAATGATCAATCAACTGTTCTTCCAGATTTCTAATATTGCTTTAAAAAAACGTCATTAGGAATTCATTATTTGAATAGTTTATATCAAATATTTTTACAAAATCGAAAATTTGTTTACCTCTGATATTGTGAAATATTTATGAAAAGGTTTTAACATTATTCCTATTGATATAACTGTCCAAATTAACATTTTAGCTGCTATATATAACTTTACAGGATTAGAAGTGAAGTTTCTGTTTTAGCAATGACCAATATTAGGAAAGATTTTGAAATATTGAAATATTGTTTAGGTACACTGAAGGTTAAAATAATCATTTTATATTTTTGTCTAAGTTATTAGATCAAATAAATTAATCCTCAATTAAAACTTTCAAAAATTCCAAATTGTACACATGATCTGTATTTAGGTTGTTGTTTAAGTGATTTTGCAACATGAACTAATTGATATTAGATTGTGAATTCTTCATAAACCAAATATTGGAAACGATGATAAATCAAAATCCTTTTATTCAATAAAGGACTGATCTGTATTTAGGATGCAGCGTCTAATCAATTTGGACAGTTTAAGATCAAATTACGAAAACCCTTCATCTGTTCTCAATATCGTTTTATTGTCAAAGGAAAACATTTTGCAACAATTAAGGACACATTTTCGGCCTGATTAATCAAAGGCAAGTCAAACAGATTCCATAATTGCGGCATAATTCACTTGAAGCCTCAAACTTAAGTGTCGCATGATCAAATTATTCAATCTTCTTTTGAGTCAGAAACAGTTTTAATTCAGTGTTCAAAAGATCCAACCCTGTGGTTTTTCACCCAAGTGAATTTTTGGATTTTCGGCTTTAAACCTGTCACATTCTTTAACATTGATCAAATGATTACAAGAGAAATTGTCAAATATCTCATTTTGGGAGTGTCAACAACTGTCTGCAAGATTTTAAGTTTTTGGGCTTTTTCTTCCCTAAAATGTTTGTTTAACAGATACACAAGATCCAATTTACAATTGAAGTTATTTGAGTAATGGTAATAGATAGCTTAATCATAATTGATTTAAAAAAAAAATTCAAATGCTGCATATCTTTGATTAAAATCCTGTTTTTTTAACATATTAATTCAATAGTGTTACCAGAATTTCAAAAGATGAAAATGATAGAAAATTTTCAGGCCTAAAAGTTCAATTATGGTCTTTGTGTAACTAATCATCTGAATGGTACCAAAATCAATAAGATATGACGAAGTACGTGTTTGTTGCAAATTTGATGTACGTTTATATATTTCAAGCAGTCTATTTTAAGATAGGAATAATTTTGATTGGTTTTGTATTATACTGTATGGGACTTCTCCAATACTGTTTGCTAAAAGTAACTACCTCATAAGGCTTCTTTAGGTGTTTAGAGACTTATAATGCCAACATTTGCATTTTCTTGGCGCCAGATGGAATGGTAAATGGATTTCTCATGTTAATTGTGTCACATATACTTTGCTTTTCTGCTTGTTTTGATGCAGTTTATTGAATAAGATGGCCAGAATCAAAGCCTTGTTTATTTTCAGGTTTTCTGTTCAAAAAGGTCAACAATGAAAAAAGGTGTTTTTCAGTTTCTCAGCTGTAAATTTCATGTTTTTATCGTTGTAGGGATTATGATAATGAGGTTTTGTCTACAAGATTTAAAATCTGTGTGGGAAAGTTGCACAATTCTGGAGTCAATGTTATGTTATTTACAGAAACAGCTCCATGATCTGATTTGGGTCTGACGTACATCCTATATTTCATTGTAAAATATATTTGCTGAATAAGTTTTCTGTTGCTAGAACTCTAAAAATCAAGATCTTTGTGCTGATGATATGAAATTCAAAGGGTATAAAAGTTCATTTTGTTTGCCCCTTTATTTCATTGGAGAAGGTTAATTTTACCATTACAAAGAATATACCAAAATGACCCCCTATCTTCTCTTCTCCTTGATCCCGATATTAACCTATGAAAATGTCTGTAAGTGTATTTGTCTTTGGTTTCATAGGGGGTCAGAGGGCTAAATGACCCCCTAGGCTGATCACCTAGGAACAACTCTATGCTGTAAGGAGGGGAAGCAATGGGTCTGGGAGAGGGGGTGTGGTTAAAATTCAAGAGGAGATCGCTTTTTGTTCATGTTGATTGCACTATTTTAAAAATCACTTCTCTCAAAAAAAACTGTTTGAAGCATTTGTACAATCACCTCAATTACAATTGGACAACAAGTATTCATTTAGAAATCAAACAGACGCAATGACGTGAAACTTGCTCTTCAATTCTGAGGTAAATGTAGTTTGCAATAATTGGGATGATTGCAATCCAGATAGTTTCTCTGGCGCGTCTCATTTCCGGCCCATTTCAATAAAACTGACCCTCAATGACGGAGGTAAATAAAGGAGAATTACGAAACTGTCTGAATAAACAGTCCGAGGGTTGGCAACACGGCTTTATCATCCTTCTGTGTATTCAGTTGTAAAGTCACTCAATAGATGCTTTGGTTTTAGCATCGTTTGATTGATTGGTATTGCCAACTCTTTGGATGAAATTTACGATGAAATTGACGTCGCTTCTTCATCCGTCTCTTCGTGATATGCCTGCTGATCAACTTTTTTGTTGTGATGGAGTCGATTTCAGAAGCTGGCTCCCTTTCTGTTAGAGAAACATATATATGAGTTTTAAAGCGGAAAAATAATTTCCAATTTTGTTTTTAATTTTTTTATGTGGAAAATTTAAAGGATTTTGAATGAAATTCAAAATAATTATGATTTCATTGTTAGTGTGGATCCTAATAAGTTTGATTCACTTTGTACAATTTCAAGATTTGAAATTGATACTAAAGATTTTCAAGTAAATTATGTTGAGGTCAATGTATATATTCGTTGTTAGTTTGTTGTCAGATTTTAAGGATTCTTGAATAATGTTTGAGGTGGTTTTGTAAAAGTTGATATGATATCTCCATTGATATTGACATAAATTACATATCTAATTATATGTTCACCCAAATCTTGTAGCTCTGTTGTTTATCATAAACATGTTTTTAAGAAGAAAGAGACATTGACTCCCATTATGTGTTTATTATTGTTTATCAAAATAAAAAAGTCAGATCGTCATGACATTTTAGTAATCGAACAAATGGCATTGCAGTTAAAATTGGAAGATGCATCATTTAGCATTTGTTTCGACTGACTTGTTTCAACCATTCATCTATTGATTGAATAATTGGTCACTTTAACTTGATCAATATCTTGAAATTTAAAATTGTAATCATTTGAGTTTGCTTATGCATGGATGCGCAGGTTCTAATTTCAATAAAACGTTGGTTGTGACTCATATTAAGTTTTCTTTTTAAAATAAATCTAATGTAAAGTTAATTCAAAAACCTTTTGAGTAAATTGATAAAAAAATAAATCAAGCTATAAGGGAATTTCACTGTGTGCCATCAAGGTCTATATGGACAATGTGTAATGTTTAAGTTTGTAACAGATTCTAATTGTTTTTCCAAAACTTTGTTTCTCCTGAGCTCTTATGTCAGTGTTTATTTATTGTGCTCTTAAAGTTTTTACCATAACACATTCATGAAATTTATTGAGAGTTATCTAAAAATTGTAAAATTGCAAAAAGGTGGAGCAGACTTTTTTCCTAACAAGATGTCAGCTATCATTATGACAGTGTAAAAATCCACTAGATATATGATGATACAGATTTTTCATGACAAATACGTATCTCAATACATATATATCATAGCAATCATTTCAATATGATAACTGTCATAATACGCTATTTCAACATTTTAGAACAAAATGAAATATTAATTTTTGACAAATACTTTGATTTTATGCAAATTAAGCAATTTTGAAGTCAACTATAATGATACGTGTATCTCCAGATTAAGTATCAAGATTCAGAATACCAGGATATATCTTCACACCTCTACTAACCACAACATTTTCTTGGTCAGAAATAAGAAAAGGAACTACTATTGCTATCCAAACATTAGAATTGTGTACATAAATTCTTCGATGTCAGTTGAAGACGAATACAACATCCTGAACAAGACAATCAGCTAAATGACTTGTTTTTGTAGTCTGGCATGTACGATTTATGTAAAGGCAGTTTGTTGAAATTTACACTATGTAAACAGGAAGTAAGTTCGTGGTAGAAAAAGCTTTTATACGATAGTTTTAAAAAAATTTGCCTGGATTGTGTCAATTTATTGAGAAGGAAACAACCCTTATGTCAAAATCTGTATTCCTGTTAAAAATCAATGTCACAAATGACGATTGCAAGGACATATTTTTTTTTTTAACATGTGACGATAAGTTCTTTCTGACCTGGGTTTTGTGTTGAAGTTCAAGGTTACTTGGAGAGTTTTTGTTTTTATTGAGTGCAATTAGAATGTGAAAGAAGTAAGTGAATTTGTACTATCCTGCTAACACGATCCATAATATATCAGTATTAGACACAAAATGGCACAGCATAGTTTTCATGTCAATAGACAGGCCCATATCCAAGTCTCTTTCCTCATAATACACAATATGGCTGTGGATAGTTTTTCAAGCCAATAGACGATTAACAGTACCCCTGTCCGGAGAGTTAGTGATACGGGAAAGGATCAATGGTAGGCTTCGATCCCGACGTAACCCAGCTGATCACAGGCCGAGATTAATTGACAGGTTCAGCTTCCTCCTATAATCCCCCAAATCAAGAAACCACCATTTTCCTACAGTGGGAGACCAAGGCTCTGGTTTTGTCCAAGCGGCATAAAACAATAACTCACTCACTCACTCTCGGGTTTTGTGGCAATAGGTTTTTATTTTCTCATGTGAGATGTGGCAGTAGTTTGCGTTTGGTCATTGTGCTGTTTTATCCTTGACCCGATCACCATACATGTTCCTGTTATTTCTCAACAATATCTAATTGCAATTTTGCCACTGCCTCAGAGAAAAAGGCTTGTTTTTTGCATCATCAGTTTATTTTGTTAAAATAAAATGTTTTATTCTCAAAATGAAATGTGTTTTTCCATGTCTTTACCATAAACAAATAAAGATTTTTCTTACATGCCAAGTTAAGTCATTGTGTATTCTCACTTTACATAACACACCTCACTTATGCTAAAATTTCTGTTGTTATCTTCCCGGTTTTGCAAGAAATTATATTCATTTTACAAAAATCCTTTTCTTCAATCCTTTCAATCATAAGCCAACAAGCTTATGAACAGATCATGATTCATATAGTACTATCTTATTCAAATAATATATTCTATCCTGAGCCATTGAATGCCAAACTGAATGACAAACTCTTATTACCAAAAGAATTCTTGACATAAGACACAATCTATCAACAAGTGCACATGCTGCACTGAACTACGTCTCCACTAGATGCAGTGCATGGCACAAGGCTTGAGACCTGCTTGCAGAGGCTGACAGCTTGAGCAATAATTGTATTATGGTGGGCAAATCAGAAACGCTGTTGAACCCTTAACGTTGGAGCCAGTTAAGCAACAGGGGCTGGTCATGGACTGCTTTATTAACTCGGACAGTTGGGAACTTTGTCAGACTGCAGCAACAAGTGCATTGGACTTGGACTAGCCATGGGCTTGTGATGTTCCCCTGGTGCCAAGATTTTATCTCTTGATCCATAGGATTTTACATAGGTGTATTCGTATATAAGGATTTGTGGACATTTGATAATATGGGATGCTTGGTTTGTGGTTAGCTGACTTGGACATCAGGAGATGTAAAATTCTATCCTGTTGATTTGTGGCTTTTTTAATTGTATGTGGTATGTTATTTTATTGACTCTATGGTTTTGGATCATCAATATCTTTATGAGTTTGAGGACTTGAGTTTTATGTGGAGTGTATTTTTCCCAACCTGATATGTACGTATGGACAAAGATTATGTACATATATGATGAAACCATGGGCAAAATGAAGAATCATGGAACCATAAGTGCATCAGGATTTCCAATTAGTAAAGCTGATAATTGTTTTCACTCACGGTAATTTCAGATTTACATTTTCTGAAACAGCATCAATACCCCGGATGGACTTTAGCCTCTTATTCAAATGACAGTTACAGAGGAAACAGGGTAAAAAATACAAAATTTAAAACTTTCTTAGCAGTAAACTTGGTCCAGAAAAGAAATCTCACAAATCAAAGTTATTGTCAGCCATGATTGAAGTTTGTTCATTCTAACGACACACTTCGAGACTGTTGTGCCCTTTGATTGGAACTAAGGTCCCGAAGTTGTTTGCACCTAAAGCTATATGTCCTTATCAGACTCATCACAATTCACCAAAGCCAGAAGCCCATAAATCATCGGGGAAACTCTGCCTATTGTGTTCACTGACTGGAACTGATATCTCTGTTATGTACTGTGGCAAAGTGAACTTGAACAAATTTCCTTATTTATCTATGACTGACTGGAACTAGTTCCCAATGCTGATAACCTTTTGCCAAAAGAGGTTTTATCCAAGATTGTAGATCTCAGTTATATATTGTGGCAAAGTCAACTGGAGAATCAAGGTTCAGCATTAACTGAAAAGAATTGAGGATCTATGCTGTTGATAATCTTATCAGACATTGTCAACCACGATTTTAGCTATCTCAGCTGCATGTTGTGCAAAATGAACGGAAATCAGATTCAAAGTTTAGCATCAAGGGACCTTCCACCTAATGTGTTCAGTGACTGGAACTGAGGGTGTACACTGTAGATGACATTTGCCACTGTTCGGACTCCCACCAGGGTGTATTGGGCAGCGGTTTGGTCTCCTGTGGTCCCTCTCCAAGCCTGTCTACATTAGTGGAAGTGGCAGAACAGCCTACTGCATTATCAACTGAGCTCAAAGCTTTGTACCGGGATCAGAGGCTATTGTACCTGTTGCTGATCAATGCTGGCTACTCTGAAGTATTCATGATCTTGGTGACCGACAAACTGCCCCAATATCCATCATTTTGATGATTAATAATTTTATTCGTGATCTAGAACATATCGGGTGAGGTTGTAGATAAGCCAGTGCCCACCTCTTCATTGTATTTGACTGATGATATCTATGATTTTTGTGATAAACAATTCTTCATGATCCAGTACCTATCATTGTTGTCCGTGGCAGTGCCCACTTCTTCATTGTATTCTGACTCTGAGGTCATCAATTCATAACTGTCATGTGGCAGGTGTATTGTGATTATTGTGATTCAATACAGGAAGTCGTCGCGATGAAATTGTGGGAAGAGCAATATTGCTTTGTCATGCAGTGATGTGTACAAGCTGTAACAGTTGAAAAAAAATATCAGTTTTCACCATGTGACATTTGTAACAGTAAACCTCCTTCATTACATTTCTGTTGTATTTGACCATACAAATTCTCATTAATAATTTTTTTCTATCTTAATTACTTGTATTGGTCCTATTGGAAACTGTAAAAAAGAGACTGAATTACAATGGAGGACACTAATCACCACTAAATTCTGTTAATAAGGACAAATGTCAGTTTTGACAAGAATGATATATTCAGTTCATCTGGGATTTGATTTCACTTGCATTTAGCTTATAACAAAAAGGACATTGGTCTAAGCCCTAACACAGTGATCAATGAATGGGTGATCCAGAGCTGAATAATCCTGCTGGAGAATTCTGATCTCACTCTTAACTCAACCTCCGACCATCTTGTGTGTCTGTGACTGTCTGGTCCGAAATTGGGACGGTAGGTAACTAGATATATACAGACTATAGACTTTTGCCGCAAGGTTGACATTCCAATGAGCTTATAAGACTGGTTTTGGATTAAAACCTGACATTGATGAAGTGACCGAATCATTAATTTTCAAGGGATTGGTGTTGTATCATTGATGTCCAGGAAGTGATTTGTTGACAAATCCTTCAGTGATATACCCACAACATCAAAACAAAAATCAATTTCAATGGAGTTAATTCTGAATTAACCTCAAATCGATCAATGATCGAGTCGTCAAAGTTTGAAGTTTATCCTTGAGCCAAGATTCATCTCTGTCAAGCTTGATCATTGCTTTCTGAAGAGGAATCCCTTTTGGTTTCCTTCGCCCGACCAAAGTCTGCCAGTAATATTGCCTTCATCATTCAAGTCTAAGATTTATCATTATCTAACAGTTAGAAAACAAACAGAATCAATGTATGGAGGCAGTGCTAGCATTTTGCACGCTACAGTGTCCCCGCGATGATCGGTAACTGATAGAACTTTGTGTATTGATCTGGTATGTGTGAGTGCGTCTGCTAGCCACTGCTTGCTTCCATTGCATGCTGGGAGGAGTATACAAGAACAGAGGTTACAGGACAGGTCTCCCGCGGATCATTCCCACACTTTTCCCATTGGATAAGGACTGCAACCTGGAGTTTGTGACTTGACAATAAACTTTCATCCATTTTGAAAGTTATTGCTCTTGTTGAAGTGTTGTGTTCTTGAAGCGAAGGATTTTTGCAGTTGCATTGGAAAAGTTTGCTGAAATTTGAAAACTGTTTGAAGAAAGATTTCGGCTTGTGACTTAACTGTAATATTAGTTGAGTGTTGTGTGCTGGAAGAAGAGGCAGATTGTTTTGTGACTTCATGTGGATGAAAAATTTTCATTTTCTAAAATTTCTTACATAATATTGTTACAATACCTGAAGTCACAGTCTTTGGAGATTCATATAACATCACTCATGACTCAAAGTAAACTTATGCCAGTCTTCCATTTGAAAAAGTTCAACTGTTGAAGTTTTTAGTCTTCCAGATGTTTTGTAGCTACTAGAAGATCAATGAAATATCTTCAGTGTCATCTTTTCGCTTACTGGAGACTTGATCATTCACAATTACGTGTCTACCCACAAAGGTGAAACCCTCAGTAATCCATCCATTTTAATCTTCATGTATTTTAGAGAACTCATCTAGAAATACTATTTTCTATGAGGATTATTTTTCTAAACCAGATCAACAGGTGCTTGGTTATCAAATGATTGACTGCCAAATCTTATGGGCATTTAAGGCAATTTCTTTGTAAGACTTGCAGGCAATGGACAGTAAGGAAGATTTGTGGATATCTTCTTGCTGGATTTACTGTCTGCTTTTGTTGGATTTTGCCGTCTGCCAAATGCAACAAGTGAGATGAGAAAGACTTATTCTTTGAAGTGTCTTCTTTTTGCCAATGAGAATGGATTCGTCTGGAAGAGAAGCATTTCATTGCAGTTATACATGAATTTGAGAAAGAAATATCCACAAACTTCATCTTCGTCTAAGACTTAGAACAAAGAAAGCCTGAGCTTACAAGATGGATGTTGGCAATGAATACATCAATCTCTTGCAGAAACGACTTCTCTGGGGCCAAAATGGAACATTTACATTCCAGCCCCAGCGTTTAATCTAATCTTCTTGGAAGTTTTCTTTTCTTTGACTAGTGAGAAAAATAAACTCATGCCTCACACACCAAAGCCCAAATTCAACTTTACAACAGCAGAAACGTACCAGCGACGTCACCGACGACAAAAGACCCAGAAATTTAATCTGAACCTGTTTATGTATGGAGCTCTGTACAGGAAGTTAAATCAATGGGAGAAATGCTGGATTTTACATCATAACCCACTTGAAGGTAATTTTACTCCCGTTCTTCTTAAAAACTTTGTTATCCTTTGCTCAATCGAACGGTTCCTTGACTTAATTAATCCTTTGTGTGCAATAACCTGTCTATAGAGAAAGAGTCGGCAATTCCAGCTTCTTGTTCAATTGATATGGTAAACGTCCCTCTTGTAGATGAATACTGAACAGTTCTCTGTGTCCTCATCTAGCTTTCTCCCTCGTCATGAATTTCATGAGAAACCTCCATTTGCTTAAACATGTTGCACAGGATGATACAAGATCTTCTCGCTTGAGTACTATTTATCTTTTGCTTCCATGGCAATGTTTCTCCTCGCGTCTCAATAAAAGTTTTTTGTTTCTCTGCCAAATGAATCTAAAACATTGAAAATTTGTCGGGTTTAAGAATTGCTGTTTTATCCTTTACATATTGATATAGCTGTGAAAGTGTAGACTCCAATTTTCTTAAATGCTAGTCTTCATAGCAATTAATTTGTCTGGTGTAAATTAGTTATCTTAGTCAATGAAAGTTGTTCTTTACTGGAGATCTATCAAACTTAAAGATTTAGCTTTCATTGCTTAATTTTGTCTTGCTTGTGAATAGAAAAAAGACATTTTCATCTTGAGTCATATTTAAAACATATTAAACATTGAAATTTCATAGCAATTTTTAAATGGTATAAGAAATGGTTTTCATATGTTGATAATGCTCTTTAAATCTTGAGTCTTATTTTTCTTAAACATTAGTCTTCATAGCAATTTTTTGTCTGTTGTAGGACAGTCACATGTCGATCAATGCAAGTTCTTTTCTGAGTCCTAATAATTTTAAACATTAGCTTTCATTCATAGCTTAGAATTTGTCTGGTGAAAGGAATGCTTTATCCTTAACTTGTCAAAAAGTTGTTCTTAACTCCTACTCAACTTATCTTTTTGTCTGGTATAAGAAATAACGTCTTGTCTTTTACATGTAAATATAGTTGCAAGAGCCTTAATACCTATAGATCTTATACATAGGGCTTTGATGGTTATATTTTTACCACCATGTCTTCCATGTTTGAATGAAGAGTTTCAGACATTTCTTGATGATTGACATTGATGACAACATCAATATGATTCAGACGATTTTGAAATATTATTCATGGCAGAGCTGACAAAAGTGTTTGTGAGTAATGATATGAAACTAAGATCATGTCACTTAGCATTGTCTGAGGTTCTTTAATATATATATATAATGATTGTGGCAACATATGACAAAACTTTTTTTTTGGTGAAATGAAAACTTCTCTGTGTATTATTTGACAGCAAATAAAAAGTATTTGAAAGATATTTTATGGAATTATGTGCATTTTCAGATAATTCTGCTGATATGCTGTTTTTTAGATTTATACAGAATTAAAAGGTTCTTTAATTTGTTGGTATATGAAATGTTTTTTTCTCCATCATTTCACTTCAACAGTGAAAGGTATTTTTGAATTGATACAATATTAATGATAGCTTTTGTAATTTTGAATTTTACTTAGATTTGTTCACAGTGAAAATATTTTTACGCTCTTGATTCTTTTAAACACAGCTTTTGTTTTTGGGTTTTTGAAAGTGACATTAAATCTAATTGTTTTAAATTATGGTGATAAATTTAATAAATTGTCAAATAAAATCCCTATTAATCTACATTTTGCTATAAATTCCTTGCATTGTGAAAAAATCAACCATTATTTATGTGAAGCTTAATCCCATTACACATAGGTTCTTACTCAAATCAATACTTTTATTGCAAGTTCCAATGATAAAGTGTCTTTTAAATGGCGATACATTTGATATCATTTCTAGATTATCATTAAATATTAATAGCAATGACACTTTACCATTCTCCTGCTTCAATTATATTAAGTTTGATAACCCGAAGGAACACTAAAATTGAAAATGTGACAACACTCTTCTTGCTCATGGCAAACTTTGTCGGCATTTTCCCAGGATTTTTTAAGATTACTTTCAAGATGTCTTAGTTGATTGGCATCTATTGAATGATGTCAATTGATTTGATGTTTGAGCATTTGAGTAATTTTAATTGTCAATGAATATTTCAATCAGTTTGAAAACGTACCTGCCCATTAGCAAATATAAAAATATCAAGAAATTTCTTGTTATTTGTAATTTAACAATTTAATAGTTAAACTGTTGTTACTTTTGAGGATAAGCTTAGGAATAAGGAAATGAAATCTTTGTTCAAAAACTTGCAGACCACATGTCAGAGAAGACATCAACTAAAATTTTAGTGGGACACATTTACAGTATTTCGTACAGTTTAAGACTTATCTTATTGTCAGCATTACTGAAAGATGGTTAACACAGTCAAGCAATTTCTAAATGTTTCACATACAACTTCTCATTGACATATTCTGTCTTACAATAAAATATCTGAGCATGTCAAGGGTTGACTTTGAAAAATTGTCCTTGACACAACTCATTTATGCAATTGATCACATCTTTTTCAAAACTCTTTGGAATTTCTGTCCATTTAAGGAGACTTGAGTTTTCCAATGAGACATTTAATACATGTTTTGAAAACAGTTTTAGGAATTGATATGTCATTTATTTATGGAACACTTAAAGTCATCATTGAAGACTTTTTGCCTTCAGCAAGCCAAAAGTGAAACCTTACACCCCTAAGAACCAGTAATAAATATGTTTTCAGTCTGATTTCTGACATCTAGGGTATTAGCCATTATACAAAACATGCACAAACAAACTAATAAATCATCTTAGTATGAATGAAGCTTATTGCAAGAATCTGTATATATGTTGATTGAAAATATGACTATAGATCAAGATTTATCAGCCACTGATTTGTATGAACCTGTAAATCTTACATACATGATGGCTTATCTAAATATATCTTCTATACATGGTGTTCTTTGCCTACCAAACAACTCATTTAAGAAAAAACTAAACTTTTTGTGATATTAGTGACCATTTTAGAAGACATCAGTATTTCAATGAGATTTAAAAACATTTTGCAGTAAGATATTCAGATTTTAAATGTCCTTTTCTGGAGAACATTTACATTTATATTTAGGAACATTTTCTACCTTCAGCATGCCAAGAGTTAACCATTATACAAGCCAACATGCACAAGCAAACTAATGAATCATCTTCAGATAAATGGAGCTTATTGCAAGGAATCTGTATATAAATTAATCGATAGAGATGACAATAGGTCAAGATTTATTTGCCACTGATCTGTTTGATCCCATCTTTGAATGAATTCTTCTTTATGAGAGCCTTTCTTTGTAAAAATCCTTTCTTTGTGAGATCCTTTCATTGAATAAATTTTACATGCAGGATGGTTGATCTGAATGCATCAACTAACAATATCCATATGGTGATGACAGGACGGTTGTGAGACTCACCATCAGGATATACGTTCCCAGACAAACAAAAGTATCTCGTATTACAGGAAGTTGCCAATTTCCAACATTGGAAATTGAAAAAAACTCTTGGCTGAATGAAAGGGATCTTGGTCATGTCTGTATTTTATTTTGATATATTAGAAATGTTGACAAAAGGTTGTTTAGGTTATAATAGTTATTGTTGATTGATTCATATGGATTTATAAGATATTCTACCTAAGTAAAAAGATCTTAGTCATTACTGAAATGTTTTGGGATATATTTGAAACGGTGACAAAAGGTTCTTTGGGTTCATTTAAGGATTGTTTTACATGTTTTGTGCCTCTATCGATGTATAACAGCAACAAATTGTATAAAATCGCGTAGCGGAGCGAAGCGATTTTATACAAAATTTGTTGCTGTTATACATCGATAGAGGCACAAAACATGTAAAACAATCCTTATAATTACAAAATCAACATTTTAACAAAGTTTTTCCTAATTATTTTCTAAAAATCTGTCATCAATGTCGTGAGTTTGTGGTTTGTTACACGAAACAATACAAAGTTGAATGAAAATTGAGAACTCCATAAACTAAAACGACCGAAGATTTAATTTCGTTTTCGCAACCATTGACACCCATGCAATCACATTTCGTCTTAACCGGAATCCGCATTTTCGAAATAACCCTAATTAGCATATCACACGACGTTCAAAATGTCCGCAGTTTGCGAGACGCTCGAAGCTTACAAGCTTGAGTTATTAAAATGCAGCCTTTCCGGTGAATGTATGGATTGCGTTAGGGAGAGGAATGTATTTACTTGTTACAAACGCAGATTGGAAGTGAAAAGATATATTATATCTGTCTTTGCAACAGAACGTAACTCGCAACTGTCAAAACCGGACCATTGCGTCAGGTGATTGTGACGTCACAAGGAATGAATGCACATGGTATGGTTGCAAATTTTTCTGCATTCATCGAGAAATGGCAGCAGGTTTTTGAGCGCTCTCGTCCAATCAGAATCGCGGAAATTAGTGTAACAAATCCATTTTGTAATTATTATATGATTATTGTTCATTGACTGTAGATACTTGAATGTTATTGGATTTTGAAAAAGATCTTTGCTGAATGAATACAAATTGGGTTGTGTTTTAGGCAGTGACAAAAGGTTGTAATGGTTGTGAATTACTGTTCATTCACAATAATAACAATCATTGTGGGTTTTGAAATAAAACCATCAGCATACCCAATTTCCCACTATTCCTCTTTCATTTTAGTGCGTGATGGAGATTTTATCAGATTCTAAAGGTATAGGGATCAAATCCAGTAAGGAAGGATATGATGTGAAGGGTAGAATATTTCATCAAATGAAACAATGCTTGATTAGTTCACTATTTAAAGACAGTAAAACCTACCATTTGTCCAGAGGAAAATGTGGCGCTATATCCAGGTTGGCATTTCACCCAGGTAAGGCATTTAGAAACATGTTGGCAAAAAAGCCACTACACAAAGAAGTGATAAATTTTGTTTATCTATTTGAGGCAAGTATAATATCACTCAAGTAATTAATGCCTATAAAGCACCTATCAAAGTACCTAGAAAATATGCACCCAGTGTCAATTGGGTTGAGCCATGCCACTTAACCTTAATTAGTTAAAACAATATCCTAAACAGTATGTCATCATTGGCAATATAGTCTAGGAAAACTGAATTTTGTTCCAAAAAGCATTGGCAAATTGCACTATATCCAGTTTGGCAATATAACCAGAGTTTACTGTCTATATGCATGTACATTTATTTCTTAAACCATGATATAAGTGAAATATTTTTAGAACGGGTTAAATCATCTCCTACAACTTACCCCAGAGCTCACGAAACCTGTCACATTGATAACATTATCAAGATTCAACTCTGACAAGCAATAATACTTTTTATCTGTTCATACTCTTATTAACGTGTCATTCATACTGATGAAAATTAAGGGATTGGGATGTGTCTGGATTGGGATTTGAATGACAATTCTGGCATATTTATTAAATTTCGATATTTTTGTGTGGTTTCTTTCTTGCATTCCTGTAGCTGCAGTTAATGACAAGTTGCAAAATCAATGAAACTTGAATTTTCAATATGCATTGTTGTGATGATATCACCAAAATATGTATTCTCTCAACTTGATTTATTCTTTGAATGATTTAGATCTCAACTTATTCTACTTTTTAAATTTATTTATGTGATTTATATTAAAAATGTAATTGAATTGAATACTTAGAAAAGTTGATAAATAGTGTAAAAGATATAAACTTTCAAAAACTTTTTCGAAAAAATCTTTAATTGCTGTTGCAGATCACGATCGTAAATTTCAATTGTTTAAAAGGCAATTGCATGTGTGACATTTAATTTGGGCCACGATTTGCACCTAAAACTATTAACAAGTGATTTTATAATTAATGCCATGGATCACAATTGTCAACATAAATTGTTTACAAGGCAGAAGGCACGTGTGACATTCAACTTAAGCCATACTTATGCACCTAAACCTATTCCCTCTGAATATTTTTAGTTTGAAAAATTTATAATTCCAACCTGCCTGGCACTTATGTCAATTACCACAGGTGCATACTTTATATCTTGATGTACGACAAGAATTACGATCTGCAAAAGAGTTCAAAAGCTTCTTGATGACTGTAATTTTGCGTCAAGCTGATGAAGCGATTGTGGTTTTGGTTCTCGCTCTAATTAGGTGCATCATATCCACAGGACAATTGATTTTATTCCATGAGTGCCAATCACATTGCAATTAGTTTCGTGAATTTTTCAAAGTTTTGTAATTGAATTTGCCTGACATGTCTTGACAAGTTGTGAGGTTTATCGGAAGGCACTGCTTAACCCTTGAGAAGACCTGTGACATTTTGTAATAATGGTTCAACTTTTAAAAGTTATCTAAAAGGCTGCATTATTGTTGTTTGAGGTGCAATGTGAAGTATTTTACCTAACCTCATGAGACTGACAGCACAATTGTGTACAATTATTTCCAGAAGATAACCTCACTCGGTATGCAGGCTTTCTCTCGGTTATCAAATTAACTTATTGCAGTTATGGAAGCAAAAAGCGGTTGCCCAACCTTACCCTACCTTATTTGACCTTACCTCACCTCAGCACATCCAACCTCACATCACATCACACGATTCACTTAACCAAAGCTAACCTAAACGCACCTTACCGAACCGAACCGAACCTAACCTCACCTCACCTCACCTCACCACACCTCACCTCACCTCACCACACCTCACCACATCTCACAGCTCACAGTTACCAAACTGCCTGACCAGCTAACTCACCTCACTTCACAACATCTTCACTAGACCTCACTTCACCTCACTTCACCTCACCTCACCTTACTTCACCTCGCCACAATTCATCTTGCAGCTCACAGTTACCAAAATACCTTACCAAATAACTCACCTCACTTCACATCATCTTCACTAGACCTCACCTCACCTCACCTCACCTCACCCCACCTCACCTCACCTCACCTCACCTCGCCACAATTCATCTCACAGGTCACAGTTATCTAACTACCTTACCAGCTGCCTCACCTCACTTCACATCATCACACTAAATTACTTCACCTCAACTGATCCCATCTCACCTCAACTGATCCCATCTCACCTCAACTGATCCCATCTCACCTCAACTGATCCCATCTCACCTCACATCATCCCATCTTTCTCACCTCAATATGCTCGTTTTGATTTTATGCTTACAGTTTTCACCACAATGATACATTACTAATTAGTGTGATAATGACCTTCTTGTTATTAAAGTGACAAGATGTCAGTAGTTTAGTATTAAATAATTAAAATCCACAATTGCATCACTTTAGTTCAACTTTGATGCAGTAAAAACATTACTGTCTTTTATCTGTGTCAACCACTCTGACAGATTACATGCCTTTGTTCATGAAAGTCTTAACATGAAACTTTTGTTTCAATTGTCATATATTCAATGGTAAAGGTTATTGTTTTATTCATTTTTCTGTGTATCTACGTTTATCAATTGATTGTTTCTTAAAGCAAGTCGTAGTGAGTGATAAAGTATGCTGTTTTCATTTTTAGCTCTGACAGGAAAATAACAGGCATTTGAATAATAAGTTGCAGTGGTGTTTCGGCCAAATGAATTATTCATGAAAGATCGTTGTCATTCATCCTGTGCAGTTGTTTTAACACGAAGCATTTCTAGATGCAGGAATTAGCAGTTCCCTGTTTAGTAATGCCTTGTGCTGGTTAGTTAGTTAGGACAAATTGACCTTACAAGAGCAATTTGAAGATTCCTTCCAGTAAAATTTCTCTTCACAGTTAACCTTTCGATTAAATATGAAGCCTTTCAAATATCATTGGTTTGATGATTGTAAGACTAAGTCATATCTCTCAATGTTCGCTAACAAAATTCAACAAAGTCATAAGAATAGATTTTATATAAAATTGGACTAAAAATATCAAATAAGAAATGACAAATATTATGGATGGCAACTTCTTTTTTATTGAAGGTCACAATGTCTCTGGGTTATTCCTCGTCCCTTGGTTAGCTGAATGATGAAGAGAATAAATAAATAAAGAAATATTTCACAATTATTTATCACTATAATTTCTTCCTTGAAAAAATCCAAATTTCTATCTCAATCACTTTATCATCTTGCAGATCTCATTCTATCGACCAAAATTGATATTTTATTTATAAAATCTCAATAATATGCTTATGGTTATAAAATTGATCCAATGTCGGAGACACTTAGTAACAAGAGGTCTGATATTTGTCAATGTGGATATTTTAGGACCTTTTCCAGATATTTTCATGGAAGAAAAAAGCAGGCAAGAATCCATCTAAGACAGCTGGGTAACATAGCCTGCCAAATGATTGTCAGATCGAGCTCTCAACTGGCGCCATGGGAGGGTTGGTGTTGGTGAGGAAGGGAGGCTGTTTTTGGAGAGGGGGTTTACAGAGGGGATTGTGTTGGGATATAAGGCTTTGAGATGTAGGGAGTGCAGAAGGTGGTGTTTGGATATGTAAGGAGGTTGCAGGAAGGGGTTACTGTTTCTCAATTGATCTGGATTGAATGAGAATATAGAGTAAAGCAAATTCACATGTCTAAAGAGAATATGAAATATTCTTTTCAGGTTTTGGTACTCAGGACAGAGCTTGGAAATTAAAACAAAAACTATCTCTTTTCCTAAGACAGAGAGGATTTTGTTGAGATACAAGTTTTGGGGATTTTCTGAATGGGGATATACAGAAGGTGGTGTTTAGATATGTAAGGAGGTTGTAGAAAGGGATTCAAGATTTTTGTGCTGACATTTCTAAATAGATCTGGATTGAATGGGAATTTAGGGAAAAGCAAGTTCAACAGACAATGCAGGCCAGTAGCAAGTGTTGTTGGAGGGGGACTGTTTTCATGAACAGAACAAAGATTTCATTCTATAAAAAGAAGTTGCAATAGCCGTTGTTGCTCGTTGGGCTTACAATGTATTGATGGTAGATTTAAAAAAAGCAAAAACAAAACAAAACAATAAAATACGCCATTAAAAGTCAAGAGTTTTGGTTTACCTTTCACAAGCCCCAGTTCCTCCCCATAAGTTAGGAAACTGAAAAACTTGGCCCTCCAACTCTTGAAGGGAATGACAACCCACACGCCAATTTGATTTGGACATTTGACGAGGAGTTAACATCTGTTGTGGCCAGTTTACCAGTTTCAATCTCAATTTAGGAAATTTGTTTGAAAGACAGAGACAATCTCCCACACTGTAGTTGTAATTGTGAAATATATATCTGTCACATAAATAAGAAACCAGGTGTTCTACCATCTGAGTTTTGGTATGAAAAACAAATGTTTTTATCCCTAGAGAATGTAATTCTAAGAACTCACTGCGCAAAATGGATTTAAAAATGAGTTGTTACATCCCAGGATTGTGTCATCTTGAGATTGATTATGCAAAATGGATTAAACTAAAAATGTTTACATCCTTGGATTGTGTAATCCGAAGAAGAATTAAGTAAAGCAAACTCAATTAAATGTTGACGGTTTATTAAGCAAGACTGAACATGCAATTGAATAAGACTACTGTTATTGACAACAAAACCAGGTGAACAAACCATGTTCTGCTTTTGAATGAAAAACAAATGTTTATGTCCAAGGATGGTTGTAATCTTGAGTTCAAGAATCCTCATATCCAATTGATCTTTGCCCTGCGTAGGTTAGCACCGATTTACAGGCTTTATACAAGAGAATGCAATTAATGATCAGGCTTTTAGATTAGATTTTCTCTGTTACTTCATGCAAACACAATTAACCCAGACTGACGATGACACTTAAGTTTGCCACTCTGCGTTGTTTGCATGTAAACATTGATTTTGAATGTTTGCATGTTATTTTTGAGACATTTTTTTAAACTTGAGTTTTAATTAGACATTGATTTTAAGTTGTCTTGATTCTGATGTGTTTCTTTGTGGAAAGAGCTATTGGTAATGTCAAAATTATAAAGCTCTGTTTTGTTTTATGAATAATATGATAAAGGCAGGGATAATTGTAACCATTTTGCAGATTTTTTCTAGTTAAAGAATTAATTCAAATAAGTTTAGGAAAAATATTTTCAACAGATTTAAAATATTTTGTGAATAACAACACTAGTGTAAAAAAAATGTCATTGTCATTAAGATGTCACCTTGTAAAGTGTTTAGAGATTTCCGTGTTGAAATTGTCAGAAAGGTTCTGCAGTGATGAATCTAATATAAAAAAATTCTATCAATTCGAAAACTATGAAAATGAATGATTTGGAATTTATTTAGTATCCATGGAAACTCACAGATAACGTCATGTAAATAGTCAGAGAACCATGCCATGTCATTATTCATATCAATTACTGGCGCCATTTGTCCTGATGATGTGTCAACTCCTGACAACTTTATAGCACTGTCAACAAGTGATCTGTCCAGATCTGAATGTTTCCAGATGTTTGCAGTGTCCATCTTTTGTCCACCCTCTCCCTGGAATGAGTTACAGTTGTCAAATTGATAAAATTCCTGGAGAATGACCGCCGTGGAAAATAACCATCGTCAATATCAAGCTTTGATAGAATGATCTGATACTATTGTTTTCAAATGAATATGAATTTTAGTTTTCATCTTTTGTCTACCCTCACACTTGATTTGTAACCAATAAGTTAACATGGCAGTTAACATGATTTAAAACAATGCCACTTTCCAAATCTTAATGATGTTTGTTTATTTGCTATCCACTCTTCTCTTTGACCAATATGGAACCAATGGTAGATTTTGCTATCTGATCTAAACATTTCAAGATTATTTTCAATAATGACAGAATCTTTTGTCCACTAGCTTCTCCTTTGACCATCAATGTAAATAAATGTGAACCCTGGTTAAACTGAATTTCCAGTGGTAGTAACAAAATGATATGAAAATCTTTTTTTACCGCCTCCCTTCTTAAGTTCTTAAATAATGTACATCTTTGTCCACCTCTTCCTTTGAGCATTTTAGGCACCATCGGTTTTATCAAAACCAACACCAAATTTTCTCTAGAACTGAGTATTTCCAGATGTTCTTAAATAATGATATGTCCATCTTTTGTCCACCTCTTCCCTTGACCAATAGGCACCATCGGTTTTATCAAAACCAACACCAAATTTTCTCTAGAGCTGAGTATTTCCAGATGTTCTTAAATAATGATATGTCCATCTTTTGTCCACCTCTTCCCTTGACCATTTTCGGCGCCATCGGATGACCACTGATAGAATTACAAGAGTTGTCCAAAGGTATTAGCTCTCTCATCAGCATGGATTAAAAGTTGGAGTATGGGAGGAATATTCATGTCTGATGTCAATATATCAGCGCCAGTGTCAAATCAGATAATGCAGCTTGTTTCCATTTACGAGCCCTTTGCTCTCGCTCTCTGACTTGCGTGCCCTGTTTTCACTTTATTTACACAAAATTCTGTTCAATCTACTTCACTAACTAACCAATGTCAGGGAAAATCTTGCTTTGAAATTCAATCTGTGATCGGATGGTTAATGTTGCCATGATTTGTTCTTAAGTAAAAAAAATCCTTGATGTCCTTCTGATGTTTCCTCTCATACAGTTGATGTTTCAACTCAGTGTTTACTTCTTTATTGTGATTTTTTTCATGAAAGGTTTTATGTTTAAATGGCTCTTAAATAGAAGCTGCTTTAATGAAGTTTGTTACCATTCAAGATTTGCTACTTTTATCCTGATGTTTTCTGAAACATTAAATTCAGCATTAATGATTTTTATATCCTGTAATTT
Source organism: Steromphala cineraria (assembly GCA_916613615.1). Classification (NCBI taxonomy): domain Eukaryota; kingdom Metazoa; phylum Mollusca; class Gastropoda; order Trochida; family Trochidae; genus Steromphala; species Steromphala cineraria. The sequence goes on along the minus strand of OU744727.1, from coordinate 20,407,154 downwards.
AATCTTTATCATTGTTTTAAAATATACAACAACTTCTGTGTTGAGTTTGTAAAAAAAATAACACTAGGTCTAATAAGTTTTTCGTGAAATTTTGTATAGAACTACTCACCTATGTGCTTCTTGATTTATGAATCAGAGTTTCATTGAAAATTAATTTTCCATGACCATATTTTTTTTTTTTAAGATCAGGCTACAATCTACTTTGTTAAAAATGGATCAAAGACAAAAAAGAATTAAACTTCCTTTTGAATAAGGACATATACTACATACATCCTAGATTTTGTAGGAGAAAAATATTTTAAAAACATGATAAAGTAAAACTGAGGTTTTTCATTGATACAAATCCTGCTGAAATGGAGGTAAACTTCTCGGCTTTTATCTTGACAACATTAACTGATCTATCTAGAAACAATGACCCTTATCTTATGTAGATTAGAGAATGATGAACTGCTTCTTGATTGATGTTCAAATACGACCGTTTGACCTGAGAGATCTGCCCTGAAAGAATATCCCTTACCATCTACCAGTAAAATGTAAAGGGCTACACTGCATGTTCAGCAGATGGCTGGAAGGGTTATTTACTATCTTATGCATGTTCAGTAGAACTAGTGGAAACTGTCACCAATTAAACTTATTTCTGTAACCCAAATGAAGCTTGATGAAAGATTTGACCTGAAAGAATATTCCCTTCCATTTTCCAGCAGAATGTTAAGGGCTTTACTTTATGTTTAGCAGATGTTTAGAAGTTCTTCACAAGATCAGTAGGATGAGTGAAACTGTCACAATATGCTAATTTTCTTAAACAAATGCAAGGTTGATGAAAGGTTTGACCTGAACAAATATCCTCCCTTCCATCTTCAAGCAGGATGGTAATGGTGACACTGTATGCTTGGGGAGATGGACATAACAATTATTCTGATCAGAAGCAAGTTCAGTAGAACTGGTTGAAACTGTCACAATATGCTTATTTCCATTACCCTGTATTAAAGGTTGATGAAAGATTTGACCTGAAAGAATATCCTCCCTTCTTTAAGCAGGATGGTAATGGTTACGCTGTGTGTTTGGACAGATGGACATAACAATTATTCATGATCAGAGGCAAGTTCTTGAAGACTTAGTTGAAACTGTCACAATATGCTAATTTCTGTATAACCCAATTAAAGGTTGATGACAAGATTTGACCTGAAAGAATATCCTACTTCGATCTTTTAGCAGGATGGTAATGGCTACACATTATGCTAAGGCAGACGGACATAACAATTATTCATGATCCGAGACAAGTTCAGTAGAACTAGTTGAAACTGTCACAATATGCTTATTTCGCTAACCCAATTAATGGTGTCGATACTCTATGAATATTCTTCAATACGATGCCCCTGTTTCAGTGTGGAAGCTATTAAGTGTACAGTAATTAAGTCTGAGAAATCCCACATGTCCCTCACTGACCAACTGGCAAATTAATGATGGGTCAAACTTAGATGAGACACCTCGTAACTTGAGTTCTATCACATTGGGAATAATTGATGGGTCAAGTTATCAGTAGGTTTTGTAACATGCAATACAGGCTTTGTTTGTTCAATATTTCCTTGTACTTTATCTTTTCTTTTTTTCAAGCCTGAAAAGGTTTATGGAAACATTTTTCGATTTTATGCATGAGGGTTCTTGGTTTATCTTTTTCCTTCAACTGATGTATGTTCACTGTAAGTTGTTCTGAACCTTTCTTGTCTTACTTGGTAGATTGATGAGACAATAATAAACTATATTACATTCTTCAATAAGATTATTTTGAGTTTAAAGGTTTTGAGAAGATGAAGTGAATTTGAAGGATTTCAGTATGTTTTTCTCTGTGACCAATAACCGAATGAATGGCAAGTGAAACACCACTGAGAGATGTTGTAACTGGAGTATCAAATTGGGGAAATTTGAGAAGGGTCCAATCATTTCAAGGCATTTGGTCACCTATAATTACATTCAACAAAGGGTTTCTATGCCTCTTTGGACAGCTAATGAAAATACCTGATTAGCAGCCCCGTCTAAGGACGGGGCTGCTATCAGTTTTTATGAAGTTTCCATCGCCGCCGCCGCCGCCGCCGCCGCCGCCGCACTCGTACTACTAGCTATAACTTTTTTCCCCTAAGCTTTCCAGAACTCTTATTCATACCTTACTACTCATACCTCGGGGGAACGATTTTGACACGTTCACTTTCAAGGTCAAAGGTCAAGGTCACGAGCTATATATTCACTCTAAGAATTCCTTGTAAACGCGATAACTTGAAAAGTTTTTGTGCTATGAAGCTCTAACTTGGTATATATCATCCTTGGAAAAGTAAAAAATTTTGAAAAGGTTTTGGCTACAATCCGTCAAAGGTCAAGGTCACAGCAAGGTCATGACGTAAGCATGTTTTAGCGAAAATGCTTTATTTTAACTATGATCACTTTTAATCAATACATGATTGTTATACTCAATGAAAAGTGTTCAATGATTGTGTGACCTTGAAGGTCAAAGGTCAAGGTCATGAGATATGAGTTATTACAAAATGCACTAAATTGGGGTATAACTTTATCCCATTTAGCTTTTCAGAACTCATGAACATGTCTAAATGTTAATACTTCCAGGGAATCATTATGACATGTTCACTTTCAAGTTCAAAGGTCAAGGTCACGAGTTATAAAATCACCACAAAATTCTTTGTAAACACGGTAACTTGAAAAGTTTTTGTGCTATGAAGCTCTTACTTGGTATATATCATCCTTGGAAAAGTAAAAAATTTTGAAAAGGTTTTGGCTACAATCTGACAAAGGTCAAGGTCACAGCAAGGTCATGACTTAAGCATGGTTTAGCGAAAATGCTTAATTTTAACTATGATCACTTTTAATCAATACATGATTGTTATACTCAATAAAAAGTGTTCAATTATTGTGTGACCTTGAAGGTCAAAGGTCAAGGTCATGAGATATGAGTTATTGCAATTCCTTGTAAACACAATAACTTGAAAAGGTTTTGTGCTATGAAGTTTAGATTTTGTATATATTATCTCTTGAGAAGTACAACATTTTAAAAAAGTTTTGGGTACGAACTGTCGAAGGTCAAGGTCACAGCATGGTCAACATATATGGAGAAAATGGATTAATATAATTTTTAACACTTTATTTCATTACAATAGTGTTATACTCAATGAAATGTGTTCATTGATTGTGTGACCTTGAGTGTCAAAGGTCAAGGTCACGAGAAAATTCCCAATTTGGTGAGGCCTGTAAAAGGCGGAACAGGGTAAGGCGAAACCCAAAGTTCCGGGGCTGCTCTGCTTTTGCGGTATCCCGCAAACGCTAATCTAGTTGACTTTCAGTGATTTATAAAAAAAATAAAAATTATTTCTACCAATACATGAATATCTAAAAGAAGATGTATTTTTGATCATACAAGCACATTTGCATATTAAATGAAGTTAAATGATTCCCATATGTCATCTCTGACTGACCAAGTAGCAAATTAATGACTCTCCCTTGATAGTGACACTGGGATGACACATCGATCCCTGAACTAAGAGTTTTATCATACAGGGATGTAAAAGAAACCAATTATTGCATGGACTATGGTCATAATTATGCATATAGGCTTGACCTCTGAACCTACCCGAAATTTGACTTTCAAATTCAATTCAATTCTTTTATTTTGTATAAGGGGCCTTAGGCCCAGGGTACAAAAAGTGCAATACATGATTTGGTGAGGATATACACAATACAATATAATTGCATGAGAGCATAAATATTAATAGTATGTCATAAAAGTGGTAAGAGCATAAATAATGACATACAAAATGTGGAATGTGATTATCTCCCTTTCATCAATAGTGAACTCCCAGATGAAAATTGAACATGGAATTTGACTTTCACCAATTATTGAATTGAATTTCAGGGATCTTTTTAATGAATATACCTTTTGTCAATAGATGGAACCTGAAGAACGTCTGAGTAGTTATATGCTGTATTGAATGAATTTGATATTTATTCATTTGATCTCTATTAGAAGTTATCAATATTGATAATTTTTTGCTTTGTTATCACATTGAAATATGAAGAAAGATATATATGATTTTGAATCAAGTAATCTTTGTCAGCAAGATCAAAGTCTGTTAATAAATATCCCTTCTAATGTCATAGAAGTTTGGTTAATTTGAAAAGAGTTAAAATCATTTTTGGACAGATTTGCTAAAATGTTTCAAACAAACTCAATATTGGTTAATTTTCATACTTTAATTTTTTTTAAAAAGTCAAATTTTCATAGACAAACATCATTGCTAGTGTTCAAGTTTTAGATACCAAACCTTCAACAATTCAGAAAAGCTTTAAATCAATGATATTTCTTCTCTTTCAACTGAGCAAAGTTCAAATAAAACTGAGACCCCCATTCTGTAACATTGGTCATCTTTGAATGGAACCCTCAAACTTTGATGAACCAGTGAATCCAATTAAACCATGGAAATTTGACCATTTCTGCTACATGGGTCATCTGTGGATGAAACAATCCTCAACTCTGCATTTATCACGTATGAAAATAAAGGAAGAAGTCCAATTACTGGGAAGAGCCTGTCCGTGCTGGTGGCCAGTCACAAGAGCAGACGCCAGGGACATGGACCCTGAAGCCAGTTAATCCTCTTTCATCTTAAATAGGGCACCCTCGAGCGGCCATTGTTTGTGCCAGATAACCCAGCCAAGAGGACTGTTGCTCAATAGAATAGAGACCTTTTGGGCCGTGAATCATTGTTTTGGTTCTGTAGACTTGGTGGAATTTCTTGTCTTAGCCCCGAGTAGGATAACATCAGAGCAGAGGTCTTGAATCATTGTTTTGGTTTGCTGGACTTGGTGGACGGTCTTGTCTTGAGCTGCAAGCAGAATACTAGTAGGGGGTCTTGGGTCATTGTTTTTGTTTAGTGGTTATGAAGGTCTTGTCTTGAGCTTCAAGCAGAATGATAGTAGAAGGTCTTAGATCATTGTCATGGTTTGGCAGCATTGGCTTATGATTCTTGTCCTGGCCTTTTGTATATTAGAGTGTTTTGGTTTTGGCTCATTGTTTTGGTTTTGTAGTAATGGTGGAAGGTCTTTCGACTTCACCCTAGAGCAATGATAAAGGTTTGATGGTCATTTTTTCTTTTGTGCTTATCACCTGGGATCCACTATCTTTGAGACCATTGATGATGTATTGACTTGACACTCATAAAATTATGACAGGTGGCAAAGGTTTTGAAATGCCTCTCAGAGTAAGAAGTTTCGACTCATTGTGTCAGCTTGGTTATTTATTTGAAAGATCTTGTCTTGGCCTTCATGCAGAATAATATGGCAGAATATGGGGTCCAGTCAGGTCCACAATCATTAGTGTCTTGTCCACTTGGTAGAATTTAAAAAAGGACCATTGTTCTACTTCAACATGATTATGGTCACATGTGATATCATCAAACAGTGTCATGAAAGCACAATTACTGGTGTGTTGCTCAGTTGTTAGAGTGTCTGCTCATCATCAAGGACGTTTGTGGTTGATTCTTCGAAACATCCTACCAAACATTTTGAAATATGAGGTTTTGCTTCCTTGCTTTGCTCAGCATAAGGAAAGGACATGGATCAAACTGGTGCTCGCTGGGAACCAAGGGCACACAAAGAATTTCTGGTTACTGTGTAAAGGGGAGAGTCATCAAAAAAAGATCAAGAAAAGGTTTCTTAGTTGAGTTCCAGACAAATTCTGTGTTATAGTTTACTGTGCAGCGTTTTGAAGAAAATGTTTGAAGCATAAATTGTTTAAAAGACATTTGAATAATGTCCAATTTGAATTGATCTTGTTTACTGTGGTTATATGAGCACAGAGAAATTAACATTAGAAAATCATTCCTGACATTTACAATGTTTCCTGATCTTTCAAAAGCCCCTTATTCCAGATTTTGAATAAATTAGATGTAGTCTAAATGCTTCTTGAAGAATTGAAGGCGCCATATTTCTGCATTTGTTAGATTTTAACTCAAAGGTTAGGTATGGATGCTTCAATTTATTCATCCATACCTTTGAAGTGCTGATTTTTTGGAGAAAATATCCTTTTTAAATCTTGAACTTGTTAGAAAGAATTCAATGTTTTTATGTTTGTTTTTGACCTACTCTATGGTTCTGAAAAGTGAAACTCATCAAAATTTATGGTATTATTATTCTTTTAACAAACACAAATTGATAAATTATTAAAACAAACTTTTAAGATTTTACACCTTTCTGAACTCATGAGAATTGATTTACAAGACTACATGAGAGATCATTGAAGATTGAATAAAAAACATTCATTTATTAAGCCACATTTTGAATAAGACATAATTGTTTGTGCTTCCAGACTATTCTTTCTTATGTACAAAACAATGTTCTTTCAATGCATAGAAAGCTTTGATTGCTAAGGTCTATCTCAAGAGCGTGGAAGATAAACATTTGTGATCAATAAATGAGAACTACTTGATTGACTCCCATTCTAGTGACATAATTAGTACCCTCGTTAGCACTGAGTGAACACTTAGTGAGCTAGTGTAATCATGGTTTCAGTAGCAGGCCTCATTCGTCAGTAGGTTGAATCTGGTAATGCATCTTTGTGTGGGCAATGAAGTGCTGAACCCATTTCATCTATCTTCATTCTTCCACCATCTTGATGAATCTATTGTCATTGACATTTGTGTCCCTAACAAAGACAGTACATATTGAGTTTTTCCTTTACTTATACATCTTATATGTCACTTTTCATCTTTTAAATCGGGGTAAACGCCGCTAATGGCTGATATATTGCCCAAGCGGCGTGAAGCACTAACTCACTCACTCATCTATTAATTCTTTCGTGAGTGTAAGTCGCTAATGGCTGATATATTGCCCAAGCAGCATTAAACAATACCTCACTCTCTCATCTTTTAATTCTTTCGTGAGTGTAAGTCGCTAATGGCGGAAATATTACCCAAGCGGCATTAAACAATACCTCACTCACTCTTTCAGGTGTCAATTTTCATCAGCAAAGGATGAGTTCATGACTGCCCACTTTATACATACAGAGATATAGATGGCCATTCAGGAATACCATAGGGCCTACACAATACAGCTGCAAAAGAATCAACTCTCTGCTGCAAAATGTGTTTGGAAAAATGAAGCATTTTAAATTGTGGATCTGTTTTGGAGTCATCTAACTATCATCTATCAAGGGAGAATTGAAATTGACAGATAAGCAAAAACTATTAATTCAATTTCTGACAAATCTCTTCTGCCGGTGCATGAGTTTTAGCTGGTGTAGATTTCAGATAACTGGAATTAATTTACAAATGACAGATTAAAAGCATAGGTTGATAAATCGAGTCCTGTTTTGGACAGCTCCCGTTACTGGATTGTTGTAAAGATTTCTACTCGTATTTTGAACATAGTCATAAAACATGCAGGTATATGGTGAAGAAATGTTTTGATGATGTTTCTGATATCTTATGCTCATAAATGTGTATATTTATAGCTCCTTTTTTAGCTATTCATACAAGGTGCTAGCTGATGTTTGTGTTCATAGCAAGAAATTTATATACCATTTATATGCATGTGAATGTTTCACATCTGCCTAGCAAATTTTCTTGGTGCATGGATTGGAGGAATTTTCACTAAAGCAACTAGTGGCAGAAGAAATAACTATTTTGTGGATATTTTAATTATAGGTTGAGGAATTCCTTTATTGTCCTCGCCTGTAACAGAGATTCAGCAAAAAAGTATTGATTACAAACCAAAAGTTGTACCTTTTGTTTAAACCACCAATGCTTGTATTCAAATAAAGACAAGGGTGTCAGACAATGATTAAACTATGGCCTAAGCAACTGGATCATGAAAACAAGGACTATTATAAGCATGTATTTCTTAGAATTAAAAAAATAGAATGTGTCATATTTTTATTCCTGTATACTTTTGGAACAATTTCTGCTCTTAACTACCTCTATGTACTAGCCATCTCTAACCATCATTCATACCAAGAGGGTATTTGGTCCATGTGCGTGGGCTGGCTAATAGGGAAGCATTATCGCTGAGTTGATTCTCAGTAATCTTTGCTGATCTTATATCTTTATCTTTTTACTTATTTCATATCTTATGTATATTTTCATTCATCAACTTGTCAATATTCTTGACCAAAGCTACCTCTATGTACCAGCCATCTCAAACCCCATGCATACCAAGAGTTGAGAAGGTCCATGTGCATTATTGCTGAAATAATTCTCAGTTATCTTCGATGGTCTTATACCTCTACGTTTATATTCATTTTACAAATGTATATCCTAAACATTCTCATTCAATCAAACTTGTCAACATTCTTGACCTAAGGTACCTCTATTTACTAGTCATCTCAAACCCTCATGCATACCAAGAGGCGAGAAGGTCCATGTGCGTGGGTCCGGCTAATAGGGAAGCATTATCGCTGAGTTGATTCTCAGTAATCTTGGCTGATCGCCCTCCGTGTTAAGCTCTTATTACAGAAACACTATCTCATTAGCCTCTCGTCCTACCATCGTCCCCCTGGTAAATACTCATGCTGTCAAGGTGCTTATGGAGCTATCTTTATTAACTTGTGCTAGTCCGAGGCTTTTATGTATCCTGTACTCTCCTTTAAGGATGATTGTATTAGAACATCCCAACATCTAATGTTTCATTGGGGGTAATTCTAAAGGGTTTGAAGTAATGCAAAAGTTAATTCTATGAAATTGTATTGCTGTGGTTCTGTTTATGTTGGAGCGATGGTAATGATGGGAGGGAGAATTTTACTTTCATATGTACCATGGTATATTTTTGCGGTAGTCCAATCCAAGATATCATATTGGAACATTGGCAAATTTATTTTGTTTCAATTGATAGTAATGTCTTCTTGAATTCATTGTCTTTATAGATTGTGATATAACATATGTTATGATCTCAGTGTCTGTGAGTCATAGTTAAGATGCATATCTACTGCCAAGAATGTGTCAAAAAAGTTCTTCATTTATTAGTCTCAAAGGCTTTGTTTTGGTGTCCAAATGGAAAAATTTATCAGTAATACTGTTCATTTTAGTTTTCAAGAGATGTACTGGGTTATGTTGATGTTCTTACTGTTTTTGTTCTAATTAGATTTTATTTCATTGAATTTTCTCTGAATTGCTGTTACCTTCTATATGTTATTTTAATAATATTGTTGATGGCTCAAAAAGGTACAAACAAATAGTGGTCTACAGCTGTTTATCTGAATCCTTGAACAGTTCCATTTTGAGAATGATGCAATGATGCAATTAATTGTATGACCTCAAAATGGAACTGTTCAAGGATTCAGATAATTTTCCTGCGACTGTCAATTCTCTCACTGTGTATAAATTTCATGTTTTCATTTCATTTCTCTCAGAATGATACATTCTATGTTCTACAACTGCTCCAATGTTCCTCAGATTGCTAAACAGATCCAAGCACATAAAGATATATACAATGTTCCTTGACCTTGCGTCTTTATCATCGAACAGTGCCAAACTCAAGATACATACATTCAGTTTTCTACGACCTCTCCTCTGTATCATTGAACCATCTCCCATCTCATGAATCTCTTAATTACAGTAATTAAGCATTTTGCTATTCCAAGGCCCAATGTGAAGGGAATCAAAGCATTTCACCTAATTGCCTCGTGGAAAAATAGACAAAATGAATCACTTTAGCTGAAAAAGATTGATAGCAGTAATGTTCAATTACCAAGATTTGATTAGAGTCGGCCCAGCTACAGAATAGTAGAGCACTCTAATTAAAGACACACTGCTACTGGAGGCTTTACTGTCAGCAGAAAAAACATGGCCGACACGAAAGGCGGAAAAGTTGCCTGTTTGATATGTGATAATATAATCATATTTCCTGTTCCAGTTTGTTCTGGATCAACACAGGAGCACTTCAAATAATAATGTTGGAGGAAGAAAAAGTAATGAAAGTTTGCATTGGTCTTTTTTTGCTTATTCGATTATATTGATTGAATTCATTGAAGTATTCATTCATTCAAAGATTTATTTTGGTCCAAAATAATATCCGTTCAATCACTTAAAAATCTTATCACTATGTTGGAGGGTATGAAATATTACATCGAATTGTAAAGAAAAAGATGAATTTGGAAAAATTCAGATATGTTTGAACAGACTCAGTTGTTTGTACACTGGACAAATTGTCAAAAGTTGTATGTTTATTTTTGAAATGAATTTCAAAAAGTGATCTTGTAAATAAATTTGTGTTGTTTCATATTGTCAATGAAATGAAATGGCATCCTCAATTATATATTACTGTTTGAAAAGAGATAAAAGCTAATGAAAAATGGCACCCATAATTGACTCATTGTTGAAATGAAATCGTTAACTTCAAGCCAAATGTGGCAGATAAGATCGAAGAAAAATGGTCAGAGTGGTATTGAAATGTGCTCTGAATCATCCAGGATAAACAGGAGTTCTTCATTCTCAACTTTTTCACAGGGTTGCTCATCCTTTAACAGCAGCAATCTAATATCAAGGATAGGATATTACAAGAAACTTTAGAAGATTATTCCATATTTTCCGGCTACGCTTTCTCTACCTTTCTCATTTCACGACATAAGACCCTTCTTTGGCCACTTCAAGTTACAAGTTCCGACGGCTTACTCACAAATGCAGAGGCTGTTTAATGCAATTTACAATCTGATCCTATCGCTGGTTCGTGTCGCGTCCTCTCCTGCAGTAATTTTCGAGCATTCATTACTTAGAGCCCCTCAGGGACCAAGGGAGTTTCGATTCCGCCATCATGGATTTCCTGCGAATGCCTCACTAGTCAAGTATGAGAATTGCGCGAGAGGTGCACTCGTGGCTTTATTGTCACTCAGGGCTGTAATAATTCTGAGGAAACTGAAAGTCAATTTCCAAAAAGATTCTCTTGGTTGAGGCCGCAGGGCAAAGATGGCCACTTAGGGTTCTGATCCTCTTTATTGATTGGACGGTTTTACCAGCAGGTGCAAAAACACGACCAATCTATGACACTACTGGATATCGGTTTGCCAGACTGAGGCATGATTGGTGCATTTTAGGCTTAAACATGACTCCATTGGATACCTTTTAGACAAATCATGCACCCTTGGATGCAAGGCTAGTCCAAAAGTGAATACCTTTCAGACCAATCAATGACTTGAATGGATACCCTTTAGACCAATCGGTGACTTGAATGGATCATGTTTAGACCAATCCTTTCTGTGATTGGATATCAGTTATGCCAATCAAGAACACCTCCGGACGGTCCAGCTAACTGTTTAGATCTCAAGAATAAAAATTCTTAAAAGATTTCCCCCAAAGTGTTCAACCATGCTCCTTGTTCTGGCATTAAGACCTCTTGCCTGCCATTGCTGAAGAAGCAATCTGGCTAGGGGCAAGGGCTGCTCCCTCTTGCACTTTATTAAAGGCAGTTGAAGCCGTGATCTGTCAAATGAGATAGGACTTTAATATGACTGGTGAGAAAGACAAGCTCTTGTTGCTCTGACCCTGTCATTAATTCCTGGCCCTCGTTAATCTCTCAGTCAACTTGTCCCCCTCTTTCCCTCTTCAAACAGTGCTCACATGTTTAACTGTAGTCCTCTTGGTCTTGAAATTAGTGTTTGGAGTTTTGTTTTAGATTTGTGTCTTAAAGTTAGGTTGTCACTCATTTTGAGAGTGAACTTTTCACCGATTCTTCAAACATCACCTTCGTGTTCAAAAGGTAACAGTTTTTTTGGGTTATAAAATTAGTTTTTGAATGTCAGAGTTCTTAATTCACTTAAGCTTATTTGTTATGTGACTTGATAATAATTTCTCCCCCTCTTCTTGCATAGAGACAAATGATTTGAGTTGATGTTTGTTAGTTTTTCGGCAATGAAGTGTTTTTCATCTTGAAAGCAAATAATAATAAGAATGTAAAAATTAGAAATGAATGACTGAATTAATATGAATATTGGTAATGGTTAAGCAATCACCAATTTGTAGTATAGAATTGGCATTGTAATATTGTAATTTGCCAAATACCAATTAATGATGTTACACAGCTGGATCAGAATAAGAACCACTCCACTGACCAATAAGACTTAATCTCTAGTTAGGTTCCTGGTATTAAAAGACATTGCCAAGACTTTGGAACCAATAGAAATACCCAAAGCTATCCAAGTTTCTTTCATCCAAACCAAGGAAGAAAACAGCATGTAGCTCGTGTACTTTGAGGAGTTAACCATAGTTACCATTCCTGGTATTAAAAGACATTACCAAGACATTGGCGCCAACAGAAACACCTGAAGATTGCTAAGATTCTGTCAACCATTCCCAACAGCAAAACAGCATGTGCCTAGTCGTAAGCTTTCACCATTGGCGCTCCAAAGTGTGAACTAATTTGTCACAGCAGGGTAGCCATTTTCTTGACACTTTGAGCTCAAGAAAGCTTCCTCTCTTAGTGCTAGAACAGAACCAAATCTTGCACCATAATTGATGCCAACAGTCTGCCCTGATATGCTTGATTTTTTTGTCTTTGGATTTTTTTTTGCAGACAGATACTGTCATTCTATCAAGAAGTTTTAGGATCACTTTGTCATTTCCTTCTTCCCAGTACAGGAAAATTCCTTATTGGTAATACAGAAAATGCTATCATTTATTTGGGAGGTTCCTCTATATGGTCTCTCTGTAATAATACTAGTCCTTGAAATAAATGTTAACACCAAATCTAAATCCTTACTACTGTATCAAAAGTCGGTCGTTTTTCTGGATTTCATCTAATCAGTGTAATTCATGCTAAGTCCATGGAGTATGCATCTCATATGAAACTCATCTCACCTTTTACAATTCCAGAACATTTCAAAATCAATTTCTCCAAAATTTTATGATAATTTACTTTTCCTGTCATTATATAAGACTATCTGAGATTATAAGACCTTTCTTAATATCAATTTAAATTCAACAAGTCCCAAATTTTGAATAATATTTGCTTTTCTTGTCACTGTTGTCAGCTTTATCACTAGTTGTAATTCAAGCAGCATCTTTGATTATTGATATGAGTAGCTATTCAAGATCAACATTATCCCAAATCCTAATATCAATCCACTTTTCTTGTCATCCTATATGAAGAGTTGTAACGAAAGCAGCATCTAAAATATCTAAGATTATCACTTGTACGGCGAGTAGCATCTGAGATCGCCATGACCTTTGACCTGCCAGTCTGGCTCCGAAATGATGTAGTCTAGTCAGTATGTAGTATTTCCCCTCGGTCAAACATGGTTATAACATTAGATCGTGGGCCACATTAGATCACTACGTCCAATAACTTTGTATGATCAGATCAGTGAGATTGTGAGGCTCAGATACTGGCAGACGCATTCATTAGGCTTGTTGTGTTCCTTTATTGTCATTGATTGTGTTACTGAGTTGGAAAATAGCAATGATTTCTTGAAGAATTGCCAGATTCAAAGAGACAGCTTATAAAGATAAATGTTTACTAACTTTCTACCTTCTGTATCTCTGACAAGAATTAATAGTCCAAAGGAAAGGAAAGAATAGAAGAATAACCAGAAAGTACAACATTATTTGATTTTACTTTTGTCAGTTTGTGTGTATTTCAACTTTAAACGTTCCTGAATTTAAATATTGCATCAAATTTAAAAAATGTAATATCAATTTTTTGGCCAATTCTAGTTGGACTTTGTAAATTGTAAAAAATATAAGATGTTCATGCCATAATGTTCATATCTGTACATTTTGATGCATTCCATTTCTCTCAGGATAATTCTGGAAAGCCTATAATATTCAGCTGAAGACCAAAGTCCTGAAGCAAGAATCTGAGTGAAATTTGTCTTACATCATAGTACTTTCAAGACGATGAATTGTTCTTGGCAATATCCATTAGGAGGCATTAGTTCAGTTTTTGTCCTTGTTTATTTGTAAAATACATTTATAATGTTCTTGTGTGCAATCAATATTTTAAGATGTAATCAATTTCTTTTTTTACTAATGTGAAATTGGCCTATCTTGTTCAATGTCTGAAAAACAAATCAAATTTTCTATTACAATTTTTTTGGATAATCCGTTCAAGCATTTAAAGGCATCTCGGATATGTTGATGTCATTATTTCCCAATGAAAAATTATCAAGACAAATATATCTCTGACGCTCATCAAAGTATATAAGCGAGAATTATCCATGTATTCTCATCAATCCTAGCCATGATGATGATAATGTTGATTCTTATTACCTGCTGTTATCAAACCTCTAACGGGCATGCTCAAAGCACTACAAACATAATTACCCTGCCTTTGGACAACTATATCATGACATGTAATATGTGAACTGATGAGATGTATAATATCCCGATCTTCCATGTTGATATCACTTGATATCCAATGTAGCGGTATTGAGTGTATCATTATGTTATGCCTCTTATCACACCAAAGTGATCAAATCTTTCAAGGGCATTTAGAAGTGAATACAATAACAACAATTTTTGTATAGCAATTTCTTCGTGGTAAGAAAATCATGACCTTCAGAGTATATATATGCCAATTTCTTTAACAGGTTGCAAATATACTCCAAAACATCGAGATTTTCACAATAATTATGTTTTTGTCCAGAACATCTTGCTGTTCACGTCACTTAATATTCAATGTAGTGGCATGGAGTGTATCATTATGTTTTGCCTGTTATCACACCAAATTGCTCACTGAGTGTGATAGAGCATCTTTAAATGATCATCCACAACAATGGAGATTCCTTGACTTGAGGGTCAAAAAGAGTTGTTATTTCTGCTTACTGATTTGTGTCATTTTAAAGTTTTGTTCATCTATTGATTGGGGATGCTATTTTGTGATTTCTTCAATATTTGAGAATCTTGGCAATTGTAGTGCTATACAATCTTATAATTTTAGGATATACAAGACCAAAGGACTGTCCAATGATCCTAACCTCTTGACCATTGCTTTAAATCTAACTCTACATTCATTTCAACCTTTTCTTTTATGCATCTAGACACAATCCAGGTTCTTTTTAAGCTTGAAGTGCCTTCTTCTTGTTCAAATGTAAATATTGGTTATAAGGAAAGAGAGAAACAATTAAATATGGTGTTCTGTGTTTTCTGACAGAAATTCTGCATGCTTCCCATAAATGAATTCCTTTGTTATATGCTAACTCCATTATCTGATTACAGAAAATCTCGGTTTTCCTATGAATTCTACTTTCAAATATCCTTCAAAGATTTAAATAATAAAGCATTGTGTAATTCGATTCCACAAATATTAATTGTATTCAAAACCTAAAAAAAATATCTGCTGGCTTTTTAAAAAAATTCTTTGTTCTTGGATTTCAGAACTTGCACTATTTATCTCTTAAACATCAGCCTCTGACCATCAAGCACTTACTGCACATTAGAAGACTCCTGTAAATCAAATAGTTACTGCCTAGAATCCAAATGCCTCCCTTCACTATGTATAAATCAGTGAAATGTTGGCTTCTCTCCAGCATATAAGCTACAACTGATGCTTCAGTAAGTCTTTCTGTGTGGATGATGGACCGGTCAAGACATTGGATTAATAGTTACACGCTTCATTGGTCGGAATCGGAGGCTAAGAATAGACAGTTCCACTTGCTATTAGGGTTCTTTTGTAAAGTGATAAGCAGTATTCTTTTGCGTTCTTTGAAACTTGGTAGTCAAATTTTGTGTTTGTCTATGTCTTTGAATAAAATTTTATCACAGACTTATTCATTGCAACACTTTGGTTCCAGTATTTTAGAGTCATATTACATCAGAAAGGTTATATATACTATCTACTACCGAGATAAAAATGTTGGCTTCTCTCCAACACATAAGCTACAAACTGATGCTTCAGTAAGTCTTTCCATGTTGATTATGAGGACGGTCAAGACATTGGATTCATAGCTACATGCTTCATTGGTCACAATGAGAGGCTGAAAATAGGTGGTACCACTTGTATTGGTGCTGCTCTTGTAGGTTCTTTTGTATTTTTATAGCTAACACTTGCATTGATGGTATTTTTGGGGGTTCCTTCGAATTGGGTAGTTAAATGTTTGTGTTTGTTTCTCAAGGGTTTCTGGAAAAGGATAGTGTAGAGATGTTGTCCTTGTGTTTGTCTTTGAATAAAAATTGATTTTTGGATTGAGAGAGATAAGTGTTTTCTGAATTAATCTTGTAAAGATATGAATTAAATTTAAACAAGTAAAACAGGTTATTTTTAAAAAAGTTACAAATTTTAGATTCAGTTCCATTAGACAGCCTTCTCCAAATGAAATTTTTTATAATATATGAAAATCATGTTTTTGATCAAAAACCAATTTTTTAACCACTCTTTATACAAACCCTTTGTATTTAATATGCACTGTTTTCCAAGAGGTCATTTAATTACTCATACAGCACAAAAAAGAATTAACTGTAGCCACATTGTCTGCAATGTCCTCCGTTAGTTTAGTAGGCAGCTTCTTGAATGACATCTCCGCCCCGAGTTAAGCGATACGTGACTCTGAGTCATAGTCATTCTGATTGTGTCATCGCAAAAACACAGGACGTGTCATCTACTTCGACCTCTAGTCTATTACGCTATCACTTAAGGTGCGTAATTTCACGCTGGCGGTTATAAACGACCAATTCTCAGCTTTCTCCAGGCTTTAAAGCTCAGGTTATCAGAAACTCTGTCTATTGCATCAATGGAAGTGACCAAAGGGAATAAAAGTGAAATTGGCGCTGTCTTTGAGATTAAAAGAAAGACAGGAAAATATTTTTTCGGCGCTAACAGATTTGTTTTGGCTCGCTTGGATCGTGAAATGTTATGATTGATGGTTTAAGGTTGATATATCCTGATCATTAATCAAAGAGGAGGCAAATAAACTGAAGTTGAATAGTGATTTAGGGATAAGGTTTGGGTTGAATCGTAGAGTCTCTTTAGATTGCAATGAAGCTCAATAAATCTTCCAAATGATAAATCTTCCTTCTTTCGTCAGTTATCCTGACTTCTGTTTGTGTGGATATCTAGAGGATTTTTCTTAATCCTAAAGCTGAGAAAAAGGATGCATCTTCTTAAAGGATTCGCTAAGAACTCAATTTGATGCAAGAACATGTTCATGTTTTGCAATGCATCAACATCTGAAGAACCTTTTGTTTGATTTGGACAACTTGTGAAAAAGGAAATTTGTTGGGTTTTTTGTATGTTAATGTAAATGTGTGTGATATTTTGTGATCTCCTTAACGAGATTTGTATATAATGTTTGAATCTTGTTTCTGAATTAACTTTCCATATATCTCCATCGAAAGTTAATTTTGTTTTATCTTTTTTAGTCTATTGTATTCTTGATGATTATTTACAAATTTTGTTGTTTGGGTGTCTTTGTTCTTTATCTGCTTTACAAATTCCTCATCAAAAGTCTATTTCATTTCATTTCTAAGAGGAGAAAATTGTTTTCTAAGAAAGTAGAATTAGTTGAATGAACAGATAAAGCTATTTACTAACAGATGAAGGCATTTTAACAAGACTGCAAGAACTGAATCCCTTTTAAATGGTGGAAATCATCACAGGGGAATTCTAACAAACCCCTTTTTCCCTGGAGAACTTTTTAAACATCCATTAACAAAATATCTAACAATTTGTCATGAGTGTTCTGCCATGGAATCTGTATTCCTCACGATTTCAGACAAATATACTGTTATCCGGAAGGCAATTTACTTAAATTTATGTCTGAACTTGCGATGTCAATCCACTGTGATCCTAGTTTCTTTGAAGTCATTTTATCAATAACTTTGAAATTTGCACCAACTCCCCCAGTGCTTCATTTATCACTGGAAAACTTTTGATAATTGCAGCAGTATTTGAGGAGAGGAAATGGGTATGATTAAATAAAATCTGTCATCTAGTAGAAAATTTGATTTCTTTTGTTGTTTTCTGGATTTCATTAGACAATCTTTATGTATTTCAATACTCAATTTTAAGTTCAGTGCCATGACATGATCCCAATGGTTTGAAATTTCATGCACGTTTCAGTGCAGTGCTATCAAGTGGCAGTGACATACTCTTGAAACCAGTCTTTAGCCCTTAAAAACATTTTATAATCTTTCAAACTTATATACCATCCTCTAATTGTTTCCTTCTTGTTTACAGACTCCGATGCCACCTATCTGAGCTTCGCTAACCCCAACTACCACTTTGACGACAGCCTCCATTCCAGTCTCAACAACAATAACAACAACAGTAGCAGTCTCAATGAAAACCTTTTCAGCGAGAATGATAAAAACAACTCTGATAACAAGCTGAGCAAGAACCGCAAGAATTATGCAAACATCGGCCTCTCGGAAATGGGAATGATCAGCCCGGTTCAGCTCCTCTCTCCAGACAAGACCTTCATCCTGGACAAGCTGAACTCTCCAGACAGTGATGAAAACAGCGATGACGAGACTTATGGCAGACGTCATCACGACATGGATGAAACAGACGAGTTGCTTGACAGTACGGAGATCAGTGACCTTGATGAGGTCAAGTACAGCTCCGGAGGCCCACCTAAACCCAAGGGGTTCATGGATTACTATTCATTGCTGGAGGCCAAGGCGAGGGAACGACAGAAAACCCATATCGAGAGTCCGGATAGTCCTGATGATGGCCTTGATGTTGCGTCAGGGGATATCACTCCGCTTGAACAGAAATCGCCTGAGGAGAAGTAAGTTGATTTTGAAGTTCCAAAAATTTCTTGATTCTGTAGGAGCATATGTTTTTTTTTGAGCATATGTTTTTTAACCTGCAAATAATGTTATGGTTTGGATATAATCATTAAAGACACCATGTGAGGGACAAAAGGTTATAGGGAAAACAATTTTTATTTTGCATTATATGTGATGTTCAGTGCAAATATTTACACCATTTTCAAGTAATTATAATGAGCAAGGAGAATAAGTTGAATTTCTTTATTTGTCCATAAAATCATTAACCTTCATCGTAACACCATATAAAATAACTGACAATCTATGCCACCACAGTGAAGTAAAAGAAACTATTGTCATTTTTGTGTACACCAGCTCTATGAAATTGACTGTATATATGTATGTATACACATTTAGAGTAAGTCCTCAAATAATTACAGAAATTGGAAATGACAAGCTAGTTAGTAAAATCACCTAAATGTGACAGCGCAGCTATCACGTACACTCTTACTTGATTATTGATGAAAATTGACGTCAGAATATTATGTAGTCCTTTCAATGTTTTGTCAAATCTACAATTAAGTCTTTCAGCCATCCCTCAGGCTAAATCATTTAATGTATTCATGTTTTACAGATATGAGGGTAACACTATGATCAACTCACCGGATTCTAACGACAGTGGGATCCAATCAGATGCTCGCTCTGACGATGGAGTGACCCCGACCTCTACTACAGGTCACGATGAGGAGATCGAGGTCAACAAACCTCAGAAAGAGGCTCCAGAAGAAGAGGTAGGTGGACATCAATATTTTACTTTACTTCATATAATGCAATGGCAAATTATAACTTTTTTAATTGTGACGAAATGCGATTCAAAATCCTCTGACACCACTGCTGTTGCATTCCAGATTGGGCATTTGAATATTTGGTAGAATTTTAGAACTTTTTGAGTGTCATTCAAGAAGTTGATAGTATAAGGAAGACAAAGAAATTATATGGATGACACTTCTTTATTTGACAGTTTGATAAAAGTTTTAGAAAAATAAAGGGGCAGCATGCTGCTAATAGTGAAATTACCCCATGATCAATTACTTGAAAATAATTATGATAACATATAGCTAGTATTCATGTTTTTTCCTTCAAAATATCCAGAATAATCTCTTAACATTCAAAATTAAGGCTCTGTAATACAACATATAGATTTTAAGCCCAAATCATCTTTGTAACTCCATTGACTTTAAGAATCTAAACAGAATCTGAACCTATTAAGAATAGATGGCACCAAAGGGGTTAATGTTGACACCAGTATGGAAGCTTCATGCAGTTATAAACCCAGTAGCTTACATCAGCAGAATTAGGCACTGGAGACTGTATAAGAGGCGAGCTAGAGCCCCAATGGAATAAATGAGAATTACAAATTCCTTTCAAGTATGGCTGTAGATCCAGTCGACCATGACACTAAAGGCATTTACCATCATAGAGAAGTGATCAGTCCAATTTAGATTCCCAGTGCCATATTTACCTCAGGCTAAATGCAAAATTGTGTACAGTTTGGGACCCAATTAAAACAAAATACATTACGGGATTAGGTTTTCGCCACCTTGATATAATTATGTGTGATGGTGAAAATGGTTTGCGTTTTTAAATTGCCAATAAAGATGAAGCATTGGTTTTGCTGTGATATTTTTTCAGTGGAATGTGATTGAAGACGTGAAAAGTATTCAGATGTATTGGGCGTAGAATTGATCAAGAAATCCATTTATTGGATCAACATTCTGTCAGGTTGTTGCCACGATTTACAAATTGAAGTTTCCTACAATCTGTTTTTGCAAACATGTGAATTATCTTTTTACAGGCGAGCACTGAAGATTCATTGGCTAGCGAATCGGACGAAAGTTCAGAGATTTTGCCACCAGGTTGGGAGAAATGTGAAGGTGATTATTTAGATTTTTAATAAAAAACTTAATTTTGATTTAACAAGTTATTTCGATGAAGAAGCTACAGGTCTATTGGAACATTTTTAATGGAAAATAAGTTCCAGGGAATATTTGTTTGAAATATGTTTATGAAATTACATCCTTTGGGTTATTCTACGTCTCTTAAATCAATGAATTGGAAGTGGTTGACATGACTGATCAACCTTGTTCTACTTAGAAAGTTATAATTAATTAAGAAATATTAAATGGTTGCGTGAACAATTCTTAACAATTCAAATATTTCATCTTTTAATTGAAGCATTTTGTTGACAATCAATTACAAGATTGGAATATCAAGAAAAGTGTTGTCAAGCCCATTATACGGTATTTCAGGATATGATCAGTCTTCTTGAACAAACTGAAGCCAGGATCATCCTGCCATTGATTTCATTCTTTTATTCCTGTCAAAATGCTTTCAATTATTTTATCAAACCTTTAAAACAAGTTGAAGGAATGGTCACACCAACTGGGAAGCCTCAATTAGAAATTTCCTTTTTCAAATTTTTCCAATATTTTTAATTCATTAGTTTTCAGTTAAGTTTTTCTATACATTGCTATATCGAATCCATGTTAACAGCACTTTGGGTATGGAAGTTCAGATGCGGGACTTATTTTTATTAGAAATTGTTATGACAAGACATGTCTAACGAATCAACAATGTATCAGGCAACAGTAGAACTGTCATTTTATGAGTTGCAATAAACTAAGTTATCTTGAAATTAAAACAAAGCTTTAGAACATTACATTCTTTAAAAATCTAACAGATGCTCCTTATCAGTTAATATCAGTAAAATCATGATTGAAAGCCCTTAAAGAATCTAACAGATATTAAAAAAACTAACACCTCCGTGTAAATTTAGCTCTCAAACCTAGTAGCGATCTTGTTCACAAACTGAGTGTCATCAGAGGAAGTTGCAACCAAGATTAAGCCGAAACTGAAGCGTTGTTGCGTTACTGATAGCGTCAGGATAACAGAGTTATCCGTTGAGGAAAGCTCACGTTGTGTGCAGTAGTATAATTATACAAATAAAAAAAAAGCAAAAAACATCTTCAGGTCCATTAACCTGTCAGGGTCCGTAGTGAATGTTCCAAAAACTAACCTCTTTCATTTCGCTTGGGTGCTCTGGCTTTGTTAAGTCTATTTAGTCAAGTTTGCGTCATCTCGCCGATATCATCGAATGCTCGCTCCAGAAAAAAGGTCCAAATCTCAATTCCTGCAGGGATAATTGGAGTTGCTGTATCGGCAATGTAAACAGTTGTTTCAATGAGCAAAATGTGTTCGCTTTTGAATTGGTTGCCAACATGTTTTGCAGAATGTTCACTTCATGTTTTAGATTCTAAAGACGTGACTTTTTAAACAATATACTCTAAAGTGAAGATTCTTGTCTTGCTTGAAGTAAATCTTTCGACATGAATTTTAAGTTGCTTTAATGCCTTTGAATTCATTCTTAATGGATTAATGCGTTTTAAGTTGATCTCTATCACAAATGCATTGAGAAATTATTTTAAGATATTGAATGTTTGTAGATGTTTCATTATTTCTCCAAATTAAATTAAAATATTCATGCTATATAAACAATAGTTCTTAGTAAGAATTTAACATTTTCAAGGATGATGAAACTGGTAATTTGAACTGCATCATAATGTAAAGAAGAACATTTTAATCCAATAATCATGGAATTAGGGGAAAACAGTTGTAAAGAAAAATTCTTTGGTTTCATAGAATATTTGTACACCTTTAATTGATTCAGTAATGGATTAGGCATTAACAAGACTTTCTATTGATTTGTGAATTAAAATTGGCCTTTGGGAAATGGCAGTTGTAACGTATTGTATTAAGTAAATAGTGTATTAATGTCCAAATTCACACCAAAGGCATTTTACAGTTAACAAAAGTTTGATCACTGTAATTCTGTTTACAATATTCAGTGTTTGTGGTTTCTGTTTGACAAATAATGGGGTCTCTTTGAACCAAGTGAAATTCAATCCTCCACATGCAAATTACCCTATTGTAAGCCCCTAGTCTGATTTGAATTACAGAACTTCAAGCTTCAAATTTAAATGTCATGTATGATTTTGAATAACTAGATTCATATCTTCGAATGTTGCTTTGAATGTGAACTCTTTGCATATGTGATATATGAGTATTAATTCCTGATAAAAGAATAATGCCTACATTTGAATTTCAAGACAACTTTGAAATTCAAAGTTTGTAATTTAGATGATAAATTTTGAATGTATTAAGAATCCTTCCCTTGAAAAGATATCATTCACTTTGGACCATGGTAAAAATGTACAAAAAGGTTATACCAGTTTTGCCTACACATTTACTACTCTTCGTCTAAAATATACTCATAGTTTAATTTTACTGTGATTTCAAAGGAACTCAAATGACCTTTGATTCATTTTGAGAGATTCTGTGGTTTGATCAGATACTTTACAAAAACACAATATCTAGACAAAGAAATAATCATATTTGCATTATTCAGATAATGATGGAGCGTACTATTGGCACATCAAGAGTGGGACTATTCAGCGTGACCAACCTTCACCTTTGACCCCTGATCAGACGACATTGAGGTCAATCTCAATCACCAGCGAATCGGTAAGTGTTTTTTGTGTCTATTTTCTTCAATAATGCAGGGATTGGGAAAGACATCTTTGACATTGAACCATTTTCAGTTTTTCAACTTGTCCTCTAAATATGAAAGAGGCCATTGCCCTTATATGATATATATATATGGGGAATGCAGGGGGAAATGGGTCATTTTGCACATTGGATGAAAAGATGTTGCTTTAACCTTTGAATTGTACTCTTGATATATATATCAAGAGTTAAATTCAAAGGTTAAAGCAACATCTTTTCATCCAATGTGCATATCAAGAGTAAAATTCAAAGGTTAAAGCAACATCTGCAAAACATGTGCAAAATGACCCATGACCCCTGCATATGGTGGTTGCAGTTCAAATGCAGGTTCCATCATACATAATGCCATGATTGATTTTAGGCTTTCCTCAAGTCCTTTCACGCCCCTAATGGCTGAGATATTTCCCAAGCAGCTAATCAATAACTCTCTCACTCATTTTAATCCTTTCAAATTCCTACCAAGAGATAATGATAGAACTGTTTTGCTTGAAGTTGTTTTAGAGCAAATAATGCTTTATCAAAATTTGTTATGTTTCATTACACTTTTTGGGCAGGTTTCATGTTACCCAAAGTTGTTTGTTACAAGATTGACAATCACCTTAGATTAATTAAAAGCTTGCAGATATCCTACCAATATCATATTTTTGGCAAACATTTTTGGTGTAATGGTCTCTCTTGAAGAATTGAGCCCAAGTAGAAAAAGTCCTCATATTTAGACAAATCTTGACTGGATTTCTCCCTGCAATGATACTATCCACTATAAGTAATTAAATACTTCACAAAACAAGGATCATGTCATCAAATGACAACTAAGATCATCGCAACAAATATAAACGTAGCTTGTTAAGAGTTAATGTTGTCATCCCCTGGCTAGAAGCTTCATCACAACACACTCCCAGACAAATGTAACGGGCAGAGTTGAAATAACAAGGTAGAGGATTGGAAGTCCTGATTCAATTATGTGACTTGAAGATTCAAAGTAGGTATTGGAGATGTCTGGACCTCGATCAGGACTCAATACCAATCTGAGTCTGACTGCAGATGGCTTGACCTCAGACGTGCCATGCGTCTGTTGAAACACTTCTGTACTTGTCACCACAGATAATGGCTCTTTCTTGAAAAAATATTTTTGATATGATCAACATTTTGTGTCTTCTACATAGCCTGATTTTAACTGTTGCAATTGAATTGAGCATTTTCATAAGCTTTTGATCATCGGGTTCAAAGTTTTGATCACTGGGTTCAAACTTTTGATTATCAGGTTCAAAGTTTTGATCATTGGGTTCAAACTTTTGATCACTGGGTTTAAACTTTTGATTATCGGGTTCAAAGTTTTGAACACTGGGTTCAAACTTTTGATTATCGGGTTCAAGCTTTTGATCACTGGGTTCAAACTTTTGATCACTGGGTTCAAACTTTTGATCATCGGGTTCAAGCTTTTGATCATAGGATTCATGATAAGCTATCAACCTGGGCTTCCAGGTTTGAATCTTGTGAGGGTTGCTGACTTTCATTCAAAGTCTTGCTAAATTGTCAAACACATGCACAGTAGGTATTGGAGATGTCTGGAGTCTGATCTAGACTCAATGTCAATCTATGAGTCTGATTTCAGATAGTTAGACCTCCCACATGCTATTCTTTACATTCACCTCAGAGAATGGTGTTTACCTAACAAGCCCTTTAGACATAACCAGTCTTTGATTTTGATTGATATGGACCATTTTGCCTGATTTAAGAGTTGTCACTAGGATGGAGCATTGGTCGGTCAGCATGTAAGGTTTTGGATCGATAGGTTTAGGTTCAAATTTTGCACAGGGTGTTCAAAGTTTGTCCTGGTAGAATTATGAAACTGCAAGCTGCAGAGGAGGTATTGGAGATGTCTGGAATCTGATACGGTTTTAATACCAATCTGTGACCAGTCTTATTGTGGATAGCTCAACCTCCCATTTGTCATCTATCAAACACTTTTGTACTTCTCCCCACAGATAATGTTGCTTTGGGAAAATTTTGGTCTTGGATTTTGGAAGCACAATTTGTTTTTGTCGACCCTAAAAGACCTGGGTCTCTTTTCACAAAGCAACCTTTACTATGGTTGACCTTAACTTCTATTCTTTAACATTGCACTAAGATTGTTTTAAGGACTTAATTAGTACGGTCACCATAGGGCTTTGTGAAAGATGATTGTGTCAATACACACCGAAATCATCAACAATATGTGAGGCTCCGAATTGAAAATAATGTTCAAGCTGATTCTGATAGGGTTTCTCTAAAATAGATAATAGCCACCATAGTCTTGGCTCCTTTCCCGTTAAGTAAAATGAGTCTCGATTGAATATAAGAAAGCATTTTTAAAACTTTTGTTTAGCATTAAATGTTTCCCCTAATATCAATCAAATGTGACATGAAATATATTTCAAATTCATCGTTTAATTTCTGCAAGAAAAAGTCATCTCATGGTTTTCAATTTGAATGTTTTTTTATGATGAGAAGTGGTTGAGAGGTTCCTTTATCTAGATTGCTTATCTTTTTCCAGAGAAACCTAATAGTACCCCGGAGAATTGCCCATGAATCACTAGTTGACACGAGCGGAAACAATATGGTTCCACTTCCTGTTGTCTGTCCTCCCACCCAGTTCATTGTGTACTTTGTGCTGTTTCTTTATTAATTTGTTTATAGCTTTGTTATTTCTTTAAGATTCTGATTTTTATTTCTGATTCTGATGTTTATTGCCAGTCTGTCAGGTGTTTGTCACAAAAAACTTTAACTTCGATCATAACTTTACTTGGCGGTAGACCTTTGATATTTCTCATGTGCATCTATCATGATAAGACCTCTCAGATGAGGTCATGACTTTTGACCTCAAAACCTTGACCTTGGCAATGGGGGCATCATTGTTTCACAAACACAGCTTGTTCTATTTTCATATAGTTTGGATGATTTTGGCTTTACTGAATGATTTTCATATAAAACAAAATAGGTTTAAATTTTTTAATCATCTCTTCAAATTTTCAATGTGCTTTTATAAATCGCTGGTTCAAACTGACATGTTTCATTTCAAGTCATAGCATTGGAACTACCCATATCCAAAGTCCACTAAATAGTTCTTCACTGATTCCAAACTCCACCTCCAAACATTGATAGAATGAGCAGCCTCTGAACCGAAATCCAAAGGCACACACCACTTCGCTCTTTTCACAACTCATTTCCAAAGTTATAACCACCCCTACAAAATTCTCCACCTCATACAAATTCTTCCACCCTTGTATAAAAATCAGAAAGCTTTTGAAGCAGCCTAGCTTTTCACAGTTCTTGTCAAGAATAGATGTTTACGATGTTGTATTTTCTTGATAACAGCTTCAACTTGACGTGAGGAAAATTAGACGCAATGCCAGGAAAGACAATTTATTGACACTATTCCTGTGTCTTGACTATAATGAGAGATTGATTTTCCTTTCTTGCAATGAATGCTTCATTTTCCTCCGTCCATAGGATTCAACACCGCCGTTAAACTTTTTCATCCTGAGTTTGATATCTTCTTGCCATTTGTAAAACCGTCCAATATTCTTGTGATCAGCATAAACATAGGCACTTAAACTTTAAACATGGCTTCCTCTATTAACAGCGCTGATTTGTTATTTCGCTGTGAATTTCTCGTCAATTCCCCAAATTGAGGTCAAAGAAGTGTTTGTTATTTATCTTGTTTTGAAATTGCATTTCAGCAATCAATTCCTTAAAACCAGACTTTAAGTCGCAGAGATTTCATCAGTGATGATAGAGTGGTAAGAAATGACAAAAGAGATTTTGATAAGTTTTTTTTCAACAAATTTGCTCGGATTTTCATTATCACCCATTGTTATCTTTCATGATTTTATATTTTCAAAGCTCTTGTTGATTAAATCAGTAATTTACTGATTTAAATTTCAAGTAGAGCCTAAGGCAGGAAATTAAGAGATTCAGAAAAGTGAGGAAATTGATAGAGATTTGTGATATTAACCTGAAAATTGAAATTATTCAAATTCATAAATGAAAGTGATATTGAAATTTCCTTTCCTAATCTCAGATTTTTACAAAGGAGTAATTCAAAACAAAGTGCTTGTTTTTCATTTTAATTTGAAATTTTCGAGGCATCATTTGGTTCTTAACAAACTAGAAATGACATATTACTAAATGTCAAGGACAATGATGAACAAATCAATCAAATTATTGATATTTCAATCATTGTGAATTGTCAATCAATATAATTGATATAATCCTGGTTATAGAACAATGAACTTGTTTAACAAAATCGTATGTTTTCTTGACTTGGACATGCACAGCACACTGTGAATATTTTATGTAAATGATATTCCGTAGTAAACAGAATTTTTTTTTCAAACTTCTTATTGTTTAACTATAATCACTAAAGTTATGAATACTTTCTAAGTAAAAACTAATGGTGGACAAAGTACAGTGTCTATCACACCGAGTTCCTAATTTAAAAACTCCATAAGTCAAAACATTATGTTTATCAAATTGTTCGACAGTGACAAATACATTGCACCTGATATCTGAAAATTTAGACAAATTACTTTCAGTAAAATACTTACCGTTGACCCAAGTAACTTCTGCCATTGTTTCTCATAGGCCAATGATCACATGGCAATAATCAGGATGATTGTAGTGTCTAGAGCCCTGAACTAGATTTGTGTTGATATGAAAATTACATATTTTAGAGTTCAACTCAGAACAATGAAATCGTTGTCAAATTGCAGTGCAGACATAATGATGATCTTACAACTGAGTCTGGGGTGAAATGTCGCATTTTTTGTGTCGTTTTAAGATGATGAAGGTTTGAATCGACAAGGGTTTTAATCTTGTCTGATGATTACTGTTCTCTATGCAGGAACTTGGGTTGCACTACTTTGGTTTCAACTTGGGTTTCTAGACAATGATTGTAGTTTGTTTTTAAATGCATATCTTATTGTGTTCTTTATGAGATACACTTCAAAAGATACCATAGAATACAATACCTTTGATATTAATATTTGTGTATGTTTTGTTTTTTATGTATGAAATGTTTCTTTTTTAAGTCAGTTTAGTCATGAAAACGGTTTAGAGCCAAGTTGCTTGTACCTCTAGATGCAGAAGTGACAATATTCCTTCTTCTTTCTCAAGGCATAAGGGCTAATATAGCTATGAAGGTAACCATATTTTCCTGTCCTTTAAGTGTTTCATGTATCTAGAAGCAGAGTGATCATAAACACTTAAGAAAGCCTTCCTGAAATGATAATGATTGGGATTGAGTTGACCTTCAAAAAGCTTTATTTGTCAAAGAGTCCAAAACAGAAACCAGCCTTTGTGTTTGACCAATGCGGATGTTCTTCTAAGGGTTGCCCCTTTGAAAACTACTCAACTATACTTTTATTTCCAATCTCCTCTATTCTATTCCATCCCACTGACCCAGCACATGTTCAGACAATGTCAACAGTACAGACACTTGCTCGTCCCAGACACAAAGAACAAACTTCTTTGAACTTTCAGTCTATTGTTTGATTTACAACATGTTAAATGCTGAAAAAAAGAGTCATGGATATATTCCCCAATTCGCTTGGTTTGATAAATTTACTGTAGAATTTTGTGCTATTCCAAAGTGGATTTACCTTTGTGCCATCGCCAATACACCTTGCACCAATGCACAGAATGGAGACCAAATGGTCAGATTAACCATATATATTTTGATCAATTTGGTCTTTGATGTCTGTTACTTGTATACATCTATTCAACTCAACTCAATTTCCTCAACAAACCAGAAACTTGTCAAACTTTGACCATCTGCCAACTGGGTTCCTTAATTCACTACCAGTATAGAAATATAACACAATTTAACACTGGTTTGGTAAGTCTTTGATGTCTTTGTAACTTATGTACATCAATTCGAACCCAATTTCCTCAACATTCCATGTCTCACCTAACAAATAAGTTGTCAAACTTCACCCATTTGACACACCGGTGCATGTATTAACAGTAAAAAAAAAGTAACGTAAAATCAGGATCTAATTCTGTCACTTATGTCTTCAATAAATATCAACTTGCATACATCACTTCAACCCAAATTTCCTCAACCCTCTCGTTAAACCCGACGAGAAAGTTGTCAAACTTCACAATCTTCCCCTTCAGTGCCTGCATTACCCATAGAGCAAGATAACATAAGGGTCTCAGACCCCGGCTGTGTTGGCTTGGACAAAAAGCTGCTGAAGTGAATCAATCGGGGAGCGTAATCCTCACACTGGCATTCTAACCATGAACTTCAAACATCAATGGCCGTGCTCCCTGTGATCCTGTGTAATCATTCAGCACAGGCGGCGCTTTACTGTAATCATACGTTGTAATATCCTTGGTCTGACACACGATCGTCTCTCGGACCTGAATATTGCCGCAATTTGCGCCAGGAAAACCAGAATTTACGTGTTCTTCGGATCAAGTTGACATACCGCAAACGAGAAAATGATAGCGCATAAGCGTGAAGGATTAGTATGGGAACTGAGTGCTTACTGGACAGAACAACTTTAATTAGATGTTTGTACTGGCTAGAGTCATGTTTTTTGTTCCGTCTTCATCTCCAAAGTGGAGATTCAGCTGTTGAGGTTGGCGTTATCGTTGTAAAGCTGTTTGCTGAGTTCTCAATCATTGCCATATTCGGCCATCGGGAAATATTTATCAATTATAAGGGCCATACCTCTTCCCTTTTCATGACAGCCTTTTAGAATTAAAGGGTTCAACGTTTGATGCAGATGATGCTTAGATACTGAGTATTGACCGTCTGCATCTACAGAGCAGACGGATTCAGTTTGATATGGAAATGAAGGAAATATCCTTGTAAAGCTCTTTGCAAATTGATATTTTAGATATTTTTGGAGAGACATCAGTGTTAAAGTGATAGATTCATGAAAGATAAAATCTTTTAGGATTTAAGTTCTGATAAATGTTTTTGGTTGTGAAAAATAAGATGAGGCTAATTTTGAGAAAAATTCTGTAAACAACATTTGTGAATTTATAAATCTATAAATAGTTTACAAGCAACTGGTATTTAGAAATTTGTTAATCGTTACATCGACGATTCTCGTTTAAGTGATGACAATTCCATTTTAGTCTGAGCTCTCCTTGAAACAACTTACAACAATTTAATTCAGTAGACTAAATACACAGAACTTGATAGTATAAATTTGTTTAAACCAAATCACAAACAAAATATAGACATTTTCAAAATAGTTAAATTCACAAGAAAATTGCAACTATTCTCATAGAATCAGACTAAACAACCAGACCCCATTTAGGAAAATTTGTCAAAATATTTATTTCGCAAGTTATAAAGAAAACGCCTGCAAGTCTCTCTGCCACAATAAGGCAATTTCTAAGCAATCAATTACTGTCGACCAAGCATAAAAACCTGCAGACGTCTAATCAGTTACTCAAGGACCACTAACAACCCCCTCTGGGTCTTGTATTTGTATACTTACCTTGCATGTTCCACTGGCTTAAATCAATTATTGCCAGAAATTGAGTTATGTTTGGTGTGATGGGTTTGGCCTCACTTAACCCTTAACTTGCTTGCATAAAGATGGCTCAATATGCAATAATTTTATTTAATGGAAGTATTAGATGCATGATTTGAGCTTTACTATCTGAAATAATTTCCATGGTACATCTGACCTGCCATTGATGACCTTGACCTCTGTTGTGTCGAGGGCTTAAATGTTATTTGCTGCAATGATTTGAATTTATGGCAGCGGTATAATAAAGATGTATAATTTGCTATTTACTTGATTAGATATCTCCAACTGTGCCATACTTGACCTTGAACCTGGTTATATCATTGGTAATTCAAAGACTTCCATTTGCTTAGGGTTAGATTAATAACAGCAGTTATTAAATCAAATGCAATATTTGCTCTTCTCTTGAAGAAATATTTTCAATGGTTCATCTGAACTGCCACAATTGATCTTGGACCTTCTGATATGATGGTGGTTTCAAAACTTTCTTTTGCTGCTATAATTGGATTTTTTGTCATGGATGTTTATTCAGATGGCTGCTTGGCTATTTTCCTCTATATCAATTGTCCGTATGACATTTAATTGGCCTCACTTAACCCTAACGTTGCCGATGTAATTTGTTGAATTCAGTAATTCAGTTTGCCATGCATGCTTCTCTGGGACAAGAGAGCAGCCAATTTTCACAAATGATTGACATAAAAGATACTGTAAAGGTTTTATCTCATACTTTAAAACCTTGGTTACCGTATCCTCGCGGGTATAAGTCCACCCTCGAGCTAAAGACCACCCCCCATTTTCCCAGGGTTGAGCAGTTTGGGGTCATTCTCGGTTTAAAGCCCACCCCCCAATTCTCGGATGTGTGACACGATCGATGTCAGACTATCGAGTTAGCGATGTTTACACCGGAAGCAAAATGCACAAGTTTACATCGATGTCATTTTTTGTAAAATAAAAATACATTGTCCTGTTGTTGTTGTTTTAATGACTATTTGTAAATTAATAAAAATATAACAATATATTGTTCACGCATTATTCACGTACTGTTAAATTTCAGCAGAAATCACGATGTATCGTATGTGGCTTCACTTTCATCAGCGATCGGGAATTGAAATATTTGATTCCCAAAACATTATCAAGAACTAACGCTTTATGAGGCTTGTTATCCATTCTAAATGTTTTATATGACATATTTCCAAACTTATTTATCATATTTAATCGTCGAAGTTCAAAGCAATCTTTGTCAAATATACTTTCGCGAAAGCACGTTGTTTTACAGTACTTGGAATCTCAATCGTAATTTCTTGACGACAAATAACTATCAATATTCTTTCACGTTCATTTTCATAATTTTTGCAAATTTTTCTTCGAAATTTATTTACGTAAATATTTCAATTAACTGCATGTTTCTTTTTTGAAAATGTAATATATCGAAAATATTTAACAAATATTTGAATATTTAGACATTTAATATTGTATCGACAGTATGTTGTCATGAACTTATTACAACCACGTTTCAGTTTCACACATCGTTTTCTAATCGACTTGCTGATTGGTTGACCTACTTTTCTGGGCCAATGAAAAGGCTTGTAACAAATATCTCTCTACTCGTACACACATGCAGCAAAAGATGTCGACTGATTATTCACGTTCGTTTTTCATGAGAATGATATCATATAATCTGATTAAAACAAACAACAAACAATGTAAGTTAGCATTTGCAATTTCTTTATGATTCTTTTTAATAATATACGTCTGGAAAAGTGTCAATTGATGTTTAACAAGACCTGACCAACATAGTCAAAAGTATCGATGTCAATTTTCAATGCAACTCGCATCAATGATTTTTTTGGTTGGGGTCTCTCGCGGGTTAAAGCCCACCCCCCTATTTTCAAGATATTTGTTTGCCGGGCCCCCTGGTCTTATACCCGCGAGGATACGGGGGTATATCCAAAACCCTGTAAAGTCGATTTGTTCTTATGCTTACCTAAACCGTCCTAAACCGAATAACAAACCCTTTCCTAGGTCAGGCACCATTTTCAACACCCTAGATCTCAATCCTGATGATGATCTTGATCTTGATCTCTCATTCATGATCGCGATCTCTCTTGATCTCTCTTGATCTCTCGCAATCTTTCCATCACTAACTTGATTGATTGTAAGTCCAAAAATACTTTGCCAATGGTTTTTTTCTCAATATATATGATAACACAAAACATAAAGTACGGTCGCAACAATATAGCTTAGAATAGATATAAGCTTTCATGGATAATGTAAGGAGGTTATTCAGTGCAACAAATATACTTAACATGGAAATTACAAGTTGTTATTTCAATCATAGATGTTCCTATTCCAAGAATTCCATATTGTTCTCAATTCTTAACATTTGACATTTTTGTGGAGCACAACCCAATTAATCAGAACAATTTGCTATTCTTATGTACATATATATATTGCAGATTGTTGGAATTGTGAACTGTAAATCCTTAGCTTGATTCAAGTTTTCGATGCACTCACAGAAAGTATACGGGCCTGCCGAAAGTTTAATCATATTTATTGTTCTAGCCATCTACTGCCAGACTTAAATATCCGATAAATGTGCCTCTAGGAAAGAAAGCACTTTAACTTGGTTTCCCATGGAAATATATGGTCTCATAAAAAGAAATCATCTTGTTGAATTCTCGGAATTTAGAGTTTCAATATACTTAAACCTATTTTATAAAAGAGCAATGAAATAATTTCACAAAGCCTGAAAGAAAGACAAGAAGTCCTTATTTAAGTATTCAGTATTATAAGGTCTTTTTTTTTCAGAAGGAGAAATATATTTACTTGAATTATCTTAAATTGATCCATATTCAGAGAACTTGCAGTTTGTATAATTGTCTTGCTTTGGAAGCAGACATTCATAATCAATCTAAAAAAAAACCATGAGATGTGAGAAATTTATATCTCTAAATTTTCTAATAAGAACATTATTCATTTGTGAAATCGCTATTTTTGAAAATACAGTAATACTGTATTTTTAAAGACATTTAAAAATGATACCAACCTTTTTAAGCATCAAATGTACCATAATATTTATACTTACGCACATGCATTCCTGAAGATATTTGTAAGAATTAATTTGAGAATTGCTCACGGTACTCATTGCTCCATGTTACATAACTAGTATGGATAATTTTCACATATCATCCATGCTTAATTTTAATTCAATTCGCAAATTAACATATCTTTTTTCAGAGAAGGACGTGAGCATTCTGTATTCATAGGTGGTCCTCATAAAGATAATTCTTCAAGTTTATCACATAATCTTATAGCATTCATGACTTACTTATCCTATTTGTTGCAGAGCACTGTTACGAGCAGCTCCATCCCGTCGACGCCCACCAGTGTCACATCAAACACTGAGGACCATCTACAGGAGTTCGAGGGTCACGCCCTTCAGTACGCTGCCAAGTCTCTACAGTCTCTGTGAGTATACAACTGGGATTCTGTAATTCATTGATACGGCCCATCGATCATTCTTTCCCCACAGAGGCCGATCAAGTCATGAAATGTTGATACAGCCTCTGTTTTAACTCGCCGAAATCTGTGGGTTCCTGTAGTTTCCTCTGGCAGAAAAAAAATTCATTTATTAAACGACAACGCTTCTCGCATGGAAAGGGTGGCTCATGTCACAATGCTTTTTCAATGATTCAGCAGTCAAAATGATTTAAGAACAGCGTCGCTGATTGCACAACTAACTTCGATTGCCTCCAATCAGGCATCTCCCATTCTATCCCACAAAATTGGCGTAAAAGAACAGAGGCTGTAACAACATTTCATGACTTGATCTGCCTCTGTGGGGAGAGAATCCCATGGATCTATTCCATTCAACATCCCCTCACCCCTGGGTTTTAAGGGTTCAGATTTTTTTTACCTCGAAAATGCGAGAATATTTAGATATTACCCCAACCTTCCCAGGGGGTGGGGCATAAAAGCTCAGGGGTCAGGGAAAGTAGAAGGGTCTACCCCATCACCACTGAAACGGACATATGGGCAGGAATGTCCCTTTAATACTTTAAACACTTTTCCTAAAAAACATGTGATCTTAAACATCATTGAAAGATGTGTGTTTCATCTTTGTAAGAAAGAGACTTTGAACTATATATGGCAAATAACAAAATGTATCAGTTTGTCTGCGTGCCTGTCAGTTTGTCTGTATTTAATATGTCTGATATTATGTGAAACATAAATTTGAAACATACATGCACGTGAATTACCCCCATGAATTAGGGTTTTTTAATCGTTTTAAAGGAATTATTTTTTCTTCCTTTTCACATTCATAGATAATTTATCTTGCAAAAGTTTTAACTACCTGCTGATGTGAATAAGTGAGATCTTTTCACTGGGGCCACGCCCTTAAAATCTAAATTTATTTCCATATTATTTAAAAGGCATAAAAAACTGATTTGTTGTATACAGACTACTTTAAAAAATATGATTAGAATTTGTGGTGAATTTGTTGCCCCTAATAAGGACAATGCCCTTCGGAGCTTTAAAGCTTTATTATATCCATTTTCAGAACAAAATGCGATCCTTTGAAGTGAATTCCATTTTGCAAGAAACATTATTTTCAAAGATATTGTGACCCTGTTGTCTTTAACCTATTACCTGGGAGACGTATTTGACCATTTTAGCTTTTTGTTTCACGTTCATCATTCACGTTTTTAAGTGTGATATTTAGGCCAAATTTAAAAACTCAAAACCATTCATATGATGAGAACAAAGACTATGTAACAAAGTTCCCCCTTAAGCATTCCTATAACGTTAACTCATATTAATTTTGATCTTTTCACGTGACTGAAAATATCTGAGTATATCAAAGCTGTTATGAATATTTAAGCTATTAGAACATTTTTGACCTATTCACAGAGTAAAATTGACATTTGAGCTTATTTAAGTTTCTGAGACCAAAGGAGTTAATGAAAAACAAGAAGAAATGATGGAGATAAACTTACAGAATTTGGAGAATGCTTCCTATTTATTTCAAGGTTATAAGGTTAAATATTATTATATTATCGATACAAACAACAAAATTATCATTATCACCAGTTATCATTAATCACTCTATGAGTCATAAATCATCCATGAATTACTTCTATCATGAAATCCATCAATCATCCATCTACGACTATGAGTCATAAATCATTAATTCATCAAGCATTAATCAGCAATTTTCAATAAATATAAATCATTTTTATATTTTTTGGAAAGGCAACCCCCGCTTTCACAAAAAAAGTTTGGCCCCCCCCCCCCCAACTCAGCAATCCATATATATCATTGTTTGATAATCCGCCCCCCCCCCCCCCCCCCGCTCTCACAAAAAGAGCCCACTCCACTCAACAATCCATTTATATCATTTTTCATTTCCTTGAGAGGCCACCCCCTGCTCTCACAAAAAAAATTTGGGCCCCCCCACCCCTCAAACCGTTCCTACGCCACTGAATTGTTTTCCTTTTGGAACCTTTGAAAGCTTAACTTTTGGAAATTCTTTGTTTGTTTCAGGTTACAGAACTCTCCTTTCTCTAACTGAATCACATTACTGTCAATAAACCTACAAACACTTTTCACTGTGGACTACTTAATAAACATACACAGCTTTGTGTTTTTCAAGGATTGTGAAAGAGTGCAAAATGATTACTTTTACCCCTAAGGGGAGAAAAAAAAGCAATATTAGTAACATTAGATGGATAATGCTTTTGCAGTAGATACCTAAAACTAGAAAAGTATAAAATGTGTCAAGAATTGATTTAAAACTGTTTTATTACTGTCCCCAAACCTTTGTTACATTTTCAATAAGGATTTTGTAAAAACCTGTTCATATAACCTTTTGTCTGTCTCACATTAAGACAGAAATCTTTAATGTCAAGCAAGGTAAATCTTGCAAAAAAAACTCCCAGCTGCTCCAAAGAATCAAATGAAATCCTTTCAGGGTACTCCAAAATAAGGACAGGAATTGAGTGAAATATCATGCATTTATCAAGAGTAGACTAAAGTAAATCAATTAAAAAAAACAATGAAATTTAGATTTTGAATACTTTAATACATGACTTGAAAAAAATCAACATGGGTAAAACAAATTCAAAACAAAAAATTCAAAGATTCGGAAAAATAAGACACTGCGTGTTGGTAATCGACTCGAGTGAAACAAAAAATTAGATTGTGATCACTGATAGCGAAGGTTCCCCGTAGAAATGGAAAAATGCTTGATTTAATTGCAGGGAATTCTGGTCACATCCTGTTGCTACTGAGATCTCCCTTTTCAACTCTCGATACACTTTTCAAGAAATTTTTTTGGAACTTTTTCTTGAAAAAAGTCCTAATTTGATAAGAATCTTTCATTTCCTCTGAGGAGAATTGAGTCCAAAGGGCACACTCTTAGTTGCGTTCGATTGTCATGAAGCAAAATCCATTTTGGGTTCCTTTAACAATAAGACTTGATTTTCCACTAACTAGGAAGTCTGGATGAATTTGTTCCAGAATTAAATAGGTATATGCAAATTGTCTCGGTCAGGATGTTTCTCAAATTCATGATAATTAAACCTCCTGTTCATTTAGATCAGTGCCCAGGACTGAATTTGCAATGAAGTTCATTACCCTATATATCCAAATATTCAAGAAAAATGGAAGGATGTTGTGTTTGTTGCTAAATCTATCTCAGCTGCAAAATCTATTTTGGTTTCGAGCATTTTTGCTCTTAAACTAAAGATGACATACTAAAGTAACCAAGCATTTGATTCTGAATTGATAGAAATATGTAAATTGTCCTTAGTCACATGGGCTCTAATCATCGTTAATTTTACTTTCTTAAAGCTTTATCTAAATTTGTAGTTCCACCGAGGATTTGATATCAGGCCAGCTGATGATTATTTTCAAGCAAATTTGCATTTGATTGCTAACTAACTAGAAACATGCAAATGTTCTTGGTCAGAATTTATCCAAATTTCTTATTTATGCATTCTATGAAGTAAAATCTATGTTTAGTTCCCCAAAGGAATTTGATGGTTGACAATTAGATTGCTATTCACAAGTTACTAATCTCTGATCCAGAAATATCTTGAAATGTGCAAATTTTCACGGTCCTTGAATTCTATGAATCTTAATTTTAGGCTTATTATACTTTAAACTAAGTAAAATTCATTTAAGATTCCCCTATGAAATTTGCTGTTTGACTAATTTGTCTTATTAGATAAATTAGGTCTTGCCATTTCAAAGAATATGCAAATTTTGTAGGTCAGGATGTTCCCGAAATTTGTCCATTCCAGAGAATATGCAAATTTTGTAGGTCAGAATGTCCCCTAATTATTTGCTTCATTTCTCTATTCATTAATTAATCAAGGATTTTGTTTTCACAGATGCTCCCTTCCTGACAAACATAACTCCCTGCATGAAGAGCCCAATACTGAGAAGCCAATCAGATTCGCTGTTAGATCCCTTGGTTGGGTGAGCATCGACGAGGAGGACCTAACTCCGGAGCGAAGCAGCAAGGCCGTCAACAAATGCATTGTGGATCTCTCGCTGGGGAGGAACGATATAAACGATGTGGTCGGCCGTTGGGGAGATGTGAGTGTCAATGCCAAAATGAAGTCATTTTCCAATAGCGAGATTGGGACTTTATATTCCTCAGCTGTCGGATGACGCATGAAATCTTTATCCAATTTTGATGAAATCATTAAACTTCCCCACATCCATCGTAAAATTTCTCCACTGAAAAACGAACCTGATAGTTAAATTCCAATTGAATTCTTTTTCACCACTTTTGAAGTTTTCCAGGAAAGTTTTATGATCAAACTCACATCATTTTGTTAGTTGACAACAATTTGACAAGTTTTCCAAACTTTGCTGGTATTGAAGGTGACATTAAAAATAATTTAGCTGTTGTCATGGTTTAAATTGTGTTGAAATATTTAATTTTAGAACCAGAATTACATTTCAACACTTAAGAGTAATAGCCGAAGTTAACAAATCACAACGGACCTCGTTTAGTCTGAAAAAATCCAATATTGTTAATTTTCAAGACAAACCAAAATGACACTTTTATCTATTGCCACCAACCCAAGGAACACAATACACTGATTCAACTACTAATGTTGAACTGCTTTACCAAAATTTAACCCATTCTATGTGTTAACAAGTATTCAATACAATAATACAACATAAGTCATTTACTACTTGTCAAAAGAAATTTTTATCCCCATATCCATCAAAAGTTATTTGTAACTCCTATGTCCATAATGATAATCTTCATCCTCATCTTCACTTTGTTTTATTAAAACTGAATGTGAATGTGAACTCCCATGATGTCCGTAAAAGCTAATTTTTACCCTCATGTCAATGAAAACTAAATGTTAACCCCCTCGTTGCCAGGGTAAGGACCTGTTCATGGACCTGGACAGCAACAGTCTGCGGCTGTTGGACACCCAGGACTTCAGCCTCCTCAACTCTCAGCCAATCCACTCCATCAGGGTCTGGGGCGTGGGTCGAGACAACGGGCGGTCAGTATTTTCATAGATACTTACATATACTTACTTATATTGCAGCAGTTGTTTGAAGTTACTCAGATGTCAACCTAGGGGTTATAAATTTCAATCTACTCTCATTGAGAATTAGAAAGTTTCACTCATACCTTACTGTGTTTCTGATCTGAGTAATGATGATGGTATCAGGTGCCCTTTGCACCCAAGCCAATCAGCAATGTGGTAGCAAGGTTTGATATCTAAGCAAGTCTTTGATTGCTTTAATATATATAGGTGAAAGGTAAGAAAGAAAGCAACTCGATCTGAACCCCATAGAGCAATACTCAAATCAGAAATGCAGTGAGGTACAAGTGCTACATTTTGATTTCTGACATTCTATTGAGTCTCACATTTACAACCCAGGTCACAGCAACCACATAAGGAATATTCACAAATTTGTAATAAGTGATAGATTTACAAGAATGATATTGTTTTAAAGGTGTTTATTCAAAAAACATTCTTATCAGTTCTTATCACACTCAGTAAGTTTACTTACCATTTGCAGAATTTTTCCTATTAATTATTTAAATTTTGAGTTTGAATGTAAATTCTTTGTTATTTTAACTCATTTTGAATCTTTCATTAGTTTAATCTTTAATAGTGAATGAAGTTTAGTACATTATGTGTTTCATTTGTCCATCATGTTTTCTCTTTATTCCCTCTCTCTTCTCTCAGGGAAAGGTAACTCTGGCTGTCTCAATGTATCATTGCTCAATTGTAGCATTTTCGTTGCTCTATCCATCAAACGATTGTTTTCAAAATGATTTATTTCAAATAATTGGCAATGTGACGGCCGCATTTCTCTAAGATTATTTTTTTCAAATGTGCATACATTATTGGTGTTCATAATTTGTTCAAAACAAACAGTTTTATTTAGTTTGTCATTGCACAGAGTATAAATATCTTTGTCTTAAATATATTTATAATCTTTCTGTTTCAAACTCATTTTTAGAAACCAAAGCCTTTGATAGTGAATTGAAGGCAGAGGTATTTGCATGCTTAAAACATAAATTTTAAAAAACAAACTGTTATTAATTGTTCTTGATAAAAAGTGAAATTTCACTGAAGCTGTTCTTTTGTTGTAATTTTTCATTACTCTGTAACACACAGTTGTTTTGCTTTTGTCTGTTTTCACAAATCTTGTTTCAAATGCTGGTGGTCTGGAAAAAAAACCAAAAAACAAACAAACTAAAAATAATGTACTTTGTGACGCAATGGTGCTATATATCGTTTCAACGCTGCTAATGACTGAACTATTGCCAAGGTGGCACTAAACAACTCACTCACTCAGTTGATTCAGAGCATTGTAACAGATAACTGCATTCCAAGATTGAACAGATTGAAAGATTTTCCCGAAATAGAATAAAAAGCCATGAAGATTTAATTTCTAGTGTTTTGATAGAATACCTCCTGTTATTAAAATTCCCAATAACTCTGACATGAATTCCCTGGATCAAGTCAAACAATATACAAATCTTCCTTCTTTACAAGACAACACTTGACAATATTTCCTCACATTTCAGGGACTTTGCATATGTGGCACGAGACAAGATGAGCAGACGGCACATGTGCCACGTGTTCCGATGCGACACTCCCGCCCGACAGATTGCCAACACTTTGAGAGACATCTGCAAGAAGATCATGGTAGAACGCACGGCCATGCAGAGACTGAGTCGACCCACGGACCTGCCCAATCTGGAGAAGAACAACCAGCCTAACGGGCAGAAACTGTCCTTCCAGAGTCTCTACAGCAGTATGTGTGCTTGATTTCTCCTCATTTTGATAAAAAAAAGTAGTTCTTGTGGCAAGAGAATGATGACTATATTCAAACAAGCCAAATGGACAGAATTAAGTTCTTTTGTCAGTACTGCTCCCTAAAGCATATGTCAGATTGCTATATGTTTTGACTCTTGAGGGAAAATGAATTTCAAATCAAGTAGAATCTTTCATGGAAATGTTGGTTTAATCTATTAAAAATCTACTAAGGAGGATGTCTTTCGACAGGAAAATAATGACATTTTTGTCCTCTTCAGATGCCTCTTTCCCCACTCCGATGGAAGAACCGAAGAAAAACATCCGCTGTCACTACCTGGGTCAAATGGAGGTCAACAGACCCACTGGTTTGTATACAATAAAAAATTGCAAATTGTAGTTACTTCTTGTAATTTAGTGGATATTATCATGAGAGTCCATTGTGAAGTGTGTTATTTCATGAAATTTGTTGTCATTTGGCGCATATTTAACCATGGGGAATTGACATTTGTTCATATGACACAAGTGCCTAAATATTTGTAATTACCCTACAAGAGTCGTAACTATAGTATACGGGGGACACAAGAATCATGTTATGTTTATTACTTTAGTAATAACATTAAAAAAAACTATCAATATCTGCACCTTAGCATTGGCAAATTACCTGCCATCAGTATATACGGAGCACAATTTCATAGGCATACTGTCACATCAAAGCTTTGTTCATGACGCAGCGTCACAATGGAGAGGATATCTTGCCCTAGACTGCCTGTGTGTCTTGCAAATCAGCTTTACAATATGGATACATTTCAATTTTCCTTTGACCTTATTATCAAGGTATTGTTTCTTGTACAGGTATGGAGACCCTAAACGAGGCTATTGATCGTGCCTACCGCAAGGTGCCCCCCGAGAGATGGCTGTTTGTCAACGTGGCCGTCGCTCCATCCACCCTCACCATCTCTGAACATGGGGTATGGAAACCTTTTTTTTCATAAGGGAAATTATGCTTCTAATTAGAGAAAAAGATTTAAATTTAGAATTTTATGAAATGTCATTAAAATAATACTAGTCAACAAGCTCCTTTCAGCAAGTTGGTTGATGCTATTTGAATGAATATGTTATGTCTGTATTCTTTCAGAGACCCGAGAACAAGATTGACGAGTGTCGTGTTCGTTTCCTGTCCTTCATGGGGATCGCCATGAGCAATGTCAAGTGAGTTTTAAAACAGACATCTGTAAATCTTTTGCATTAAAAAATAAAGAATCAAGGGTTTTGATATTTATATCTTTAGGGGCCCTGCTCTTTTCCATCTTGTGTACCATTATCCCCGGCTGCTAATATAGGGTGTGCACTCATTACACAGAAGAAAGAAGGTTATGAATAATATGATTGATATGAGACACTAACATTTATCATGAAGCATTTTATTGATCAGAATTATATATCTCTTTGTGTAGCTATCATCCCTGCCTGCTGAAAGACTAATATTTTAGGTAAAAGTGTTACCCGTAAAGGCCTGTGACTGAGACATTGAAATCAACATGAAATAGGTTATATATATATAAGAGTGATATCTGTTTATGATACCTCTGTGCACCTTAATCCAAATCTGCTATTAGAGGCATTGCCCTCATTATTGAGAGCCCTATTAGTGTTGAAGACGCTCCTTAGACCTAGCTCAAAGTTATGACACAGAATTAGATCACCTTCCTCTAAGGGAGCTTTGAGCAAGTGAACCCTTGCCCCTATCCAAGGCAAGATCCCTATTGGAGGGATTCCATCAAATCACCTCACCTCATTGATCCGCTATTTGTTACAGACTGTGTGCGTTCATCATGCATGCGGCCCAGGACCAATTCTACGCCCATGTGTTCCACTGTGAACCATCTGGAGGTCCCCTCTGTAAAACTATAGAGGCTGCCTGCAAGGTACGTCACTTTATTTCTTCTTTCTGCTTGAATTTTACTTTTCGTTTTTAAATTGTTTATGGATGGATAAGACAAGACAGAAGTGAAGTTTTCCCCTCTGAAAACTTTATAGGTGATTGTAAATATTTTCTCACCATTAAGACAGCAGAAATATTCAAGAATCATTAGTATATCAACAGATAACAATTGGCATTTTGGATGTAGTTTATATGAATGAGTCAAGCATAATTTTTGATCTCAGAAGCAGTCCTATTTTGTTAGGCACTACATTGACCCAGTAGCAATGTTCATTTAGCGATTCTTGGTAGCATTATACAGTAGCAATTTGTGATTAGCAGTTCTTGGTATCAATACACGGTAGCAAATATTCAAATAATGATTCATTGTAGCAACACACAGAAGCAATTGACGATAAGCAATTATGGTGGCAATATACAGTATCAATTTGCAATTAACAAGTCTAGGTAGCAACATACAGTAGCAGATATTCAAATAATGATTCATTGTAGCAATACACAAAAGCAATTAACAATAAACAATTATGTTGCAATATACAGTAGCAATTTGCAATTAACGAGTCTTGGTAGCAGTACACAGTAGCAAATATTCAAATAATGATTCATTGTAGCAATTCACGGAAGCAATTGACAATAAGCGATTATGGTAGCAATATACAGTAGCAATTTGCAATTAGTGATTCCTGGCAGCAATATGCAGGAGTAATGTCACCTCTCAGCAATACACACAAAGAACTGTAGTGATATTTGTCTAACATCAGTCCTTCTTTCTAGGATTAAATTGTGTCCTTTTAGGATTTGATTTGTTGTACTTGTGTTTTGTTATTTGGCTTGTCTGTTGGTGTACCAAAAGTT
Organism: Steromphala cineraria; assembly: GCA_916613615.1. NCBI lineage: Eukaryota > Metazoa > Mollusca > Gastropoda > Trochida > Trochidae > Steromphala > Steromphala cineraria. Next base: position 20,363,209 of record OU744727.1, on the reverse strand, counting down.
TATCTCAAGGTAATAAGTCATACCAATGCTCTGATAGTAAATTAGATGGAAAGAACTACAAAGTTGATAATTTAAAATTGAGGTTTGAAAATGTGACAATTAAAAGGTCGCCATCATTTTAGGGTTATCCCACTTCCGTCATTTGCAAGTAATGAAAGCCTAGGTACATTGATCGTCAAATGAGACAATGTTACCCACATTATTTTCATGAAATGTCTTTTTATTTCAGCTGAGATACCAGAAATGTCTCGATGCACACCCTCAAACTCCCAAGACTCCCTCGCAGAGTGGCAAGGTAAGGGAGATAATTCTGTTGTTGGTGGCATACCACTTAAAAAATTTCAAGATTAAGAGTTGATGTTTTCCTTTTATGGTATCTTATTTGAATAGATTAGTACTTCTTGTTTTCATTAAGTATTTTGTGTCAGTTTGCAATTTATGTGATACACATATTTAAAAATTAAGTAAAAATTCTAAATTTTATTTAGAACTTAAAAAAGAGTAAATGAACAAGAGGAAAATTAAGAGTTTCATTTAAAAATCCATACAATCATATCATCAATATTTGAGTTTTCTCATTCTATTTTCAAAATCATTGTACTTATTGTTTCCTTTGTTGATTTTTGTGCTTCATTATTTATTCTTTCTGCTGGTTTTCTTCAATATGTTCTTGTGTGCTTGCTTATAATGTCATTTCTCATAAAGTAATAACTGAATTTCTGACTTCTTCTTTCTCAAGATATAATATACATCCTTATAAAAGACTTTCTATTTTTCTTAAATAAAAAATTTAATGTTTGTTTGGTAAATTTATGATTTATGTTTTTAAATATTCTGTCACCTATCAATGTTGTATTTTACCGATCTGTAATAATTTTTCAATCATTGCTTGGTTCATCATATTGGCATGATGTTGCTTTTCTGCAATTCCTTAAATTCCTTTGCTTTTTGCCTTACATATATCCTCATAATGTTCATTAAACATATGACATGAATTAAAAACATAATTTTGAAATATATTCTTTATCATTATGAAACTATAAATGAAGTAAAAACTTTCATCCCATTTTTACCAACAACTTCTTTATCTTTGTTGGTTGTTTAACAAATTACTTTTGTAATGAAAGACCTACTACGGGATACAGTGGATTATGTAAACCAACATACTATGATATTCAATAGAGAATGTAACGAGAGCTACTACGGGATACAGTGGATTATGTAAACCAACATACTATGATATTCAATAGAGAATGTAACAAGGAATGCACTTTTGCAACACTGAAATAAATTTATTAACAAAACTACACCCCTTTAAGCTGTGAAAACTCACCAGTTTCTGAAATTCAGATACAATGCGATAAATATAACAATATATGAGAACCATACGATTGGAAACGATACATTTCACAGTACAAAATGATCAGGGTATTTTATAGAAAAAAATAATAACTTTGACCAACATCTTGAAAAAGCGGTTTAAGAGTCAACAATACGCATCACGATACTGACATCATATCACGATACATATATCGTCAGATTAACAGTGATAAGAATCTTCCTCGGCTCCAAGGAATTCCTCGGGTTTGGGCTAATTTGGGTCGTTTTTGTGAATCGTCTATATTTGAGGAGAAAATTTTGGGGGGTGAGGTTAGTAATCAAGCGCCGTTCCGGGCGAGGACGGCAACGCAAGCTCTATCAATTCATATTACCAGTTTAGTAGAGTGTATTCCCAGTGTATTGATATATCCTCACAACTCTATCTTACATTGATAATAATGCTCCATAGATATGGGTTGTTGAAAAACCTCTTTGTGAAGTTTTTGCACAAGTAACCAAGCAGACTAACAACACCACACCAAAATGATGGCAGGCAGTGATTACCTATGTAGATGTTGTACATTTTCCGTTGATGATTTGCTGTTTTACGTTTGTCCCTTATTTCTCCCAGGGTCTAGGGGCCACCTTAAAGGCTGGAGTAAAAGCCAGTGTGCAAAGTGTTCAAAATGTCATCGGAATTCTTAAGATCAAGAGAACAGGCCAGTGCTGATCTCAGTTTCTAGGTAAACCTGCCGACAGACGTACACCTGTCGCGGCTTCATTTTGCAGCTATCAGTGGCCGAATGCAATATTTAAGCTTCATATTGTCGGTGTAGATATGTTAACTTACAGTGTGTGAAAAAAGCTAGCCCAAAGACTGATTATGTGAATTCATGACAGTGGAAATCCCAAAATTAAGTAAGAAAGAGGGATTAAGATCAGGATTGTTTGTACCCAATCCTATATTTTGAATAAATGTGTTTAAATCAAATCCTATTGAAAACAGGGAGTTCACCCTGTTCGTGTACCTATCAGAATTTTTTTTCCCAAAAGGGGTTGGTTGAAACCCCCTGAAACCCTCAGTTTCAACCCTCCTGTAGATCCGTCACTGTATGGCATCCAAGGCTTACCTCATACCAATCTCTGGTTCATTCAGCCTTGCTGCATTGTGCCCAAATTCTTGGTTTTAGTCTCTGGTTGTAATGACCATGTTCAGGTGAAGTATGTGGATGAGCTTGGGCTAAAATGCAGCAGACTTGTTTGAGATATGCCTTTGAGTGTTTTGAGTGACAAATTTCACAAACATGATGTTTGAACTGGCTTTTTTCACAAACTGCCGCTGCTTGGGCTGAATATGTATGTCATGCTTGTATTAAGGCTGGCTTCAAGGCTCTAAATATTGTTATAGTTGCTTGCAGGGAAGATTTTAAGCAAGGGAAACTTTTCTCTGTCAAGATAAATTATTTTTTATGAATCTGAATTGACAGTTTCAATGTTGAATGAGACCGTCAATTAATCAAAATAAAGGAAAAGTTAAAAGGAAAATTTAAATAATGAATTATCTAAAATGTTTCCTATACAGAGTTTAATAATAAATGATCACAAAGATTTATAGATGTTTCCTTTTTACTATTGTATCTATGATTAGTTATTATTTTTTGTTTTTTAAGAGCAATTACTGAGCAATATATCTGCATGCACTAATAATTAAGTTTCAGTTTTGCACGGTTTGTCTGCTTCCACTCACTGCTAAGCTGCAAAAAGAAGCTTACACAACATATATATTTCTATCATATATAACCATATGGGCTTTCTACACTAGAATGCTGGACCTTGCAGAGTTACTTCCCTTTATGAATTGTCTCCCTTTGTGTGTTTGTCAATTTTAATTAGGTTATGGCTTTTGTTTTACTTCTTTTCTTTCGATTGATTAAAGGTCATGAGAGCATGTTTTATGTAAAATTTTCATATAAAATTTGAAAATAAATTCAATTGATATCACATCAAGAAAATTAATGGATTTTAAAAAATTAATGCATGATTAATTGTTTATCAATTAACGCATTGGAATGAATATTCTTGAATATAATATAAAAAAAGTAATATGAACTTTTTCCTTCACCTATTACTCACTCATTCAATTGCTTTATTCCAGAATCTTGGAACAAGCATCAAGAGCGGAATGCAGACCGTTTTTGGCTCGATAGCACAACTGGCATCGCCAAAATAAAAGTTGAAGGGAGATTCCTGGATGCCGCATGTCGAGTTAGAAGACAACAGATTGTCTCACATTCACAATTCCCAGAATCTCAATAGCTGAAGCCTGAGAGCATTCGTTGTTCGTGTAGAGATCCACAATGTCTGCACCAGACTAGGGCAGATTGACATCCTGCCATGTCAAACCAGCTGCACATTACTTCATTTCTTGACCAATCATTGTCGTCGAACCAGCTATTTATTACCATATTTGGTGATCTTGCCCATAATCAGCCATGATAGTTTTGTGTAGTATCTGTAGTATGCTGTTTTCATATGATATGATATAAGCGATACGCTATATGATATGAGGTAAGCGATATGATTTAAGTGACATGCTATGATATGATGTAAGCGATATGGCATATGATATAATGTAAGCGATATGATATGATTTAATACAAGTGATTGTGGGATGTGTTATACATCAGATTGAAATGAACTTTATACATTCATATTATGTATTGTGTATGGATTTGATGGCTGTTTTTGTGAACTGCATTTGATCATTTTGTGATTGACGCATTGTGAACTGAACATTTAGCTCAGTTGGTTCAGATCATGCATGGAAAAGGTTGTCAATTTATGGAAACGCATTCACTGTTTTAAACTTTTTACATAACATGGAACATTATTTGTCCACAAATTTACACTCTGAAAGATGTTTGAAATTTACATTTTCATCATATATATTCAAGCTTTTGATTTGATTTAAAAAAAAGCTCATTGAGGTTAATTTATAAGTTTTATCAACAAATGTCCAGTTTTCATGTTCTTGATTTTACCTGGTCAATAATGTTGTTTGTTGAATAATATTTTATCTTGTTACAACATATCGTTTATTTAATACCAATAAGAATGTTCACCAATATATAAGAAGCATAAAACCAATATGGCATTAATTTACCTTCTGTAAGCTTATCAACTTCTCAAAGAGGGAAAACTGATTCTAACATTATTTAACTTAATTTTAATCAACCAATGTTTTCAACATTGAAAAGGGAACTAACTAAGCAGTCTCTGAGAAAAATCTTCCTTTAAAGGCAATTAACTGATTCAATCTTTGACTTATTTCAATTGAGAAGGAGAATTATACTAGTTATCAAACTCCAAGTAAGAATAACCTCCTTTGAATGGGGGAATAGAGTCTTGTTATCAATCACAGAGTATGAATTACCTCCCTTGAAAGGGGAACAAACTCTAGTTAACAAACTCTAAGTATAACTTACCTCGCTTAAAAAGGGAAATAATTCTAATTATCAAACACTAAATTTGAATTATCTCCCTTGAAAGTGGGATTATCAAACATTAAGTCTGAATTATCTCCCTTTAAAAGGGGAATAAGTCTAGTTATCAAATACTGACTGAGAATTATCTCCCTTGAAGGTTTTTGCCATTTCTCTAAGTTGTATATAGAATGTATTGTAATTTTTGAGGTCATAATATGGTAAATCTTAGCTGCTGATTGGCCACCTTTATGATCTATGACTAGTGCTACATTCCCTAGATTGTATGTGTTAAATGGGAACCTGTGCAATGTAATTTGGTTACCAAGCTTTATCACTAATATCTAACCCTCACTCACTCACTGTTATGTTTCTATGCATTTTGAAGTCTCTGCTTTTGTCTATGAAGTAATTATCATCGATATAGTGCAATTTTAAGATTGTCAAGTATGGGTATGAGATAGTTTACCATAATGGGACGTATATGACGTTATTGAATCAAGAAAATATATTAGGATTTTCATTGCCATGTTTAAGGTATAAAAATATGGTTTTCCTATCAAATATATCTATCTTGTTTTTTAATTGTTTTATAATGATTTAGAAGGCAAAATACTTTCGCTTCAAGATTTTCATAATATCTTTCTTAAATCTCATTTCTCAATATTTTATTTTATAATACAACCATTTAGAAGTTTTTATGATTTACATTATTTTTTAATTTCATACAGATGTTTTCACATATCAATTTGCTTTTACATAATCATTTTCTGAATGTAACCCAGTTGTCTCAATTTTATTTTCATAATCTTCCTTCATTAAATGTTCAAAATATCTGCTTAGATCTGAAGACAAATCAAAAGAAGCTTTTTTGATCAAAGTAGAAATATGTATTAGTTCCTAAATGATTTAAGTAAAATAATCTGTAAGTCTCCTTGAAACTAATCTGAATGAAGTGTCATAAAATCACTGAATTACTAACTTTAAATTTCCCCGTCCTCAAAACTTCAGAATTTTTCTTTTAACTTTTCAGTTTTGCATACCATAATTATATTTCCATGTGTTCTCATAACATTGACATAATTCTTCTCGACAATGAAAGGTAAATCTCAACAACTATGTACGATATCTGCTTGACTACACTTTGACAGTACTGCACTTGTTTACACCACCTTTATTTTGATTGTCTGTATTGTCTTGTTTTGTGTATATGTAAATGTTAGCGAGTTTATATTTTTAAGAAAATGAAACCCTATCATGTTGACTTTCTGAGTGAGCATGTGTATCAAGAGGGACTCTGTTTAAATTTGCAATCACATTTCATGGAAGCCTAAATTCAATAGCATCTTCTCTATTTTGTAAAACAAAATTATTCCAAATTTCAAACAAAATTAAGAGTGATTATAATAAAACCTTTTGAATAAATATTTTTACCCAAAATCTTTTCACAAATTTAAAAACATTTTGCCAATCATAAAACAACTAACAGTTTTGGATGAGATTGCAACAATTTACTTCAGCGACATCATAAGATATTTTAAATATAAGATTCATTCCGAGCTCAAAAATAAAATGTAAGTATGAGTATTTAACCATTATGTTTTGATCATAACCTACAACATCCTACATGATGTTTACAAATTATGAAATGTGCAAATTTTGACCTGGTCCCCATCATCACAGAGGCCTTACCACTCATTTTCTTCTATCTTTGATTGTAAATGTCTTGTCTAGATGAGCTCTTGGATCAAGCTGCCAGTTGTTGATTGGGCTTGGTGTGATGTGTTGGCTTGATGGATGATGACATCTTGATATTGACATCAATATTGAATTTTATGTTGATGACGGCAAGAAATTGATATTATGTTGAAGATATTGATACAATGTCATCAAGATGTTGATACCATATTGAGAAGATATTGTCACTGTATCGATACAATGTCATCACTATGTTGAAGATATTGATACAATGTCATCAAGATGTTGATACAATATTGAAAAGATAATGTCACTGTATCGATACAATGTCATCACTATGTTGAAGATATTGAAACAATGTCATCAAGTTATTGATACAATGTTATCAAGGTATTGGTACAACGTCTTCAAATATTGATTGATTGAATATTGATTATGAGTATCATGGAAATTGATATCAATACCGATCTCATGGTGAGGTTGATATGATCTGGATATTGATGTCAAGATATTTAATTTTTCTTGATAATCATGTTGATGTCATCTTGATATTTATAATATTGATGTCACTTGATGTATTTGTAACGATGTCAGGAATGTTGATATTGTAAGGTGATATCATCTTGATAACTGTCGTCAATGTCATTCAGATTTGGACATGGTTGTCATATTGATATTGAAGTCAATATCTATTTGATATTTTCAATGACTTATCAAAATATTTTTATGATGGCTTTTGGTGTGATCTTGTGATCAGATAATGATATGATGATGTCACCTGGATTGGTATTGACAATAACTGGATACCAATATTGACATTGATATAATTTAAATATTGACATTGATATATTCCAGATATTGACGTTGATATATTCCAGATATTGATATTGTGTTATAAGCTGTGGTATGAATTGGTGAGCTTGATCCTAGTTCAATATTTACCCCTTTTGCACCGAATATTTTAGTGGTCTTCACTTGTGATACTTAGAAAGAGTTACTTATCTTGGATTATCTTTTTGTTCCATTTTGGACTTTGCTCATTAATTTTGTTATCAAGATCGCAAACGATGTTAATTTATTCACAATGCGAATTTATTTCTGCTCAAAACTCATTCCTTTCATTTCTTTTGTTTGGATATGTCTGCTCAGCCTGGAAATATTTATTCCTATGATTTTATTCTGTTCAATCAGGTCATATATCATGATTTTTGTTCTTGCATTCAATTAAGTAATATGTATAATGAGTTTTTGGTAAGTAATCTATATCTTGTTTATATTTATCTCATGTTAACAAAGCAATAATATGTGTGTCTTGGTGCAAGAGGGGTAGTGTATATCTTGATGAAAGTGATGTACCTGTCGATGAAATGTGCGTCACTTGTCAATTTCAATGTTTCACATTTTTCCTCCCTATTTCATAGCATAGGTGCTGTTGTAAGTTGTCTTTCAGTTTTATGCAATCCTGCAATTTTGACATTCAGCTGAATACCTCCTTTCATTACAAGGTTACAACATTTTGTACAAGAAATTTTGTTTTAACATTGATTCATTTATAATGTCAAGTTCTAAGTATTAACAAAATTTGTTATAGCCATGTAACGAATTTAATTTTTCTTGTCAATTCTTATGATTTCACCGATTCTAAGCAATTCTTTCTTATCACCTGAAACTTACAATTCTTCATTCAAGAAAGATTAATAATACTTTCTGCCTATTATAACATGTTCATGAAACTTGTTTTGTCTATGGAAGTCGTTGTGATAGAATATACAAAGTGTTTTTTATTCTACAGTTGTGCAAATCTTCACAGATTGAGCTTACATTCCTGTTTTTGTTTAGTTGAATTTTTTCCCTGCAAAATTGTCAAGTGGTTGTGTACGCACTGTGATAGTCCTAGACTGAACTAGATAACAATTTTGAGACACTAACCATTACTAACCATGCATAACTAACCTTATTCACTATCATATCATTATCTAAGGCTTTTATTCTGAATGAATGATTTTTACAAATCGAAATAACATCAGCAAACTATGTTATGACTAAGTCTATAGTTCATAACTTTTAATGATATTTAAAACTTATATTATGCAGGCAATATATTTGTTTTTTAACTTTTTCAATGGCCTTTTAAGGGCAATATTAGGAACAATACTATTATGATACAGAACTTGCACGAACCAATGTTAATGTACCAACAAATATCAGTTGTTAAACTACATAAGATTTGACTGAAGTATACTAACCATTTATACATACATTTACTATACTATATACTATACATTTACATAAATCACTATTTGAGGCAATGGCCTTCATAAAATTGCATTGAATTGCATTTATTATACTAACCAATGTTATAAATGCACAGACTTTGCAATCCAATACTGCTGTATTTCAAATTAAACACATTCATAATAACTGTTGAGCATATGAAAACGTTTAAAAAAATTCTCTAATCTCCCAAAAATGTAAAAATGTTTGAAGTACCATAATTTTGCATAACCTGTCAACTAAACCCTAAATGTCGCAACATTAAGTTGTTGATTATAGTTTCAAATCTCGGGCCAAATTATGTTTCGAAAATATCTCTCTCCCTATAAATAATAATGATTTTTGAAAAAAATAGTCTTTTCGGATATTGATATTACAGCAAGGTTCACGCCAGTGGCATTCAGATCTCTCAGATCATCTTTCTAGTCAAAGAAGAGTTTCGTATTTCATATCATATTTAGTTCGTAGTTAGTCAAAGCGTAGTCTTTATGATTATCAACTTTATATATCGTATCTATAACTAGCAGAGTGAGCTATAAGCAAGTTACTGTTGTCTTGTGTTACGGGGTCCAGCCTCACATTGAGTTGTTCTACTCGGTTCTACGATCGTGTTTATATCGGGTGTCGATTACAACGCATTTCAGTTTTAGCTTGTTGTTATAAGTCACTAGTAGTCCCAATACTCAATATCTGTGCATAAAAACTGTTTTATTTAAGTGTTTTACAGTTGTCATTACAGGTTAGCTTGTTATTTATACAATGGGTAATTCCTTGTCTGATTATGTATTGAAATATGAAATATGCTATCTCCTTCTCAAAATATGAAAAATATGAAAAATGCTAATTCCTTCTCCTGGGATAGGAAATTGGGGACTTTTTACATACAGCAAGAAGGACACAAGATTTTTTATAATTTCAATTTTCATAAAATGTATCTATGATTTGGATGTACGTTTTCAGACAAGGGTTATCCATTGTTAATTGTCATTGTTCAAGCATGTACTTCAATCTATTCGAGGCTTGCTATTCTGTTGGAGCTCCATTGTATTGATATTAAATCCATGCAAGTCACCACAGAAGGACTGACAGAAGCTAATAAATATGAATATGCAAATGTGTTTTCTCTTGTGTTTTAAAGATTTAAGTGGCAACAGACAGTATTCAAGTACAAGAACACAGATATAGCGAACTCGAATATAGTGAACAAATTGTTAAGTCCCCTCAAAAGCCCTTAGTAAATAATGTATGACAGGTAAACGCGAGTAGAGAACACCGGATATAGCAAACATAAGTTCCTTGGAGTTTGTTATATCCTTATTCTACTGTATATTTGTAGAAATATGAGGGGTCTCCAAAACGTTTCTGACCAGAATATGAAAAAATGTCCAAAATGTGGTGCCATATTGTATTTTCATAGAGAACATTCAAATTGAGAGTAAACTTCACAGGATGCATACACTTTAGTTGCCTGTAATAGCCTGTTGTTTAATGGAACTCCCAAATGGTCTACCAAAATAAATTCTATCTAGCACTGTCATTGGCTGAATTTAAGGGGGCATGCAGGGTTTAGCACCCCACGAAGGAGAGTTTAGAATATGGTAAGTTTTTTGTGCATGATAAAAACTTCCTTATTCCTTTGCAATAAAGTCAAATAGCTAATTGTTCTGTTAACACATCAGAAATAATCATTAGATAGTCGTATTTATTACAGCCATAGAGAGCACCCAACTTACAAAATATTTCTATATCAATGATGAAGTATGTAACTGTTGAGAGGAAATTCATGGAGATAAGTTTAAAAATTAGATGACTGCTCCATCAAATATTGGTGTGTCGAACAGTGGTATGATAAAAAAGAGGCGTCAACACTGAAGACAAACCATTTTCAATGTACTGGTAAGAGAATTTAAGTAATTGAGAATGCATGAGGTTGAGTGGATTTGTGACATCAAATGCATTCTCCATCTTGATCCATGTATGACTTCACACAATCTTATTAAAATATGATCTATTTGCTAGACTATGCTACGTATGTAGATCATACCAGGCTCAGTTATAACAGCCGTCAGGGTCTCCTTTGACTCAGCCAATCAGCGACTTTGCTCAGTACGCTTGGGTGCTGGCTACAGGTATTCATGTCCAATCTTAAGAACTCGTGGGAAAACAAACATTTCTGACTATTTCTAAATATTGAATACAAATATTTCCTACCATATCCGAATTAATTATTCAAACTGTGCTTTATATCTGCTCTATCAATCTGTTGGTCGAAAAAGGTCCACGCCAATACATAATGTTACCTTTATAGAATAAATCTCTGCATGCCACAATGTGCTGTCGTAATACTAATTTGATATACATTATACAAATTAGATGAATCTTGTTCTGTCAAATACTAAGACATTATAACTGAATTTGTGAATTTTGCAACCTTTGCAATTCACTTAACCTTGCTTTATGGAAAAAATCAAAAGGTCATAAGATGTAGATATAATTTTTCACTGCATTGTGTTAAAATGCTTAAATCTTGAGTAGTGGCCTTTAAGAGCCGAACAATTTGAGTGAAATCTTCCTCAGATCAAGCAGTCAAAGGTTACCCTGACAGCTAGACTTACGGCGTCTTGCGAGATCTATAATCTGTGTCAATCAAACGCAGTGAAGAACATTATATTATTTAAAAGAGATTGAAAGGTTGCATGTTGGATTCTTGGCTGGAATCCTTTCAAAAGTTAATTTTTAAAAACGGTTTTAGATTCATCGTTCTTGAAGCATTTGAGTAGAAATTATATTCCTAACAAAATTACAAAACACTAACACCCCTCGTAGCCGGAACAGTCAAAGAGCAGTATAGAGTGACATCATCACCATGGATTTATTCTATCTATTCTTGTGAAAAATTATTCTCCTATTGCTTGGCATAGAAAAAGACAAAAGACTTCAATCATATTTCAAGAAGTTTATTCAGTTTGACTTGAATCCAAAGATGTCCATTTTGAAGCACTTTCCTGTCATCAAGCTCTTCAATGTCTTCACCTTCTTTGTCCATCCCTGGTTAAATGATCCATGTTTATCATAAAATGATAAATCATTTGTTTATTGAAACCAAAATGATTGGTTAGAAGCAACAATGTCATAAAACCTGCATGAATCATCCCTTGAATACAACACATTTTACGGGTAACAACTTCTTTATTTGATATTTTCTCTGTTCGCTATACTTCTTGCCATGTCTTCAGACAGTGATAAATAAAATACAAATGTTTTAATTGACAAGATTTATCTTGAAAGATAACTCAACTGGGGTTTATTTCTTCCCTGAAAGATTTTAGTAAAACTTCTTGAATCGAAAAATAAAGCAAATAAAGAAGCTGGAGTTTACTTTACAAGGTTCTGATAAATGTCAAAGTATAATTGTGATCTTGAAATTAAGGACAAGGATAAAATTAAGAATGCAGTTGTTAATAAATTATGTATTTCAATATTTGTTCTCTGTGCAACTTGATAATTCACAACATGCAGTGACAAATAAACATTATTTTAATGAAACAAAATGTCTAAAAAATGTGGATATGATCTTCTTATGATAAGTCTTTGCTGTAATGTGAAGAAAATACCTCTAACCAATCTCAAGATAAAGTAGCACATCAAGACTGCATAATTAAAATACTCACGGAAATAGAAATAAAATGGTGTTTGCCGTTTATTTCTTATTACTCAACTAATGTATGTAATTCCTACAGATGTTCAAATAACTAAGTTTTTCTCAACTAGGCCTTATGAATGCAATCAAAATGATACTTTATATATATTGCCTTTGTTCAGGTAAAACTGTCAAAAATTTGCTTATTTTCAATATATTTGGAAACCTGCTATAATTTTGGCTTACATCACTCTAAGCAATGCTTGAATTTGCAGTTGCACGTGCGTTGCCCCAGCAACTCTGCAATTGACAACAAAAGTTATGAATGACCTCGTAAGAATAGTAGTTTGTAACACGTGTTTAGGTCTGTAAAGATAAAGGAAACCATTTACTTTTTTCAATTAGTTAATAAATTTTATACACGATTTGTATAGTAGAGGACATAAGATATGAAAAATAGTGTGCATTAAAAATTGTATTTTAGCGGACGGTACTGAGATTACAGCTCATTTACATACTATAGCTTCCATTAGAAACATACATTTGGACTTTGAAATAATTTCTAGGCGTAAAAATGACCCATTTTTCTCTCATGTAAAAACATTTCGAGGGATGTTACAAAAACTGTCGCACATCAAGACTGCATAATTAAAATACTCACGGAAATAGAAATAAAATGGTGTTTGCCGTTTATTTCTTATTACTCAACTAATGTATGTAATTCCTACAGATGTTCAAATAACTAAGTTTTTCTCAACTAGGCCTTATGAATGCAATCAAAATGATACTTTATATATATTGCCTTTGTTCAGGTAAAACTGTCAAAAATTTGCTTATTTTCAATATATTTGGAAACCTGCTATAATTTTGGCTTACATCACTCTAAGCAATGCTTGAATTTGCAGTTGCACGTGCGTTGCCCCAGCAACTCTGCAATTGACAACAAAAGTTATGAATGACCTCGTAAGAATAGTAGTTTGTAACACGTGTTTAGGTCTGTAAAGATAAAGGAAACCATTTACTTTTTTCAATTAGTTAATAAATTTTATACACGATTTGTATAGTAGAGGACATAAGATATGAAAAATAGTGTGCATTAAAAATTGTATTTTAGCGGACGGTACTGAGATTACAGCTCATTTACATACTATAGCTTCCATTAGAAACATACATTTGGACTTTGAAATAATTTCTAGGCGTAAAAATGACCCATTTTTCTCTCATGTAAAAACATTTCGAGGGATGTTACAAAAACTGTCTGAAACAAAATTTGGGAAAAAGCTTTATGAATGGATATTTAGAATTTAAATTTCAAGATTGTTCCAAATAAAGAAATAATTGGCAAAAGCATTTTATTTCTATTTCCATCAGTACTATAGAAAGAAGAAACTGATTTTATATCATCTATTTTTTCTGAAAAAGTTTTTGAAGCATTCATAAAATGATACCAAGAGACTGCTCTTTTAAAGACATTAGCTATGGTCAATTCTGCATGAAAAGTTTCAAATCATTATTTTATGTCTATAGGCATTTATTTTCAAAATAAAGTTTTAAACATTGTTCCGTATTATTAAATGGAATTTATTGGTAAATATTTTGCCATCATTGTGCTGTGAGAGGTTTTCACATTTATAAAATATGTTTGTCTCTAGTTACAGGTGGCATTTTAGCTGTAAATTTACTGTGACCACTTCACAGTGCATGTTAAACATTTAACTTTTAAACTTTGTAAATGGTTATAACTATTTATAAGGTTCATTAATCTTATAGACCAACATCTTACAGTCACAACATTTGTTTTAAAGGAACTAAAATGTACTTTGATAGCATCGTGACAAAGAATCAGAAAAGTTTTTCAATCTCAAAACTGATCAAATTTACTTCAACTGACTTCATCTAAAATAACCATAGGACGTATGATAATGCACTGATATGCTAAATAAATTGTCAGCCAAATCTAATGTATTCTACTTTTTCATGACTTTGAAAGGGTTGGCAAAAAAATAATTATTGTACAAAGATGGATATAGAATTACATTACCTGTATGGTTAATTATTAGTTGTGACATATTTACATACACATGTTCACATATCACTTTTCATTGCTAACATTGATTCTTTGAGTGCGAATCCTTTGTTTGCTGTGAAGTCATAAAACCATTGTTCAAGACAATGCTATAAATAGTCTGTCAAAAAGAAACAATCTGAAGTGTTTCAAATGACTCTTTCAAACTCTTGCAAACTTGAATGCAACCCTTGCCTTGGTTTGGATTGATTCAAAAACTGACACTAGTTACCAAAAAGTCATATGACAGTTTCTTAGGTATTAATCTTCATAAATTATTGTGTGTGATATAAGTGTCATGCAATATATCATATCTATTGTTATCTAAACACAAAACCAACTTGTGTGAACAGTTATAAACAATCTGAAGTGGTATTAATTAACATGTGATATTAACGTCTTTTCACAGGTGACATGTAATATCAGATTCATACATCATCAAGATATCAGATGTGAATTTATTCAGGTGAGTTTTAACAAAACGAGGTGCAGATTATTTCCTTTCCCAACAATGCACCTCACCTCTGTTTACTTTCTTCCTTTTCTGTCCGCTTTCTTTAAAAGGAAATATACAAGTGTCAAACATACATTATTTTTTTAAAGTTACAATTATTTATTGAAATAAAAGTTTACTTTGTGTGAATGTTGAAAGTGCATAAATGTATAAATTTTGGAAATGCAAAAATTTGTTTTATGATTTTTATAAATGTTAACAGTTATGTAAATACATATTTGAAGCAGTTACTTGTTTTAGGTATGGTATAAATATTTGGAATAAAAAACATTGGAACAAGTGCAGTATCCCTTTTGAGTTTAATTTGGCTTTGTACCAAAATGTCTTCAAAAGTTTTCTTGTGATGTATAACATAATGTTATTTGTGCAAAAAACAAAACAACAATAGTGCAACTTATTAATAATTTTAACATTTTATTTGACGATGTGTGCTCCAAAATTCTATACATTTGAAAATGAGGCAATATATATATCAAGATATGGCATCCCAAATATAATCCATATATAAGCAATATTTGATGACATATTGCATTTCTCACATAGATATATATATATAGTCAATGTTTGACAAGAACTTGTATAACATTCAACTTGTCAAAATACCTAATTGCACATCTTTGAAAATAAATAATCATTTGAATTTTAATTTGTGCATAATTAGTACATGAACTATACTGAACCTCTTTGAAATTATCACAGATGTAAGCTATATGAATTCCAAAAGGCACCCAATTATTAAATTGTATTCATAGAGACTACAAACAATATTACAACATTTATTTACTGTACTTTATGACAAACAATATAAATTCTGTAGACTGTTTGCTTATTACAAATATCAATGCTGAAATATAAATAATCATTAAATATAGGTAGAAGATCTTATTAATAATACTGTTTTATTTTGCCTCAACTGTCATTCTTTCTTACTAGACACAATATTGTTTTGACTTAATAAGATGGCAATGAAAAGAAAAACATGTTATGAGTCAATAGTTATACTGATCAAAGATTGTTTTCCTTTTGGTAAAAATCTGTCAATAACATATATTTATTGTATTTATATAATAATCAACTTAAACTGTTAATTGTTAATTAATTAATAGTTGATGACTTCTAACAATCAGGCATTATCTTACGATTACCCCCAGTTGAGAAATAATTAAAGCACAGCAAAAACTTGGTTCACATTGTATTGTAAATTTCGCTTTGAGCGCAGATCACTGTTGATAACTCTACAATTACATAATAAATATAAAATATAATATTTGACCAGTTTGCTATATCTCTGAACAGTTTACAGACACAGACAATACAAGGGTTAAGGGAGATGATTTTTCTTAACCACAATAATGCTGAATAATAACTTTGGTCGTAAAAGGCAAACATTCGTGGAGTTTGGCAGAATAAGGGTTAAGAACATTTATGATTAAAGAGGCAAAGTAAAGCAAAGACAGACAGCATGAAGTCTACACAGGGGTTGAGGAGGAAAGTTTACAACAAAGAACCACAACAGTGTACGATAACTTTGATATCTAATAAGGCGAACATCAGTGAAGTTGATTTAGTGAAGGCCTGATAAGGGTTAAAGAGTTTCAGTGAAGAAAGGAGAGGGGAAAAGCAACAGTAGGAAGTATATTAAGGGAAACAACAGATATTAAAACAGGGTTAAAGCCAATTTATTACTGGTTCTTTAGCAGCACAAGGCACCGTGGATGACAAGGGTTAACAAATAACAGAGATTTTACAATCATTGACACAAGAACACAAACACAGAGATAAATACGAAAGGAAAGGGACAGAATATTTTTTCAAACTTGATTTCTTGATTGAAATCTGAAAATGTACTGTCTAAAATATTTAAGAGAAAATGTTTACAACTTGATGGCAATTTGTCACTTTTATATTGCGTCAAAATTTCTTTTTTAAAAATTTAGGCATGAAAAGATTCCTATCCATTAAACAGGAAAACATAAAGATTTACACACAAAATACAAATTATAAAAACAAATACTTCACAACATTTACGCACACGCAGCAAGCGACAACAATTGCGCAGTTTAGCTGTGATCTTGTATATTTCAAATTTAAGCACTTACTATCAGTTGTGGCAATGTGTCCTAAATAATACATAGATATATTTATTATTCTTGAATGGTAATATTTGCATATTGAGACCCCAATTATATGACACATAAGCATAGACTCATAATTTTATTGAAGGTTAATATTAGGTGCACATTTTCATCAACAAAAATGGATGCCTCTCTGTGAAGCAATAGCACATTTTCGAAATGAATGAAATTGACATGGATACATTTCAAATGACCTTGTGTATATTGCGGTGAACAAAACAATCTTTGCAAATGGCAACCAGAAAGTTAGTACAAACATATTGCAGTGTAGATGATAAATATCATAAACAACCTACTGGCTGTCATAGGCTAATTTTGACAATTACACATTGTTTTGATGTAATGACCTTTGTCATGTTTCAGTCAAACGGTGACGGTGATCGGATATTCATAATTTGTAAATATTGATTTAAAAATTCTTATATCAACAAGCATAAATAGACTTCTTTGTGTAAAAACGTTTGGCGAGCTATTGGACGGATATTCATAATTTGAATAAGTTAAAAGTAAAAAGTGTGAATAGACTTCTTAGTTTAAAAAGTAATAAATAAATATATAAGCACAAAAGACTTCATAATGATAAATTTCAACATCTCTGCTGTGGTAGATGCATATTATAAACCCAAAAATAATCAGACCTCTTAGTGTTACAAAATTTTGACAATTTGACCTTGACCCCATTCTCCCCAAACAACCATGACCTTCATCTAAAGGGTGCAGGGTGTTTTATAACTCTGACGTGCTCAGGACCATTGTGCAGTTTCTGTGGCGTTGAGTGCGAGGAGACTAACCGCTGTTGATTTGCATGCAATCGTGATCCGATGCCCGTGCCCGATTTTGGTGATATTCGAGTGGGGGAGCGAGAGGGGGCGTGAATGTAGTTCGACACGGGACTGCTGACGGCGCCATTGTGTTTCACGTATGCAGGGACCCCCGTGGGCGCTGACGCTGTCCCCCGAACCCTCTTGGGGGATCTTCGACTCCTCCCCGCCCCCTCTCCGTTAACCCTTAGAGCTGGTTTGCCCAATAGTCCCTTGGCCGCAGCCCTAGCAATAATGTCTCGTGCAGCTTCTTTGGGATCATCTGGCTAAAGTGGTGAAAAAATGTGCATGCAAAATTATGCTGATTGAAATCATAGGTGAATTAAAAGTGAATATATAACAAATATAAAAAGGATTTGTTAATTTCAATACATTTTTGAATAAAGACAACGGCTTTATTGCTTTATCCTGATTCCCATATTTAAAGTTTTTGTCTAGCAAATATATATGTATAATAACAAAGGGTTCAATAAACCCTTCAAACTAAACAATACTTTAATTTTCAAAGGTTTTACAGTTGTTGAAGAAACATCTTGAAAAATGGTATCTGAAATTTTAACTCAAGACTTGTTTAACCTATCTGAAATCTAGTAACAATTTGTTTATCTGTCTCAAAGACAAAAGAAAAAAGTGTAATCATTCTAATTTTGAAAAAAAAAAAAAAACTATAACTTGTATAAGCATGCCTTAAGTGGTCAAAGAATTGTGACATGCAGTGTTTTCATGTGATTTGATGAAAAATAAATGTTCAAAATAATTTCTATCATAATTATCAACCATCTAGCGTCTGATTCTAATGTTTGATCTACCATTCCGTCACACAGTTGACATCAATCAACTAGGGCCTCTAGGCCTCTCGTACTTCACTTCTATATGTCAAACACATTCCTCTGTTACTTACCAAAAACTTTAAAGTAAATATTCAAAGTTTGACATGTTATCGACAAGATTATGTAAAGTTAAGATACAATCAACTGTTTTGGAAGAAGGAAGAAAATCAACATTTTTGTGATAAATGATGATGTTAATTAATAAATAGCAAACAAAATTAAAGCATGTTAATGATGATTTTCAACAAATAAATTTTTGTTAAAAATATATTCTTTTTGTAAGTTTGTAAACATAAATCTACTCTGCATCAACAAAATTGTAGAAGATTTAATATTTATGTGAAAGATTAATGAACGATAACGATTTTCCTTCAAATAAGCTAAAAAATATTCAAAAGAGAACACCTTTTAATTTTGTAGAATATTAACTTCAATAATGAAAAAAGATTCTACAATTGACTGTAAACTTTTTGAACCCACCTCTCTGGTAATGACAGCAACAAAGCACCCATTCATTTTGGGTGATGGTTTGAATTTCATGAATTTCCCGACGATTCCATCATTGCTCTCAATCTCCTCGGCGCTGAAGGGTAGCACGGGGGGCACGAGTCTGAAGGGCACGGCCTTCTTGTTCTGGACCATGTTCATATATTCCACCGCCTTCATCACCACGTTCTCGTTCTCCGCCTCGTAGATGGACCGCGTCATGTACACCACCGCCTGGATCCGTGGCACTGGAACACAGGAGTTGCTGATGTGAAAATGGTTGTATGTTTATAAGAAGTAGATGAAATAGGGCCGTCCGGATCCAGTCAACTTTTGGAGGTTTTTCTTTAATTTTAAAAACAAAATCTGTAAAATCTGTAACCTGTTAACTTTTGAACGTTTTTCTTTAATTTTACCAACAGAATCTGAAAAACACCATATTTCATTCTTGTTTGTTATTGAGTCACAAACTATTCCAAATCTGTCTTATGGAATCTCTTGCAATATTTTGAGAAATTTGAAAATTATAAAACCCGCCATCAACATTAAAACATTGAATGTGAAAAATATACTGACAAACTAAGTATGAGCACGTCATAGTGGAGTTTAGCGCTATTGAAATGGACATATTATTTTTATTAACAGATATCTTCAATGAATTTCTTGAATTTCGGAGGCAGCTCGATAACCTTTACAACCACATAAAACATCATATACTCACTTTTGAGGGCTTGTCTAAGCCAGAAGTTGTGTCTTGAAGTGAACTCCCCCATCTTGGAGACATTGGACTCACCCTGGGACAGGTCACGCAGGATCTTCATGTCTGTAATACAGGAACTGTACAATATAAACCTGGAGAGCTGGGATCAAACTAGGACAATGAGAAAGTGTTAGATATATGATAAACAAATAAACTAACATCTTTTTGACAGCAATGATATTCTAGATAGAAACAAATAGAACATGGGGTTTCTTTCTTTCTTGCACAACTGTAAATGATCATCTAGGACATTCTATATGGCGTCCTCTGATAACAGACTCAAGATTTGTAAAGTAAACGTGTCATCAAAGAAAGTTTAAGAAAGGGTACTTTATTTATTGCACAACTGTAAAGATAAAAGCAAAGATCAAAGACTATCTCACCCTCCCCCTCGCTGATGACAAACTCGACCGGGTTGGTGATACCAGACTTGCTGCACTCTGCCGTGAGAAGGACGACTTTAGCTGATCGGAACCTGCTGTCATCCGGGTCCGTGTCCATGAACGCTTCAGACATGATGCGCACATCTGTATATCGTCAAGTAAACGAGACAAATGCCAACTTTTAACCGGAGGTAATATGAATTAACATGTTTTTTTCAAGATTAGACAGTGCTTGCTACATGTTCGGGACTCTTTTCTAACCTTGTATGACATTTGAGATCCTTGATTGTACTTTAACTTTGCAAGCATAATTTTAATATTTATTATGGTGAAAATTATCAAACTATCTAAATCTTCATTCACATTCAGAACCATTTCCTAACTGTGGTGTACTCAGCAAACATGACGTAACTGGGCCAGTACTGGCTTCATTCTGGCTGATTAAGTTGGTAAAGGCATTCAGGCTAACTATACAGAGCCAGTTCTGCTCCAGTTATGTCATGTTTGCTTGGGTATGTTCTTTCTTTAGCTTTCTTGTAGGGCAAGTAGAAATAACAGAACAGCCATGAACCTCTGCTTGATCAGAACCTCATTTGAAAGGATACTTTTGGCTCCGAGGAGGTCAAGGTTATGATGAAGTCTGTAGGCCTCAGAGTCTGACATGGCCCCGAAGGCGTAGATGTGAGCACCGGTCCCCTTCAGTAGACTGGACAGATGGGCAGTGGTCAGTCCAGACCCGACGTTGACGTGGATCACATCATCCTCGTCCATAATCAGATGCTTGACCGAGTGGGGAGCCAGGCAGCTCGACTTGTCCTGTAACACACAAGGGGGATAACTCTTATTGTCAAATCTCAAACTGTGATCTAATGGACATCTTGCTAATGTTAGATCTTGCTTTATTACCCATAGGCTGGAAAATAAGTAATGACATATTTTCAATATGAGCACATGTGCACATATCACTTTTTCCTGGCAGGACATCTCGTATATTTTCGTCTTAAACGCCATAAAACAATTGTTCATGACGTTACTGCAGCCAACCTTCACAAGGAAAGCCATCATCTGAATATTTCTAAGAGAATAAAATTGAATAGAATCAGTGATAAATAAATTATTATTACCTGAAAGTAGTATGTCATATAACTTTACAAAACTTGCGCAAATTTGTGTATAACCTTTGCTCTCGCTCAGGTAATACAAAGATTAACACTTGTTTCGTAAAAGTCATATGACACACTACCATGGGTAAAAATCACTATATTTCTTGTAGTAGATATTATCCTGTAGGAGAGCAATACTGTCATGCAGAATGAAGAATCGAGAATAATTTGAGAGATGAAGAATTGCTGCTATTTTCACAATCAATTTTGTTTTTGACATCATAATGTCATGTTGACACCTTCTAAAACATCAATTAACTCCAACTCAAATCATCAAAGGGTCATATTGCCCCCTGACACCTCTTTAAGCGGATCAAATACAATCAATCCCACCATCCTCTCTCACGATGGGCGTCTATCCACACAGCACAATGTGTCAGGATGTACATTTCACCAGCTGATATTGACATCGATATCGACAACAATGGACAATCCTGCACTGTAAAAGGCATCAGCAATCCATTACTGATACTCCAAGCTATAATCCTGTAAGTCAATTTGTTGACGACTGATTGCATGAATAAAATACCGTTTTTTACGAAAACTCAAAGCATTGGATTATGTTGTCCGTGACGACAAACAATCTGGATGAAATATACGTCCCATTGTCATCGGTGATGATCAGCATTATGTGATCAATCATCGTGACTGAAACTTCCGCTGTCTTAGTGGTGATTAAATTGAGCGGGCATCTCAAAATAATACCCTTTTCCTGTTTTTCTTCAATACAATGGAATAGGTAAGGCTCATTTACCTGTTATAAAGGTGTTCTACTTTGATGTTTTCACAATAGATTGCTAATCACCAAATTGTTTTATGAGCCATATAGAAACCCTTATTCATAATTCTAAAGATTTTAAAGATTCAAAGACTATTTTTTTAGCAAAGCGAGACTTTAGAAATATCTGGTGCCATAAATCTTTAGTTTTATTACAAAGCTTCCTTCATCGAAAGCTAAGGGAACTCAAATATGGTGGTGAGATCAAATGTAAAATTTGCGGCAGCAATACTCATATGATCAAAAGATATTACAATATGATCAAGGATAAACTATAACACTGTGCTTAACATCACGACTCAAAGAAATATAGCATTGATGTCTTTTAACATGATAACTTGTAACTAGTCACTAGCAATGTTATAATTAGACGGTAGATGATACAAAATTTGTGACTTCATCAGTAGGTAATGTACACTTATGGCAGTGTTTATGTAAGCATTCAAACTGGTCTTGGCTAAAGTGACAAATCAGAAATGTAACTAATTAAACTCTTTATTAATCAACACAAGCATCTTTGTCCTTACGTTGTGGATGGTTCCCCCTCCTCTTAGAATGGTAGAGTGTCTGCATCTCAACCCAGAGGTTCTGGGTTCAAATCCCAGTGGAGGTGATCTCATAATCACTTCTGTTACAGATTTTATCAAGCCTTGAACATGATTTCTAGTAATCAATGAACATGTCAATTATTATTTTGTTAAATATTAAAAGGATTTCATGCATTTGCATTTCTGATTGTTTCACCATTTTATGATATAACAAAGTAAGTCAACCTCAAAACTCCCTCATCTTTTTCAAACTGATAATTTAAAAAACTAACAAAGTCATAACATCTGTCATCTTTGTCATTAACATTAAAATAGACTTTAAAATAATAAATCATGAACAACAATCAATGCAGGAAACACTAGCATCAACAAAATGTGACTTATCAAATATGTCTGATTGAACAAACACTGTAGGGCAACAGATATCTCACCAACATCTGACAGAATATGGAAATAACCTTATAATTAACATTATCAAATATCAAACAGTAGGGTAAAAAAAAACTGTAAAGACCTCAAAATGCTCCATCAATTACATTATTGGCACATTTATCTTGATATTGTTTAAACAGTCGCCCAATGTCCGTGGTTATCAGAGTAGGAATCTAAATCTGGTTTGTTAACATTCAGGACAAATCTGACTTTGTTTATTTGTTGACGTAAAATAACACCGTGCAAACTACCGTTACCTTTGACTGTCGTAATTCATATCTGAAGTAATCAATATCTCAAATTCCCCATCCATAATCATAAATCTCTCCCTCACCATTACTATGTCAAACATTTAGAGAACTCTTCATCATCATCATCATCATTGCCATCATTATCATCATCATCATCATCATCCTCATCATCATTGCCATCATTATCATCATCATCATCATCATCATCATTGCCATCATTATCATCATCATCATCATCATCATCATTGCAATCATCATCATCATCATCATCACCATCACCATCATCATCATTGCCATCATCATCACCACCATCACATCACCATCATCATCTTCATCATTGCCATCATCATCATCATCATCATCACCACCATCACCATCACCATCATCATCATTTCCATCATCATCATCATCATCATCATCATCATCATTGCCATCATCACCATCACCATCACCATCATAATCATCATTGCCATCATAACCATCACCATCACCATCATAATCATCATTGCCATCTTCATCATCATCATCATCACCTTTGCCATCATCATTGCCATAATAATTGCCATCATCATCATCATCATCACCATCATCATCATCATTGCCATCATCATCATCACCATCATTGCCATCATCATCATCATCATCATCATCATTGCCATTATCATCATCATCATCATCATCACCATCATCATCATTGCCATCATCACCATCATCATCATTGCCATCATAATCATCATCATCATCATCATCATTGCCATCATCATCATCATCATAATCATCATTGCCATCTTCATCATCATCATCATCACCTTTGCCATCATCATTGCCATAATCATTGCCATCATCATCATCATCGTCACCATCATCATCATCATTGCCATCATCATCATCACCATCATTGCCATCATCATCATCATTATCATCATTGCCATTATCATCATCATCATCATCATCATCATCACCATCATCATCATTGCCATCATCACCATCATCATCATCATCATCATTGCCATCATAATCATCATCATCATTGCCATCATCATCATCATCATCATCATCATTGCCATCATCATCATCATCATCATTGCCATCATCATCATCACCATCATTGCCATCATCATCATCTTCATCATTGCCATCATCATCATCATCATCATCATCATTGCCATCATCATCATCATCATCATCATCATCACCATCATCATCACCATCATCATCATCATTGCCATCATCATCATCATCGTCATCATCATCACCATCATTTATCATCATCATTGCCATCATCATCATCATCATCATCATCATCATAATCATCATCATAATCATCATCATCATCATCAACTTCATCATTGCCATCATCATCATCATCATCATCATCATCATCAAACTCAAGCATGCAGAGCACTCATCTAAGGGTAATTTATTGGGCAATTATTTTGGGACAGAAATTCTGCAATCTTGGAATAATGCATTGTTCATTCTGAATGTGTTCTATTAAGTATGAGAACTGAACAGATTGGACAGATTAGATGGATCAGGAACAGCTTTAGATCATAAGAAGGATCGCTTTTCAAGATAAGCCTCAGAAAAGAGCTAACTGAAACCCTATCAATCCAGCACTATATCATCATCATCATCATCATCATCATCATCATCATCATCATCAATGTCATCATCGTGGTCATGATCACCATTATGATCATAATCCTCATCAAAAGACCTAAATGAAAACCTATAAATTTACGAGTATCATCATCATCTTCGTCATCGTCAATATCATCCTTATTATTGTTGTCATCATTTCATCAAAAATATATGTCACTTTTGTTCACCATGCCAAATAAGACATCAACCAAAAGTTAACATTTTCCCCCCAAAAGTGTTCAAATCTCACAACATCAGCATCATTGACGCATTATCTAACAGAGGATCAAGTTCAAGGAGGCAGCAAAGCGTACAGCGTGATATAATTCATTAGAAGAACACCATCAGCTGCCAGTAAGTCATACATCTTTAAGATTTGATCTACATCTCAACCAAACAAGGATGTCCTAATTACCAATTGGATCCTTTTGCTACCCAATTTTGGTTTGACTTCCAAATGGCCAGTGAAATAAGCCGTGAATTATTGATGTGGGTGTATATTTCATGAAAACTAGGAGGTAATTAAACCCAGGCTGCATGCACAGCAGGGCCGGAGATATAAGACGCGATCTAGATCTATATTTAGATATCTTTCTGCCTGCTTTGGCACATTTCTGATGATGGTGATAATAGATTGGAGATTGTCTGCAAAATGAGCCAAGTTTGTCTAGTTGATCAATTGATTGATACTTAATTATTCTGTTTAGGGTAGACGTTCACGTAAGGAAGTTTTCAATTTCAGTTTCACTTTATCAAATTGAATAATTGAAGTTATAGTTGATGGTTCACTTTTTACAGTGGTGTGATTGTTTTCAAGGGTCAACAGGTATGTTAATCGACTTTAATTTGAAACTGTGTTGCATGATTTATTAAGTTAAAAACAAAACTTTCATTGAACTTTCACTTTCAGAAAAAATAGTCATAGATACTGTTCTATGTAAAACCTATGTTGTAAAGCATATATAGCATTGTGATATGAAACGGTGGTTCAAGCCACGGCTGCATAAAACAACCTTATCACTAAGGATGACTTCGGTGACTAACATTCACCTAAAGGTTTTGTTCAACAGGACCCAGGTCTCTGAGTGTCCAACTAAATACCAAATAAAATATATTTTATCCACGCATCCTAAACATATGAAAACAAATTATGAATGGCGCATGAATATAAGCCGTAATTCACAATTTTAAGGTAGTTTTTTAAATCTGCCATTACTTGGGTCAGAAAAATAATAACCAAGTAACTGCTCAGAATTACAATTTCGTGATTTATTGAGTCCAACTCTTTGTTAAAGCTTAGTGTTTATCACAAAAAAAACTCAAGATATATAGAGGATATCTTTTGTTTTGAGTGTGATATCACTTATCTCTCATCGAGTGACGGGGTAGAGGTAGTATTTTCACGAGTGGCACAGATGTGATGAGTGATAAGTGATATCACACTCAAAACAAAAGATATTCTGTTTATTTCGTGCCTCTGTGGTCGAAAATGTGGTAATGTATGACCAAAAGGTCTTGACTCAAGAGTTTTCTGGCCACGTCATACCATTGTTGATTGTAACTAAGTGATGGCGATTACGTCATGTTGATTGTAGAAGTGACGTCAAACCATTGTACACATGACGTCATCCCCTCCTGTGATATTTCACTGACTTGAAAAAGTGATATCACACTCAGTCTCTCACTGCTTGGCATTTAATAAATCATTAAAGCATCGCACAAGGTTCATATTTCTTGTAATCACTCCTGCATCACTGGACACCTACCTGCATGACGATGTGTCCGGCGGTGAAGAGCCGATGTTCATGGAGGAAGCCGCCAGCGTCTGTAGGGAAGACCAGGACATCTGGACAGTGGTGGTCAGCGATGAATTGCTTGCCGGACAGGTCGAGCACCGAGCTGGAGACCTGCTCAAACCCATCTTCCTTCAGCTTCTCTATCACGTCTGCTACACTGGAATAGAGAGGGTAAATTTTGGATATGTAGGTCAATGGATGTGGAGATTTTATCAGGAATGAAACCATTTTGCAAAGTAGTGATTTCATGTAAATTCGCACAAGCAATTGTTTTATATTAGGTGGCAGTTACAGTACTCATCATTTTATGATAAGGGTCATTTCATGACATTTCAGAACTAACACATCAAGATGAGGTTGAAAATCAGTCTATCAAGTTACAAGATCCCATCATAATAATGTTCATTTAAAAAAATATCAAAAGTCAAAAGAGTTAAAATCAGTGTATATGACCAACCAATGTAATATGCAAAACAATTGACAACATACAAAATTCTTACATTATTGCATAACAGGTACTCACTTTGTTTTATGGGCGTTGACCCAGGCATATACTGGCATATCATACTTGTTGTTTTCTTCCTGTTGTCGCACCTGTTCAGGAAGCAGGAACTCTATAGATGGCGCTCTCGCCTTGATTCGGTGCCGCGCCAAACAGGCGCTGAGCTTTGTCTTGAAGTTGATTATTGCACGTTCCACATCCAGCGCTGTCTCGTCAAGCTCTTCATCCGGGAATGGCGTCCGATGTTGGAACTTCCTGTTCTGGAAGTCGCTAAGCATCACCATCACCATGGACTTGTCGTGTTTCACCTAGAAATGGAGAGAAGTGTAAATAATAATCATCATCATCATCAGCATCATCATCAGCAGCAGCAGCATCATCAGCATCGTCATCTTGACAATCATCACCATCAACAATATGGTCTTTTGAATCTTCTTTATTGACCTCAATTTCTATACCAATAGAATTATCATCTTCATAATAATCATCATCATCATCATTAGTAGCAGCAACATCAGCAGTATCATCTTGACAATCCTCACCAACATCAATATAGTCTGCTCAATCTTTATTATTGTCTTCAATTTCTATACCAATGGAATTATCCTAATAATCATTATCGTCACCACCACCACTACCATCATCATCATCATCTTGTCGTTGGATCTAGATGCGGTGCATATTTTAGGAAAGGGCATTGTTCAGCTGTTGAAGCTATAAAACCATTGGTTGAAAGAGTTTAATATCAAAATGATAGGTATTGAAAACATTTATCTTATTTTATTTGAGATCCCGGATTTATCTACCAACAATTTTATAAACATTAATCACAATAATGGGAATAACATTGTCACTGTCAGACTTGTTAGATTTGTATATCAATCAAATTCATGTTACAATATTCTGATTTTCTAAATAATTTTGTTTGGAAATCAATGAATATAACATAAAGGAACCAAAATTACAAGAATTATTATCTTCAAATCGTCCAATCTGAATATTTTACCCAACAATCTTGACCCTTGCCCTCTTGACAGAATCCATTTTGTCTTGGAACATAAAATTGACCTCATAACACATGTTTTTGTCCATTCTGACACAGTTATGCGGCTCAAGGGGTTTATTGCGACCTTGTTATGAAGTCAGGACAGTGTTTGTATGGAAGTACAATGAACTTTCTCCTTCAATGATCACAGGTTGATTTTTATTTGTTTTGAATCACTTGTACAGACTTGTTTGTAAAATCATCAATTTGCTGGACTTGACATGATAGGACATGACGTCATGTAGATTTCAATCACCTTGTTGACATCGTGCCTCATTAGTCGTCTGTTATTTTGGGATCGTTTAGAAAAGCTATTTGCCTGACGACAATAAACAAGATGGAAGAGAAATGCGATGGTGTTGTAATCTATACTCCTGTTGTTTGATAATTGTGATAGCTCTTCCTTGAAGTTAATGTGAAGTTAATAAGCTGTAAGGTTAACCTTTGACACAATGATGACGTATATTGAACATGAAAGTGAAATGCTGTTTAGAAGAACCCATAAATGATTAAACCAAAACATTTTTTGTTGTTGATAATTTGCCTGAGGAATATATATATACATAAATTTTTATTACATAAACTAACTAGAAATATGTGCATATTATGCACTGTGATGTTCCATGCCCCAAATTTTAAAGAAAATGACCCTACCGCCCATATGCAATTATAGTTCAAATTGTTTCCTCCATGGAAACCAGAAAAATTGACAATAGTCAAAGTAGCAAAAGGCACAACTACACCACTAGATCAAACCACATGCCAAGTTAAGTAAAAATATACTTCATATTTTTTAGCTAACGCCTGGAAATGGACCTACCACAAATATGCACTAAGTTTAAATTGTTTCAATGAAAACCAGCAAAAATAAGTAATTCAGAATACCCAAAATAGCAAAAGGCACCACGTCACCACTAGATCTAACCTCATACCAAGTTTTGTAAAAAGATATTGAGTAATTTGTGAGCTATGGCCCGGAAACAGACCCGACCCCCAAATGAACAACCAAAATAGCATAAAGCACCACTCCACCATAATATAGGACTTACCACATAACAAGTTTCGTAAAAAATGTTCAAAGGTTTCTTTCTTTACATATGACAAACTTATGTGGCAAAGTAATTCATTTAAAAATTTAAAATTGTATGAATATATGTAACATTTATTTACATCAATTTGAAACCTCCTAATTAAATCTTAAAAAATTCATTAAAGTTTATACTTTGTCATGCAACACCATGCAGCCAATTACCTATTTCTTAAATAATGCACAACATGCACGGAACACAAAAGCTTTTCAGCAAATGTAAACTATACAGCTACAATAGTATGTATCTCAAATATGCTGAAACACAATTGCATAAGACACCAATCAACCAGTCAAACACCTGTAAGCCAACACCTGCTGCATAAAAGACCAAAGACGAAGGTTATACTTTAAACAAGCTTGTGTACCTGTAGTACAGTGTTTATTTACAATCCATCTGTCACATGCTGACTTACAGTGACAAGTTCAAACCCTACCTGTCGAAATTAATGACTGTTTACGGCAGGTAAATAGCGCACATGCTTGATAAGGCTTCAGCGTAATTGACACACATGTCAAGTGTCTTGCCTCATGAGACCTCTAATGGACTGTGTAAATATACATATTTTTAAATACCTTCTTAGATTTAAAGTTGTTTTACATTGATAATATCTGAATTGCTTTTCGTTACCTGTGTAATAGAAATACCTTCTTTGATTTAAAGCTGTTTTTCATTGATAACATCTGAATTTCTTTTCGTTACCTGTGTGATAGATGTTGTACAAATGTATTTTCTCCTCTCTTGGTAGTTTTCACATTTAGAAAACAAATATTTTTTTATTTATTACAAATGATAGATGAATCATAAGTTTTGAAAATATATAACTTACAGATGTTTTCTTAAGAAGAAAATATTCTTTCAACTACAATTGGTTTTAAGAGGTATAGAAAACTCTTTGAGAATCAATATGAATTTAATTTCAGAAATAGGATAAGTAACCAATTTCTAACATCTTTCACATTATATATCATTGAAATTCAATTATTTCTTAACACTTGAATCTATGAGTCATCTGTTTTCAATGAGTAAAAACAGGTCTGTTATTAATCAGTTTCTAAGCACTGAATTATGCCCAAAATAAACCATCACTCACAAAATCTAAATCTAAGTGCCACTCCCTAATAAATCTTGTTCTCAATTAAGGCAAATTCCAATACCAATATGAACTCCAGTGACCAATTAAGTGTGAAAACACCTTTTGTCTGGTGGTTCGTAAATCATATAAAGTCTCATGAGTGACTTAAATAGTGACTTGAAAGTCCTTTCAGTGGTATTCTTAAGAACCTGCGCTTCAAAGACTACCAATCTTTTATCTATTGAGGTATGCAATAGACTAATCCTTGTTGATCCAAGTTTACATGTGGTAAACAAGAGTTACTTCCCTTTCTGACCTCCAGAGCCCTTGTAGGTCATTCTCAACATTTTTAACATAGAGCTTTGATTAGATAATCTTTCCTTTTAGAGGGAGATTTGATCAGATTAACATTGAATTTATAAATAGGGAGATTAGAAGATTGTTGATCTACAAGATTAATGAGATTAGCGTTATTGTTGATGTAGGATTATGATACAACTAACATGTTGTTTAGAAATCATAAATGTTAATAACATTGGTGATTCATGAAATAGTATTCAGGTTACAAAACTAATATATCATATCATCAACATTTTCAGATCTAGAATTTCTTAGTTATCACACTGCAAAGATCATGCAATATAACTCAACAGTTTTTGTTTTGATGTCAATTTGTGTTTACCACAAATAAAATGATTTTTCACCCTAACTTGAAAAATCACTTCCCAATTCTTTCAAGCTAATCATGATCAGAAAAATCTGACTCCATCTGTCTAAAATAAATCCCTGGTGTATCATATTTCCCCTGTAACAATTCAGTTCAGAATTTTCTTAAATATAAGCGGTATTCTATGAAAGCTTGTTTAGTATCCTTGATGAATGCAAGATACCTTTCTGTAGTTTGATGAGAAAAAACATATATAGAGCAATAATGTTGTCAAACAGCAGCGAACAAAGAACATGTTATCTTTATCAGTGTGGTATCAATAAAAACAGCAAACTACAAACAGCCCCCTGCGTCACCAATCACACTAACACTAAGGCTCTAATGGATTGTGAACAGGACCAGATTCATATCAGGTAGGTATCAGTAACAGAGTGACACACTTCACAATGTTCCTTTCAACACAGATGTAATATAGATGTCACAAATAATATAGACCAGTGGCAAAAAGAAACAATTCCGTCCCAATCACTAGATTATTTAATCTATATCACTATGATTTAACTGTATTTTGTTAGGGAGCAACATTAATATAAGCATTATTGGCTTTTTCGCAAATCCCGTTTCTTTTCTTGAAATGAAATATGTTTATACCTTAACTCAATCCACTGGTGATTGATTTGACAGAAACATGGTTACATATTTTTTTCAAGAGAACAACTTACTTTGATGAAAAATTGTTAAACTTTATCCTTTCATGTTTGTCAGAAAAGCGTCTTTTAAAAAAAGCGTTGATTTGGAATCTCTATTATACCTGGCAAGACAGAAGAGAGAAACAGAGAGAGAAAAAATTGTGTAAAGTGTATTATGTTGGCAACATTGTTTTCTACTAAACTTCCATAATTTATTGATTTTAAACTTAAGAACATTAAACATTCTGCCAAAAATACATTTCCAAAATGTGATCTATGCATCCTATGTGTATTTGACCAGCCGCAAAATAAAAAATATCTGTTTGAATGACAATGAAAGACATATGCTTATCGATATTATTAAAAGAGAAGATATCAGGTAGAAGAATTTTGATATCGATAATGTTAAAAACATGGTAGCATTTCTTTTGGACAGCAGTTTACTCATACCAAGAAGGCTGGAAGTTCCTGCATGCATTAGAATCTGATATACAGATTTTTAGAATGTGCAAATTGGTTTTAACAGCAATTCTACCATGACATTTCAAAATCCTAGAATTTCATTGGTTTATTTCTATGGTCGAACCTACGTTCGAACACGATTTTTATGACGGGCAAATCACCACGGTTTGATATACATTGCCATAGAAACAAACTTTATGAAACGAGTCGACACGCATACAGTCACCGTACGCTTCGAGAGTTGCTTCGTCTGAATACTAACTAAAATTCTTATATCATTGTACTACCCGTACTTTTAAATTAGTAGAGATTAATTAGCATTAATATAATGCATATTTATGTCCAGGAAATAGCGTAATTTGAAGCGAAAGGCTGAATGTAGATCAAGAAGCTGCCCTATCGGTTTTGGTTCAGTTATGTCAACAGTGATGTCAACCTCTGACGTCATAAGCACAAGACATTATGACATCAAAGTGTTGACCGAAGCACAACTGACGTTACGCAGTAGAAAAGAAATGACATTTAAAACGCTAAAATAAACTTGTCATGGTAGAATGGAGAGACGCGTTCGGCTCCGAATGACATCAACAGGTATTGAATCTACGTTAGACCACGAAAATTAAGTAGGTTTATCTCCTAATTATGTATTGAAAGCTTCTATATGCACCACAATTTAATATAAAAAGACATAAGGCAAACTTTTTCCAAGTGTTTTACCAAAGAATATGAAAGGAAGTTTTTGTGAACGAATGATGTTTTCTCTCTTTTTGAATAAAGCAATGCCATTCAAACTATTACTTTTTCAACTAAGGTTTGTTATGTTCCATCAAACATTTAATTATATATCTGTCTGCTTAAACTAAACAAGAATTGTCTTATTCTAAACAAGAGTAAATTTTGATCAAACTTTAAGTTTTTATATAATTACTAGAATTTCAATGTCTTAATATATATCTTCCATTTTCATAAGTTTGTCATTTTATGTGTTTTTGAAATTTTTATAAAATCAACCATTATAAGATATTTGGAACAGTTTCCAAAGCTCTTAAGCAAAAAGGGACAATATGTTATTATATCTAATTTGACAAAGATTTCTATAACGTAGCAAAATATAAGTGTTGATTCAATACATTCAGGCAGATCACTGTTTTATTAAATCTACTCAAGGGACTTGTTTAATTAAGATGACCACCAAATAACACCATTAGTCAACAACCGCATCAGTGAATTATTAATCGCTGGTTGATTAAACTTTGTCTACAAGCTCAGATTAATCCAAACACAAGGATCTGAATTTACATAGGAATGCTAGGTCACATGAACTTTTCTTATCTCTGCAGATGTATCAGCTATCTTGATATGGTATTTTGATGTTACAAAATTGCTGAAATTATTACTAATCATTGAGTAGATTAACATGTTTTCATTCAATTCACTTGTTGTAAATGTAGATTTCATGCTATATTAAGTTGGTATACTCTTTTACATACATAGAAAAAATTCATGGACTAGAAGTTCTAAAAATCATGTAAAAGTTAAACATGTCAGCATCACAAAATGATTTGACCATTTTCATATATGAATAATGTCTGTACAACTTCATCATATTCAGAAATGATGTTTCATATTGTATTTCAATAAAAAGATATCTTAGTTGAAAGCTAATTTTTTTACCTTCAGATGACACCAACTTGATGTTATCAGACAATATATCTTAAGTTTTCTGCGAAGATTTCATTTCCATAAAAAAAGTTCTTTTATACTACCAGTAATTTTAAAACATTTGCTTCAAGTAAAAAATTTTATACCTTTTTCTTACATTATTTTCTTTAACAAACAAAATTAATGTAATTTTCTCTGACAACACATATCTTAGAAACTTAAATTTCTGTTTATAATCATAGAAATCAAATGAAATCGACCCTAACCAGGAACAACCCATATCAGATAGACTATGACATGACAGTCCCACAAGAAAGATATCACGCAGTAAATTCAGACAAATATTCATATAGTCGATGGTATGGACTTGTCCGAGGTACATAATCAGCTATAGATATACAGCGTATTGAAAGTATAAGTAGCTGACAGGCAAGTCAATAACATTGTTGTCGTATTCATGGAATCATTCGCCATGATATAGACTGCTGTTAACTATTTTCTATATACGTGGAAATAGGCTTGTGTATGTCTTCCGTGGTTTGAAAGTGAATATGCTTTGTCAGGGTAGATATTCATGAAATCATTTGCTCTGAATAGTATGTTTAGAAGCTATGGAATACTATCTAACACAAGACATCTCCATAGAAATAAGAAGGCATGATAGTCATGTTCTCAAATTTGTATTTTTTAGGCCTATGCTATCGTATGAATTAGACAACCCTTGAAAATACCAAATTTATAAAGTTCAGTGTAACAAAAATTCTATGAAACTCTGATATCATAGGAAATAATACTTTTAATCCATTTTTTTACCAAACAATCCTGATTTTTCATAAAAAAACGGTATTACACAAAACCTCTTTTAGTAACTTCTATACATGGAACTTTCATAACTACAGTTTTTTTATTCTTTTTAGAAGACTGAAGGACATGCCAATGGTATACCTATACTGTCTCATAACAAACGGTATTACACAAAACCTCTTCTAGTAACTTCTATACATGGAACTTTCAAGTCCATAAGTGCAGTTCACTTTTTTATTCTTTATAGGAGACTCAAGTACATGCCAATGGTATACCTATACTATCTCGTACAATAGATCTACATGAATACACTAGTGGATTTGTACAGTCGACGATATCGCCCGGGAGGATTGAGTTAATCTCAACACAGCTTTAAAAGGGCTCTATGCAGCTATTGTACAGATTTGTGGGTGGATTTTGTGGTATGAACATAGAACTGAGAGGTTAATCAGATGTTAGGGAAAGTTATACGCCTCTTCGATTGGGAGCAACTAGGTTCAAGGGTTCTCTTTATAGTCTGAAAATTTATTTCTGTCTCTCTGAAACAAGCTATATTGAATGTAAATGAAGTTCAGAGTTTATCAATATGCTATACATCTATAAAAAAATATTTGAACTCTTTGAAGTTTTGGAGTTATAAATAAAGTACTGAATTTGATAAGAAATGTATTGAACTGCATGAACTTTAAAAAATGTAGAAATCATAGAAGAATGTCAAATACTTTCAAGTTTTGGAAATATAAACAAGCTGTTAGCATAGAGGTCTTATGAAAATTGAAAAAAGAAAATAGTTCAGAAGTTGAAATTATTAACCCAAAATCATATAAGGAAAAAATAATCCAATTGATTAATTATCTAAAAATAATCTCAAAGTCCAAATTGATCTAATGTTCTTAAAACAATGTTCAGTTCAAGCAAAGTTCAAATAAAAAGTACTTCCTAGTGCATGTTTGCTTAAATAATCTGTTTTCATTGTTTATCAAACAACGATAAACTTAATGATAAAGTTGCATCAACTTGAGACTTGAAATGTTAGTTTCTTATGATTTTAGGGAAACAATGTACATGTTAAAGTAAGTAGAAATTCATTGGTCAGAACAACATCAGATCTTTATCAGAACTAAATTCTAAAAGAATATGTTTATCTGAAACCTATAACCTTGTATGGGGAATAAGTCAAAAACCAACTTATAATGCAAAAGCTACTGAAAAAGCGTTTCAGATATGACATTTGTTTTCTCCCTATTTAAAGTTGCGGTGAGTGCTTTGACTGCTTTTCATATCTGAAATACCAACTAAATGTTGCTAAAAATTGTCATTTTTTCATAAGCTTTGATCATAAAGCTACCTACAACAAAAGGGTCACATTGTATAAGCTACCCGCGATAAGGGCAATGGATAGTTCAAGTGCCAAATACCAAACAAGATATTTCTCTCCTTATAATCGCAATAAAATGTCTGCTTGAATATCACCTTGTCTGAGTCGAGATTTAAACTGTTGTTATTTGATTTATATGTTAATGAACTCACTTATTCCCTTTTCTACAGTACTTGGCATTCCTATAGATTAAGTTGAATTACATTATAAGAATTTGATACAATTTGATACAAACAATCGACATTACTTTGTTAAGATTTAGTACATTTGTATTTAGATCGTAATTTGAAGATTACAATTTACTTCAAAGTCTTATATTTACTTATTAAAATTTTAAAGGGTTACAAAAAAGTGTAATACACGGTTCATGATTTTTATAAGGATCAAAATGAAGAATTTAGATCTGAAGGTGAACTTCTTCTGCTTGATAAGAATTATTTTATAATTTCAATCTTACAAGTGTTGTCATTTTGATGAATGGAAATTTCCAAAAAATATATGTTTAAGAAAGTTCACAATCAAAGATGAATTTGAGCGTGGGTAGTTAGAGGGCTGACTTTGATGGAAAGTCTCAGGGGTAATAAAGTGTAGAAAATTGAATCATAGATATGCCCTTGGTGAACTTTTGATGAAATATGACGAGAAACACAAAGGTGTGAATCAGTCACTATATATCTATAGCTCTTACCTCAGGATGGTATCCAAAGAATCCACTTTCTTCAACTATTGTCTCAAAGATGTTTTGATCTGAAAAAATAAAATGTTTAAAATGTTAATTTTTAAAAAGAATTATGAAAAAAAAACCATTGTCTAGTTTTGTCAATAAAAGCCTTATTCCAAAGCATGGTTCTGTTTATGCCTTGAAGTATCAATAAATTTCTTAATATAACAGTGTCTATTGGTTGATTTGAAGACAATGAATCCAGAACTTTGCAAAGGAATCCTTTTATCTTCTATTAGAAAACGCCATTTAAGAAAACTGATCTACAAACTAAATTTTTAAAATCATTCTTTCTTCAAATAATAATAATCTTACGATAATCAATAAGAATCGTCTTAAAGCAAAATGTGTAAAGTAGTAAAGTATAAAGCAAGTACAAACTCAGCTGAAACCAGCAAACTTAAAGGATATACAATATCTTTTGTAGAACACCAAAGCATGAATACAATAAAGGGTAAACACAAACAATGTTGCTGTAAGCAAACTAAGTCATTTGTCATATTAATGTAATCTAGCAGGCAAAATAATCATCAAATATATTCTCTCTTGACTTAAAATCTTGAAATATACAATGTTCCGATAAACCCCAAACAGAGAGAATACAAGTTATAAACTCTTGTGAGGAGGTAAGTCATATCTGAATTATGAAGCTTTTCTACTTCAATGGATGAGGTGTCATATATTTCAGAGACTTTTTTGACATGCCTGATGAATAAATTGCCAAAATCTTGAACCCAAAAACAAGGTTCATGTCCTGATATCAAATATATCAACACAAGTTGATAAAAGTAACAAATATCCGAGGCTTGATATATTTGATATCAGAAGACACGAGGGTGAGATTCTATTTATCATCCAAAATCATTTTTCATCATATTAGCATGAAAAATGTACATCTTTGTACACTGCATAGCCCTCCAACTCCTAAACCAGTGATGTCAGAGCATTGAGACGTCATCGTGTTAATGATGCCATAGCATTGTGACGTCGTTGTGTTTATGACGTTATAGCATTGTGGCGTCAATACTGATGATGTAAAACAATTGTGATGTTATGTATTTTCTGATTACAGGGCATTGTTCAAAATCTACTGTAAAAGCGATATCTTCCACAAGCGATATCTCCTGTGGAACACAGTTTTGGATGATAAAAATTCAACATACCGGTAGTTAGGTTTTTGTTATTTGGATTTCGGTACCAAAAATATAACTTGAATTTTTTTTTTTAATTTGAAATTATTACAAAATAACGCTTCTTTCTTCTGAAGTTATTTTTGAGTTAAATTTGTTTTAGCTGAATTGATAAATTGATTATCCTTAACAGACAATGCAATATTTGCCATTATTTGGCTATTCTTAATCTTTGGAGAGGTTAATATCAGAATTGTCAATAATAATATACTATACTTTACTACTGGTATTCTATACTACTAATTATTTTATAGCGCCAATATCAAGCCATATATGCAGTGCTGCGCAAAGTCTTAATGACACATCCTTTACAATCTCAACTCCCGGAGGAGCATACAACTCGTGCAGTCATGTGACACACCTAAAATCTAGTTGTTGACATTTGACATTGGGTTTTGGTGTGTTATACTCAGATGCAAGATAGTTTGACCAAAAGAAAAGACAAACACAAATAAATTATCTGTATGAAGACTAAGATGCTAGTACAAACATCCTTTTCATGTATGGTTGAAGTTCATCATTCAAAACATTTTGTCCTTTTATATTAGACCAATAAAATTACTTATGGTAAATAAAAATAAGATTAATAATCCGATTTATTGATAACAATGAGAATACCATGTCTTTTATGAATGACCAATAAAGATGTTGATCATCAATTGTCTACTTGTCTACTAAAAATTTTTTACCAAAAAATCAGATCTAGTTTCATAAATCAAAACTAACAAGTCCAAACACTGAAAAAATATATTCCAAAATATTGATTATTGATCTCCTATGCCCTCATCAATCAGATTGATAACATCTGGATATCAGTTCTAGCTCCAAGCGACAGCAAAACAATAACTCTTCAATTAGTCCACAGACTCCTATCAGCTGATTGTAGTGGTCGGTGTTTTTATCATGGAGAGCAAACATCCTGTGTTGACTGACGACAATTATTTCATGCAGAAATCTGTTGTCTTTCTCATCTGACCTGGTTTTGGCAATTATCACGATTCCGATGTCGTATATTTCGTGTCAATCTAGATGTGACATCAGTTATTGGTAGCAGCAACTTTTTACATGATCGTCATTAAAGATTTTTACCCCCTGCCTTATCAATACACACTGAAATGAAGGTTATTTAATCATATTGGATATAGAAATATGAATTATGATATTTGAAATTAGCATCTATTACATAAATCATGCTAACCTCAATATATAAATACTTTTAATAAACCTTTAATACATTTCAAAATACAATAATTAATTTTTTACCCCCTGCCTATTCAATACCAACATAAAATGAAGTTTACTTTACCTCCCTTGAATTAAATTGCAAGATCTTCTAAATAAATAGCTATTACATAAATAACTGAATCTCTAACATAACATATATATACATTTTATAAAACCTGAACACATCGTAACATTAAGTGAAGATTATTTTTCTGCATAACTTTTACACATAATGTTGACTTTACCACCCCCTCTGAGCAATTGACAGATTTTTAAACTTATCTGGACTGAGTATATCAAGGAACATAATTGTTAATATGTCAATTTCATTCACCTCTGACACGTGAAATTGACATCTTGTGTACAAAGCTTGACATTATAAGTCCTCAAACAGATAGTTTTTCATTGTGAGGACACTACAGTAAACAAACATGATGTACACTGACATTAATGAAATGAACATGTGACTAGATCCAAGATAAAATTAAACAAGTTTTTGTCTGAAAATTGAGATATCTTAATTCATAGATAAGAAGGATGCTAATCATAAACCATCTTCTTTATTTATTTACATTGAACAAATGAAGTGGGTCACTTCCACAAAACATTGATGTTTTCTGTTGTCATTAGACATTCTTCATTAAACATACATCTGAGCATTGAACGTCTGGGACAATCTTTTGGAATGACATTGCATTCTCATCTAGGGCTTCCATGGGTGCAAATTACTGGACTAGAGTACGCCAAGAGATCAGATTTGACTTAGGCCCGTGTATTTGAAATTCTTTCATTTTCCCGAAATGTCGTTCAGCCGATATATTATCCACACGTTTTAACTTACACATGTTCACATAAAAATAGTTTGAGACCAATGTCCTTTTACTTCTCACATCACAAAAAAACAGTCAAACATAATTTGGATAAGTAATATAACGGTGACCTTGTCTTGAGTACTGCAGTATCTGTGGAAGCCCTCACATATATTCTTATCTTACGTATTACATATTATTATATACTCATGTAATCTTATGATAGTAATACAAGGGTGCAATACGGAATACGTCTTCAAATTCCGTATTGCACTCCAGAATCCGTATTGCACCCCTGCCGGTTCTACCTTTTTTAAGCTTCGGCAATTCACGGAATTTTCCGTACGTAACAATCATTTTCCTAATTAGAACACCGGATTTGACGTATCTCAATGCATTGGTAACAAACCTACTTTTTAATATGATATTGAAGAATAATAAAGTGAGAAACTAGTGTTATCGTTAGTAAAGAAACTGCAAAACACTATAAAAAAGGAAATCCTAAACAAAACTCAGAGAACATCGCCAGCGACACTTGGCCCTTATGACGTCATAGCCTACACTGATTATGACGTCATTTCCATGGTGACGTCGTTTGAAAGGATCCCGTCGCTCGG
Source organism: Steromphala cineraria (assembly GCA_916613615.1). Lineage (NCBI taxonomy): Eukaryota > Metazoa > Mollusca > Gastropoda > Trochida > Trochidae > Steromphala > Steromphala cineraria. The sequence goes on along the minus strand of OU744727.1, from coordinate 20,322,256 downwards.
AATCCTGAACTTACGTTTATCATATTCAGACTTTATAAATAATAACTAAGGATAAACTTTTATCACTGTATTTAGTTGTCACACTTGAGAAAATTTCCTCTTTCGTTTAACTACGCAAAGTAATGAGAAAATAAACAGATAATTGATGTATCAAATCATCAGTCGAGCGTGTCATAGATAATTGCCTTCTTTGCATTACGTATCAATGCGCAGTGTGACGTCTCGGATTATTTAAGCAATTCAAATTTACTTTTAAAAAGGTTAAAAAGAGAGTATATAATAAATACAGAACGTCATACGGTTGCATTTGGGTCGTTTGTATTGAACTCGTTGTTCCTCCGCGTCCATGACATCTACTCGTTCAATACAAACGACCCAAATGCACACGCATGACGTTCTGTATATTTATCGTACTTATGAACCTACATAGAAACAAAAGCCTATCTTTCATTTTGTTTTCTTATCGTGGAAAAGTTGACAAAAAAAGTAAACATTTGATCGTTTTTATTTCACTAATGCCTCAATGCCTGATCAAGGCAAGTAAAGAAGCTTCAACAATCAGAGGCCATAGAATGAAGTATCAAAGCAAAACAGTATCTTAGCAAAGTCTCCTCTAAGTCTCCATAAAATTCTGCATTTTGCTGCAAGGGCATCAAGAAAGGTCAATATAACCCAGGAGCTAACACTATTCCAGTCTGTCAACATTGTAAAGGCTTAATTGGTTCACAAGAGTATGATATAACAAGTCCTAAAAGATACAATGGCATATGGCAAGTGATTGACAAATACCCCATAATCTTGTACAAAGGTGGCCAAATCTTGCTTCCAGACAGCTTAAGTAGAGTTGCTATAGCACACTTCAAGAATAATACTTCATACTTCTAATGCATATTCATGAACCCATGCAGGAAATACCTTCTTCCATTATTGCAATAGTTTTACGATCAAACAGAACTAGAAATAAGGGAGTTTGAGCTCACGATATTTGTCAGCGAATGTTACATGTGCTCATATGATGAATATGTAACTTCTTTTGTTTACCATATGGATAATATCTCTAATCTGGTATGAAGGTGGCCAAACCTTGGTTCCTGACAGTCCAAGTAGGATTGCTACATTTTAAATTTTATGTCAAGATGTCTAATCAATGACTATCTGCTTTTAATTTTGCCAAAAAACGTTTATGAAACACAATATGGGTCACTGTTTTCTTATAGAAAATGGCTAATTTACTCTTGCCAAGAACATTTCTTTATTATGTTTTTGGCTATAAGATTAACCACTGTGACCTGAGTGTTATGAGAATCATTTCTGTTAGGGAAAACGTGGCCATCCTATTTCAATACTAATTTAGATAAAAATCATCTACAACAAAGAATCTAGAAAGATCAAATCAATAAATGTTTTTTTTAATATTTGGGAATTACGACTTGAAGGACTCAAACAGGGAATTTTCAAGTGAAAAAAATTAAACAGGTACCCGCTTGATTTCACTCATAGTTTTACCAGTGATTTTAAGCAAACTGATGAAATTACAAAAGTAAAAGATGCAGGAATCAAACCAGAGATCAAACTACAGGGTAACCACTGTACCAACTGTGCTAGTTACTTGTCCTCACCTAAAGTTTGATTTGTGATCGAAAGGGAACTCATAGAAATATTACCAGTAAAAGATGCAGGATTCAAACCAGAAATCTTACTAAAGGGCAAACAAAGTACCCACTGTGCTAGCACTTTGTCTAACCCAGAGTTTGACCAGTGTTTTGTAAAAATATCCTAGTTTTAAAACAAGTAAAAGATTATAGGTTCAAACCAGAAATCTAACTGAAAGGCAAACACTGTACCCACTGTGCTAGCCACTTGGTCCCACCTAGAGTTTGACCAGTGATCTAAAGGGAACTAATAGGAGTGTTACCTGCCCAGATAAAACTCGAGAGTCTGTGAGATAAACATGGCCAGTCCTAATAACATTCACATCTAGAGAGATTTATGAAACACTTAGATTGCAGTCATCACTGTTTGATGTGGAGCAAATAGCCGGCGGACCGATTCCTGCCTCGGTGACACGATAAGAGACAAGTATATCAGAAACTCAATAAAAGGGGGAGTAATATACATCAATAAACCAATAATAGGTATTCAACATTCTCAGGCTGTAAATAACTCTTGTCAATTCTATGGCTTGTGACATTCTTGCATGTCCAGCAGTGTTGATTCAGGAATTAAAAAAAACGCCATCCAAAATTCTGTTGCACCTACCAAATTCTTGTTGCAGTTGGTTTGCCAATATTATTTTCAATTTTCATTATTAATACGCAGCAGATATTTTTTGTTTTGGATTTTAAGACATTTAAAGTAAAAACAATATACTGACACTGCTTGATGTTATGCTAAACTCCATGCATCTGATGCAACCAAACATTAAATCTTGTTGTACCAACCAAATTTCAGTTGCATCCATATGTTTTACAAACTTTTAAAATCATTTTACTTTCATTCTTTGGTAGATATGGAATATTTTATATCAAGAAGATATTGGTGAGACCAAGATCAAGAATGCAACAGGAAATAAGAATATTGTTGCACCGTCTAAACTCCGGTGCACTTTCAATTGAATGAAGTTTTGATAGAAAAGAAAATCATGTGTGAATGTTTGTGCCTAAAAGTAGATATCTTTTACAGACAATTGCAATTCAAAACATTCAAAGTCTTGAAAAACAGCCTGATGTTAAGATGTCAATATTGATTATTTTACTTGTATTTTAATTGAGAATTTTGAGAGGGACATTATAAATTTCCTCATTTATTATCGTCTAAAATATTGATAATATTTATTATACACTTACAGAAAAATTAAGGAATTCAATTATAAATTATTTATATGAATAACATATGAATTCTTATATGTGCAATAAATCCTACAATTACAATTATCAACATAGCATACGTCCTTCTGTCTGTTAACTAAACAAAAACAAGAAATAAGTAAAGATTTATTAACTACAATAAGTCAACAAGAGAGAAAAGTCAAGCCAGCCCAGACAGAAATTTGTTAACAAGCATGTTCGTAATTACTTTCCACCTGAATATGTTAAGTACACACTTTAAGTTGGAACTTTTTATGGCCACACACAGTTTATTGGACAGAGGATTATTGAATGGGAAAATTTGATACCTCCTTGAAATTTGACACCTCTTAGGTTTAAGTGTAAGTTCAACTGCACTTAAGTCATATCAAAGAATATAGTCAACAACCTCGCATACTTCAAAGCATGTACATACTTCTTTGAACATAATGAAAGTTATTATCAGATTTGTTACTTTTTGATCATATTTTGTATTTTTTCTGCTCATTGTTGCAAACTACTGAAACTAGCAAAAATGATTTCACGACCTATAGATTTATGTCAAGAATTCCAAATTTGAACAATAAGATAAAATAAAAAGTGTTACATACTAAATGATATTGACATGTATACATATGTATAATATCAGATTGAAAAATATTGATAGAGGTTATGATACACTAATAACAAGAATTCCTTATGGTCAATGTAAAATTTGTTGTAATTTTCACTAATTTTGAATTTTAAGATAATTCTATTTACAGATCTATATAACAATTATCCCTTGTTTAAGACAGATAAAATTCTCCATGCTAAAACATTTATTTTAGGATGTTTATAAGACTTTATATTTCAACATTAACTGGCAGAATTTTTGTTATCATAATTATATTTAAGCGAACAGTCATTCATGAATTTAAAAAAAAAGAACCGACTCTATAAATTTGACATTCATGATAATATTTAAACTTTCACTTTCTTGGAACTTGAATATCTCACCTTGCTTGAAAAGCACACTTTTTAAAACTTTTAGGACAAAATCTAATGAAACAAGAATACTTATATCTAAGACACAAATATAAAACAATAAACAAATGAATCACCATGTATTGTGATAAACCCAAAGAAAGTAACACAATTACTTATTACTTACATTTAAGAGCTTTAAAGGCCAGCTCATATGTACTCCTTTTCTCCACTTCATCTGCAAACTCCTCATCAGAAACTGGCGGCTGAATCGGCGCATTACCATGCTGCTTCCGTTTGAGGTAAGGACTTCCTTCGTTTGGGTCATGTTTTAAAGTCTGGTATATTTTGGCTGCTCTCACAAACACCCTATGTGAATAGATGGTCGGTTCCTTATAGAAGAACTCCTGTCTGTATTTACTCTCGTTGGAGATGTAGCCATTCTCATCCGCCTCACTACCCATTTCAGAGAGGTTCACGGAGTCGCTCGAGTATCCGGACTGACCATTATGGTCACTGCTGCTTTGACCAGTGGTCAACCTTCCCAGCCCCTTGCCGCTGTAGGCCGGCTGTTGATAGTTGGTAACATGCTCTGTTGTCGGAGGCATTATGACTCTGACATCCCTCTTCACCTAAACTTGTCTGTTGCCCGGGAGTGATGAACTTCTCTCTTCGATCTGATTGGTCAGAATATGCGTCAATCACCAGAGAGCAATAGCAAGATCGCCTCAATGAATGGTGGGTCAATTTCCCCGCGAGTGTATTAAGTCAGTAAGTGGCTTTCTCGATCAATATCCTTTTCTGCATCGAAAACATCCAGCCGGGTCCCTTATCTACAAGAAAACAAACAGAGAAGAAAGTTAGGCTTGGCCCGTGCTTGTAATCGCTGCATTTAACCCCAACTGATTACTGTGTTCGATGGAGCGGCTTATCCGCTGACAATACAACTGTCCCTATCACTGCCGGAAGGGTGTGCTAACAAGTGTGATACTAGCCTCACTTTATTAACTGTGTTCATATTGCTTGATCTCGTGACATGAACGTTATAGCCCCTATCAGTTTCTACCTTTGGTGTGACTACGTATTCATGACTCTCAACTTGTGTAAAAGCTTTTGGCATTTGATCGCTAGATATTTTTTATGATAACTTGGATAATTGTTGGGTCGTTGACGTCAAAGAAAACATGCAATTTGGTAATGAATAATTTCACGCACAAATATGTTAAATGTTATTGATATTTCAAAATTAAACAATTAATGTAGTAAGAAGTGTTGTAAACTGAAATTCATAATATTTGTTTTTTCAAAGCTCATCTTTTTTCTAAATATGTGAAAACTTTTACAAAAATCTTCCAATGTTTCAGGAATTTTCATGACAGGTGAAAAAAATTAATGATCTGGAAAGCATGAACTATGTTGGGTAATAGATTATTTCACATAATCCTCAAGCAAGGATTATCTCAGACATATGGATTATACAAAAGATAATCGGGATAATCCTCAAACAATAATAACAGTGGGAGAGTAAGAAGATTTTTTTCAGATTAATAACAATTGAATAAATTGTTTCCAGTGACGAAATTGCACTTAGTGATATTGTATAGAGATCAAGATCTTAAACCACACAGCTGTCGGATACACAAGACATATGGTTATAGGGATTTTATGAGATATTTTTTTATTCTGCTTGATTTATTGAGAAAGCTTAAAAAACAAAAAAGCAATAAAGTATAGTTTTTGAGCGACGTCACGAAACAATGGCCCATGACGTCAATAACAATCGGCTATGACGTCACTAGGTATGGCCCTGATCTAGGTTTTTTTCAATTTGCGGCCGGACGTGATTTACAAAATATGTTTATATTTGGAGTAGAAATAACTGACTTAAATAAGTAAAAATTTATATAATTCACAAGTAGCAAGCAGTTGAATTAAAATGATATTTTTTCTACAATTATAACAGATTTTTTACTTAAAGAAAATAACTTCAATAAGCTTGATATTTCATATTTCATTATCAGCATTGTGGCCCTTGCTGGAGTCAAACTCCAAAATAGTAGGTCAGGTGAAAGTTTACTTTATCATAAAACATGTTGGGCAATAAAAATACATTTTTCAGTGTTTATAAATAATAAGCCCTTTAAAGGAGCAGTAGCATGTTTTTAAAAAAAAATTATGTTTTGATTTTTGACTGATAATTGAACAAAAATGCTAAAACACCATGGCTGAACTTTACATTGTAAATTTGATTTATTACTGCTTCATTTAGTTTGAATACATTGTCTTTCAATTCGAACTATTTATTTTCATTTTCCTGACAACACTTTATATTGCCCCTAAAAACATGCCCCTTTAAAGGCCATTAATACTAATGTTTTTCAAATTAGTATTAACCTTTATTTGTAAAATTAATCAGCAAATTGTTTTTAGGGATATTACACATAATTACCAAAATTTGTTACCATATTCATCTGTCAAATATTATATGTCTTTAAATCATAACTTCTTCTTAATAATCTTTTAGGTAGAGATAATTTTTCTAAAATTTTCTGAATATAGAATTTGTGTTCAGAGTAACATAGATATTACTGCTAGGATACGAGCGAGAATTGCTACCATTTGCAAACAAATCAACCGATGACATAGAGAGATGATAAATATTCATCGAACCTCGACCTGACATAACAAATATAAATAAGTGGTATATTATATGATTTATAACATGGGGTGTATATACACTAGCTTATTAATCATTCATTATTTACTACTCTTGAATATTCCATAGACAGATTGGAAGGTCAACAAAATCTCCTCTATACATTGGCATAAATCATTTTAACCATATCTGCTATGATATGGAAACTGATATTTATAGAATATACTATTATGGCAAGACATGGGGATGATAAAAATATCATGTTATCTACCTTTTAACTTCTGAAAGGAAACTGCAATTGATGCATTGAGAATTAGTTACCATATAAGAAATGTCTCATGACAGCTTTGTTCATGATGTCATGTCACCATGAAAGGTGACAATTATTAAGAAATGCATATATGTATAACCAAATAAAAAATAATGATCTTATTAAGCCAGGTGTTATAGTGACAAACTATATATAAGAAATAAAGTAATTCTAACCATCATGTGTTTTGCAATAATTTGACATAGTTTTGCCCTGAACTATTATAGTTAAAGTATGAGGCATCATACTTTAATTATAATAATTCAGGGCAAACTGTACTTTATTGAAATTGAAGATCCTTGATCACGGAAATAATTCAAATATATTGAAGAACAATCACAAAAAAAACAGTAAGTAACCAACACGATGAAATAGTTACATATCCAATACTTATAGAATAATAACACATACCCGGTACCTTTATTATCCATAAACATGCACACTGTAACGACATAGCTGCCAAATCCAATTCAAAACCTCATTAAGGTCAGTGTTACCACATCAACATAAAAATCATTCGACTCTCCCAACATTACATACGAGTACCATGTTTCGGTAAACCTAAATGTATCTGTTAATACATCATAATAAATCCTTCAAAATTGGTATAAGAATTTCCAAGAAGTTGAGACCTGATGGAAACATTTTCTTGCAAGTCAATAGTGATTAACACTTGATCAGGGGGTGCAAATTCATGTTTATTTAATTGCTCATTCTCCGACAGCATAGATCGATATTACGTCAATAACTGCTCTTTGATTTCCCAGACTTGACGCTTTAGATTGGTGTACTTGCCAAGGTCTTGACGAGGTAGCTTGGCACATTGAATTAGATTTTTTAAGTCATGGGTGGTCCATTGCATTTCTGACATTTTTAATCAGATTTCTTTGAAATGCCTATCATATTTGCTTTTTTTAATAAAAAAAAAATTATTCTGGCAATTTTGATAAATTTAAATTTCAACCTTAGTTTTTTAGATTCAGATTAGTTACTTTTAGATATGACTATTGTCAAAATTTTATTTTATTTTATTTTTTTGCTTCTTGTTTTTTTTTTATCGCCTTAACCTAATCATGTGCATTACAAAACAATCTTTTTTGTAATAAAATTTGCTTGGTTATAATTAAAACATAAATTTCTTGATTGAAAAGTTAAAATAGAAAAGAACAAATGAATAGAACATGATAATTAAACAAATGAGGCTGTCATCATGATCATGAGGGTAATTAATAACCAAAGAAACCATAATTATGAAATAGTACAGAAATATCACATTTTTATGATGATTGATTTATAATGATCATAATGTTTATCTTTGACCCACACTTCTGAATTTATTGCAATTTTATGATTCAAAACGTTTTTTCAATGCTAATAAATAACATAAACATCATTTTTCTTGATTGTATCACACAATGTACCTAAAGATCAATATGCTCTTACAAAAGAAAACACTGTGGGTTAATCAAGGTTAATTTCCTGGGTACTCCCATAAATTATATTGATATGATTTTATGATTTAGATCATAAATATGCTACAGTTGGTCAGAAATAAAAATTCTCATAAAAAACCTTTATGACAATGTATGAGGTTTATTTATTATACTCATTTTAATAATTAGCAACTTCAATCATATTTCTAGTCAGACAGGATGTCAAATGCCTTGTGAGTTGAAATAGAGTAGCCATAACCATCATGTGTTTTGCAATAAAGTATAGTTTTGCCCTGAACTTTTATAGTTAAAGAAGGAGGACGAAGGTTCTGGGCAAAACAATGCTTTATTGCAAAACACATGATGGTTAGGGGGCTACTCAATTACTTTTCTAGTATGTCGATTTTAAGTTTTTTAAGCTATTTCTACTCCAAAATAAACATGTTTTAAAAATCATATTAGGCCCATCAGGGCCATGGCCTGGTGACGTCATTGCCAATTGTTATTGACATCCTGGGCCATCGTTTTGTGACGTCACTCAAAAACTATACTTTATTGCAGAATAAAGGGTTGGCAGCGCCTTTGATCTTTACGGGAACAATACTAGAATTCAAAATAAATGGTACTTGCAATTACTGAGTCATCATTAGAGATATGTTATTTATATCGTTTGAGGGACGAATGAGATTGAAATTACTTTCTCCTAGCGTAGGGGAATACTACAAAGGGATGTAATCCAGTTGTAGGTGGCGCTTAATAAGAGTATATAAGGTGTAACATATTTGAATGTTCATTCTCGCTTGTTGTGCACCACGTATACATTGCGACATGGAAAGTTTGGCATTATTGTTTTGTAATATTTGGTATTCTATATGTTCCAGATACATGTGTGGCTTGTCGCCGTCTGTTGGGGTGTTTCGTCGCCTCTTGAGGCTTGTCGCCGTCGATGCAGGCTTGTCGCCGTCGATGCAGGCTTGTCGCCGTCCATGCAGGCTTGTCGCCGTCCTTGCAGGCTTGTCGCCGTCCTTGCAGGCTTGTCAGTCTCAGCAACTCTAAGCTAATCGCCACTAGAGGCTTGTCGCCCTTTTCATGTACATATGTTACACTACCCTATTTACTTATTTCGCAATAAACGCGGTGGTGCACAGCATAGCTATTCCAATGTGTGTTATGTTATTTGTTGTATGTGTATTGTACATGGCTAGGAGAAATAATACTGGATCAATATAGTGTAGACTTATAATGAAACTAACAATTACAAAAATAATTTTTAAAATTCAGTGAAAGCAAGCTTTTCTTATTCAAATCGTAACACTTCAAACAAAATGTTGAACTTACAGTTACAAGAATTAGTTTTTAAATTCATTGAATTTAAGCTGTTCTTTGTCAAATTATAAAATCTCCCCCCAAAAAATTACCTCATACACTTACACGAGAGAATTTTTTTAGTCAATTGTAAAATCTCAAACAAAATGTAACGGTGACAATTATTTGAAATTAATTGTGAAATTATCATATAAAAGCCCTGATAGTAATCATATAATTGATTCTGGCCAGATAAATGTTTTGAAGTTTGTTTTTTCAAAGTTATGATAAACCAATAAAGTAAATAAATAAACACTACTGAAGCACATGCACCTGACTTGTAGTCCAGAGTACAAATATGATTGATAATCTTTGATAATATGTCACATAATCGTAATTGACTTTCAATATATGTCATATGTTATGTTTATTGACAAACGATTAAACTTTTAAGACACTTATATATGTCACTGATTATTAGTTAAGTTTGATGTAGTTTAAAACGTTTATCCATTTCTACTTTGATTCACTTCACATGTCAACTTATCTCGACAAGCAATTTCAATAAAATTCAAAACAAGTCAACGCTATTCAAAAGACAGCTTTTTAAAACTTGAGCATGAAGGGTTTACAGTTCAGACACTTGTTATCAATATGATCATAAAATGCACTGTATTTATTTTTTGGAACAGAATTGCATGATACGATTTTTAGTTATTTTGTTAAAGATAAAGTTTACTAAGCTCTGTAGTCAATCAAGACTTCAGATATAGAGATTATCACCTGAGGATGAGTGTTTTATGCCTTTTACGAAACGAGTGTGAAATTTTGTATTATCAAAGCGAGAGCAGGGGTTAATACAAATTAACACAAGTTTCGTAAAAGTCATATGACACATTTCAAAGTGTAATAATTTTATCATTACCAATTCTATTCCATTTCATTCTCTTAAAAATATCCAAAAGATGGCCTGCTTCCCTTGCGACGGCCGGGAAAAGTGACGTCACGAACAATGGTTTTATGATGTCACAGACGTTTATATACGGGGAGTCACTTCAAAACAATTGTTGCTAGGCAAAATTGATATGTGCTCATGTGCTCATATTGAAAATATGTCACTACTTATTTTCAACCATAATGGTAATAAAATACATTAAAGCATAAGTGATAGAACAATAAGTTAACTATATTCCACTTCCAGAATGATGTCAAGAGAGGGGGGTGGGGATCGGGGGAGGACTTTCAGCAATTGAGGTAGATGTGTCTTGGGTTTCTTGGAGACATGTGCAAAATATTATATGACACAGATTACGCTCGTCCTATTTTTCTTTATCACCAATATTTTGCCTATTTAAATCTTTCAGATATATCCAGAAATTGGCTTTGAAGTGTGCAATTGCCAGCTTCAATAAGATTTAAATCAATTATTGTTAACAAATCACTGGCACTTTAACTGAAACAGATGTTGCTATGTAAAAGAGATATGTAGACATGTACATTGTACATATATGAAAAAATAATCCTTTTATCACTTAATAAAAATCATACAGATCCTTACATGAATTTTACATCAAAAGTTGGAATCACTTGACACAAAAGTAAAAACGATAATGACGTTCCATTATTTCCCCACCAGATGGTTGCACTCTAAACTCTTGAGTGTCGACACTTAATTACCCAATAACACTGCAAATTCATCTATCATTTTGACGAGGACTGTCACAGATTTCGAGTGTTTGCGTCACAATCCAATATTCATCTGGGTCAATGAGGCAGTTGATAGGAATTCCTGCCACTTCTTGTCTTAACCCTTTACCTGGCGGTATTCCTAGTGTCAACTTCTTCCTGAACCACAGGAACTTCATAACTTTATGAAGTTGTTCAATGAATGAGGAAAAGTTCTAAGATTCTTAACTTCCTTTTAGAAAGAGGAACTATTTCATTGCCGCTAATACTTTACACCCTTACCAAGGAAATGCTAACAGAAATCTTAGTTGTTGAATGCTGGGAGAACTATATCAATTATATCAATTTGTCATCAACCTCAGAAAATAATATCTACCATGCATTTAAAAATTATTTTATCACATGAAAGGGATGTGAATTTTTGCCTGAATAAATTATATATACACATTTCAGAATGTTTCTTTTCATTTGAGCAATGCTAATTTGGCAGGTGTAAATAATGGGAGACAACCTTGATGTTGGTATCAAGAAGACACTCTATAAGATGTAAAGCAAGTCTCCTCACACAATGAGGGTAAATATTTATTGTTTTAGAATTTATCATTATCATTGTGTTTAGTTTGCATAAAAAAAATCCCAATTAAATATTCAAGTCATGAACAAGAACAAACCTTACCATTGGTGCAAATAAAGATGAACATGAATGTTTCTTAATTTGTTAATCATACTAAAATAATGATATATGAAAGGAAAATCATTTGGTTGAATATCCATCAACTGTAAATAACATTTTTCAAACAAGAGTCAACAGAAGATGACATATCCCACCGGTTCCACATGATTGTAAGATGTAAACCTTTGAAAGATAATTGTAAATTTTTCAAGCAAGGTTCATAATAGTATAAGCTAATATATATGGAACGAGTCCAAATTGAGACGTTTCCATGGAAATAATAAAAAATAAAATTTTCAGAAATGTGAAAATATCAAAAGGCACCACTTCAGTAGGTGGGCAATACATATGTAAAGTTTAAGAAAGATATGTGTACCGGTTTTATATATATGAAACGAAACCTTTCATGAACAGAGTCCAAATAAGAGCCGTTTCCATGGAAATAATAAAAAATAAAATTTTCAGAAATGTGAAAATATCAAAAGGCACCACTTCAGTAGATTGGTAATACACATGTAAAGTTTCAGAAAGATATGTGGACCGTTTTTTTAGTTCTGCTCCGGAAATGATTACGGACGGACGGACGGACAGACAGACGGACTGACAGACGAACGAACGGACGGACATACAGACGGACAGGGTGCTGACTATATCCAACGGTATTACATACCCGGTGGGATAATAAACTAGCATTTGTGATCACACTAAATTGACAAGTAGTAAATAAATCTGGTTGAAAATCGTGACACATTTTTTGGACAAGGATTAGCCAAGAAAGGAATGAGATCATCAATAATCAGTTTATCAAAGAATTGCCAAATTCCTGGTATTTCCTATCAACTGTGAGGGATTGGTCAAGAATTTATTGCACAGTATTAGAGATTAATCTGGAAGTTTGGTAAAGGATTAGACCAAATCTGAGGGATTGGCCAAATCTTTATTCATTTCATTAACAAGTCATGGATTTACATCCCAAGTTCTATGGTAATAAATCTTAACCTAATAAGTGATCATGAAGTATGAGTATGAGAAATGGTTTCAAACTGTACTTGTTTATTGGTTTATAAACGTAATTATATTAGGAGAACTTTTCTCTGATGAAAAATTGTTAATGTCTAAGTAACACAAAATCTTTATTTTTCTATCATATTTATGAAGCAAAATAACTGAATTCAAACAGTAATTTTAAACTGAAATTAATGAAATATTGGCTGAAAGATTTCAAGAATGTATAATAAGGAAAATAAACAATTAAATGATGATTTTGATTAAATATATTCAACATGAATGCATTTATGAATTTTAAGCCTATAACTAGGTGTTCAATCAGAGATATCAAATGAAGAACCGACAAATGTACTAGGAAAATATAATTAAAAAGACATTTTGAATCTAACATACAGCATCTCTGGAGGCATATATAAATTTTAAACCTATAACATGTTCATGCCTCAGAAATATTATATGAAGAATCAAAACATGCACTTTAAAATTTAAAAACTTCATGAAACATGCATTCAATTAAAAGAAAATAAATTCATTTAGAAATTCATCATAAATTCAAAGATTAAAATCTTAATCTGCCATATATTGAAGCCAAAAAAACTAAAACATCTATGAAATGTATTTGACATTTTGAACTTTTAAAATCAGAATAAGTAGATCTTGATAAGATTCCTGCTTGCAAATTCTACTAAACACTTGAAACTACGGTACTCACTGACTGGGAAAATTGCAGATGAAATTTGCGTTACGTCTTGTCCTAAGCAAGCCTGTTTGATAGTGTTGGACCTTGATAATGAAGTCAACAACTTTTTCCGGTAGTACATATCTTAAACATACACTACTTGTGATATTTACAGAAACACAAACCCGGGGTATTGTACTCTTGTTGTCTTGGGGTCAAGCAAGGGTCACTTCTTTGAGGTGACAAAGAAGGGACAAATTGGCCCCACAACCGGTACATGAGAGAAACTTAACTAAGATTAGGTTTCATTATCAGACAACTGAAGTGGTAGTCTTGTGTTGTTGAGATTTGTTAGCTTTATTTGAATGAAGGACTGAATTGCATGATTCTTAAAATGAACAAAATCCCTTATGAATACACTCAGATACCAGCCAATGAAGTAAACATTATTGTATACCAAATTACCAATTATCAATTTTGTACTGTTTACAATTTCAATACGTCAACCTCACGTTAACCTCCATCAACCCAAACCCCCCACTTCTCTCATGACAATCTGGTTTTAGATGAAGAAAGTTTAATTACGAAAATAGTTCTCCTTAATAAGTTGATTGATGCCTTAGTGTTCATGTTTTACTGCTTAGTTGACTGTTCAAATAGAAGTTCTAAAATTATAATTCGTAGTCATACTTTGAGTACAGTTTTTCATAACATGGAAAATATAAATTTTATATCATTTATTCCTCACTCCTTAATGTGTCCAAATTTCCATGTATCGTTAAATCAATAATCTTTTATAGCAGAGAAGTTTACAATATGTTGTCACAACAAATACCGGGCTATATCACATGTGTATACATGTCATATTGTAGATATCTACATGTCATGCATTATATCATAAAACTGTAAAATCAAATTATCTGGTATACCCTGAAAGCATGATTATCTATGTGGTAAGAAAGAGAAGCTTATCACACATCAAAACTTATATCAAAGAGCATTTTGTGATCAAAATCAAAACAGTCAATTGCAAATGGAACTACTATAAGTCACGATCAATGTTTGAAAGAAAAGCCTTGCAGATACACATTAGTATCTGTGCAAAACGCAAAGTCTATGAACATTATCAATGCTAAATTTCCAATTTGAACATGCCTAATTTTTAGACACTTCTCATATATTTTGAATGATGAAGTACAATATCTTTTTAAATAAAATCCATATTTTGACTCAGCAATTTAACACTTTCAATCATATGTCATCAATGTTGAAGTCGAATAAACTGAATTAAACCATGATCAGTGTGTGAGGTATTAAAAGTTCCTTAGAAGTGGAGCTAACCTCAGTTAAGTAATCAGACTACTTCATTCATAAAAAATATGGTAAATCATTTTCATTGTTTTTGAATTATGATAATTTGATAATTTGACTTTTCATGTTTAATGCTATGTACATCTCATCTAGTGAAATGAATCTTATACATACTTGTGGCTACACCTCACATGAAAATATATATTCTTCTACATGTGAGCAGATAAACATGTTATTCAACAAGAAATAGCAAATAAATAAATTTTTCCAAGGCAATATATATGATCAAAACTTACCGAGTGAAAAGAAAATTCTACTTTGTCATAGGAACTCTTGTTACACAGTCAGTCTCAAGCTAAAAAGTGATATTTACATGTTTGAATCCCTGCAATATGACTGGAGGCAACATGTTTCTATGAATATATTAAATGAGATTTTATTTGAAAATAAACATGTTATTGTAAACTCAATGAAAGAGCTAAATCTCAACATTGACAATCATAAAAGATTTCTTTACAAAGTCAAACATAGATTTGTTGATCTTTGTGGTGAACCTAAGTCAATTGCAAAGTTGATGTTTGTATGGCTATTTACAACATAATTGCTCGCCCATATCTATTTACTTTAAATTGGTTGAATAACACTAACATGAAAAGGACATTAACTTTCTGCGATGCATACATTGCAAATGTTTACCTGAGTGCGTTCAATAAGTTGAATACATTTGAAGGGTTTCTCTCCTTATGAAAAGATATACGAAAGAATAGATATAAACTGTCATGCTGAATTGAGTCTTACACTGAAGCCTTATAAACTTCTTTTGAGAATGTTTTCACATGATTATGTTGTTAATATTGTCATTAGTAAAAGTATTTTTCTCTTACTTTTTATAAAGAATGAGAATTATAAAAAGAAGAATTATATTTATTTTCACAACGACAATATTTTATAGCAGACATATTAGTTTTGATCAAAGTTTGATGTGAGAGTAATGATCTATCCAAAGAAACTCATTAAAAATACATAATCTATCAAAGTATTTTGGACAGAGTATTTATTGAGCTAATGTAGGAATTAAAATAGGACAAACATTAATTATTCCCAACTCATTGCAGTTTCTTAGTTTAAAACTTAACCTTCAAACTTACTGGGAAAATATTCTTATATTAGAATCAACAATCTTAACTGATTAAGTGAGTGAGTGAGTGTGGTAGTGCTTTACAATTCTTGGGCAATATTTCAGCCATTAGTAGCGGACTTCTTACCAATAAACTTAGAGCTTACCTTGGAAGTCCAGAAAGATGAAATAAGTCTTTACATGAGAGATTTCTTGTCCTGTATTCTAAACGCTCAAGCTGCTGATAAAGTGACCACTTAGATTAGTGGCCCAATTTTGGAGTGTACAGTAATTGTTATAAACATCTCTCTCTGCCACTAAACGCCACATCTATCTGAGATCCTTATGATTATTTTCCTTTTAATACAACAGTCGCTCCCTATTAGTAAACAAAGCCCATGTAAACAAATAGTTAAGACCTGAGTGGGTGCAGCAAGGATATCAACTCTACCCTTACCTTTCTGTAGTAATTGCTGCTAATCTTTTATCTTATTCTTCACAAATATGAAAACTGTAGTTGGTGATAACACACGATACTGACAAAAGACCAAAATCCAGAGCTATTGACTCGAATGTATTGACTACCTTTGACCAGCGTCATTATCACTATCGATTCTGTCAAAATTTTCTGGACAATGCATGCAAGGAAACTGAATCCGGCAGGTTCATTGTTCCCAAACAAACGTATCATTTCATGTCAGCAGCATTAATCTATTTATTTCAAGCAGCCCCCATTGACCTGCGTGCATACCTCAAGGTATAAACAAATAAAAGAATTTATCACTCTCATTTCCTGATTTTGACGTCAATTCCCATATAATTATCAATGAATCAGAACCTGTGTTTGTTTTTTTGGGGGGATTTTTTTATATACAAATACACTCACATATTTTGACATGATTTATCATTTAAATTTTCTAACCAGGAAATAAAGTTTATATTAATTTCATGAGATAAAAAAATTATGTTACTTTATACAAATTAAGCTTGTGAAGGGTACATCATCTAAGAGACATAATTTTTTATAAATTTGTTAATTTCACGTACATTAAAAAATGTAAACGTTTGTGTTTTATTTTCGTGCTTTGAACCAATCCAATCACTGTAATCAAAACATTAAGATATTTTAATAACCAATGATCAAATTGACTTATATGCGTAAAAATTGAACTTAGAGATTCGGATAGTGAAAGTCGCAAGATAATGGAGATGCCTTTGACTTTCTTCATTCATGACTGTCATGAATTCCAATTGGTTTATTAAAATTGTCTTGCTAAAAAATGTTTTATCAATAAAACAATTAGTCTAGTGTTGGCTACAAACTGTCAAACAAGAAGAATGTGGGAAAACACCACTCTTACTTACGATTTCTATTTTCAGTGACCTTTGTTTACAACAGCCCGGAAATAGCGAACAATTGGCATAGCGTCACAATTGTCATGACGTCACGGTCACTATCCGAACTGCATTCGGAAGATATCGTAACAATAAATACCTTGGCTGTTTTTCTAACGTAACACTAACAAAATTGAAATAGAATCATACAAGGACTCTTACGAACATGTTTGATTTTTTTAAACGCATACATGTATAAACGAAACAATATTACATTCAATTATATTTTGGGTTTGTGTTTTATAAATTTAAAAAAGAATTGAGTCTCATCGCTATCATAACAGTAGTCAGTATCGATAAACAAGTTTTCTAAATACCGTATTTCCTCGCCGGGTCTCCAATAAGGGCCGGGCCTCTAATAAGCGCCGGGGGGTCATAGGTAGTTGAGAAAATAAGCGCCGGGCCTCTTATAAGCGCCGGGTCTCTAATAACCGCCGGGCCCTAACCATTAGATGAATGCTCACTCAGTAAACATTTCACAGGTATGCACTGTGAAAGACGACTTAAAACAAAGTTCAATTCTATTTGAAAGAAATATAAGCGCTGGGTCTCCAATAAGCGCCGGGCCTCTAATAAGCGCCGGGGGGTAAAGGGGTGCTGGAGGAAATACGGTAGTGAGGTTTTAAACCATGTTTGAATTTTGATTTCTCGATTCACCATTTTTTTAAACAATTGATAATACTTTATAGATACATAAGAAATGAAAAACACCAACAATGCCTTCCAGTTTCGGATTTATTTAAACTTGGTGCTAACATTCATAGATATGTTTCATTAAGAAACCCATTTTGGCAAAATGTATTAGATGCCTGAACATCTATTATAGGTTGTATAAATGTGATTCAAACAATATTGGAGATATTTTAGCAGAACCCCTATGGCTCAATCATCAAATTATACATCCAAACTTTATTATTAAATCATGGTTTTTGAAAGGAGTTTGTAGTATTAGAGATATATGTGACTCTCAAGGTATATTGTCTTTCCAACAATTGAAAAGCAAATATGATTTAAATGGCACTATACTTCATTATAACAAAATGTTACTAAATATCCCAATTCAATGGAGAAAAGCTATCACTGACAAACACATTGTCAATGAAATGTCAATATTTCAGAAGCCTTAAGAAATATGTTAAAACTTTCTACAGGTTGTAGATACTTCTATGACATTTTGATAAGGAAAGACAATTTACCCAAGGTTTGTGCTAAATGGGAAAAACAATTTCCTGAAGATAAAAACTGGAAATCAATTTTCACTAAATTTAGAAAATGTACAAAAGATGTAAAGCTTATTGATTTCCAATATAGATTTATTCATAAGAAAATATACACAAAACATGAGCTGTTGTACATGAAAATTGTTGACGATGAAGTTTGTTCATTTTGTATGGAAGAAAATGAAAATATTGAACATATATACTATAACTGTAAGCATATCAAAAGCTTCTGGTCTCTCTTTGAAAGATTTGTTAAGGATAAAATACCTGATTTTGTCCTAACTAAGTTTATTATCTTTTTTGGCGTTCAAAACTCAGATGCTCTTGTAAATCACGTCATTCTGCTAGCCAAGAAATATATACATAATATGAGTATAAAAAAGAAAACTCCTATATTTCAAAATTTCACCAAATCTCTGACAGAGATAATTAAGATAGAGAAATATATTGCCACAAAGAACGGCATATATAATCTTTTTGAACAAAAATGGAGACCAATAGTGAACGATATACTTAATTAGTTATTTACTCATTAAGATAAGATTTGTTTCATGGCAAATAATATCTTGTTCCCAGTCTAGCTACTACAACGTGTGTTATCTGCAACTCAAATTGTGAAAAGTGTGAAAGAGTGATTTAAATGTTTGTAAAGACAGTGTAACCTTGAACTGAATAAAAAATTTCAAAAAAAAAAAAAAAAAAAGAAGCGATTAAGCAATCAGTAATTAACAATGAACAAGTGATTAACAAAAGCGTGACCATTTGTGTATTGGCATTGACTGGCTTATTAGGGACGTTCTGCAATAAACGTCTTGTTTATACAATATTGTTTCTACAATAAATGAATATATATATCTTTATATATATATGAAACAATGTAATAAATACATAAAGAAAACATTTCTATTGTCTTGTGTCTTCTCAAAAACGAAGAAAAAGTGTGGGTACGGGTTTTCCGTTTTATTTGGGTACGGGTTATCCGTGGGTACGGGTTTGTTTTGGGTACGGGTTTACCGCTACCCGTCTTCATGTATGTTTGACGTTATTGCGACATTAGAAAACAAGTAAGAAAATGAGATGATTTCATATACTTACTATAAATGCCAGATTTTTTAAAATCACGTTTTTAACAATTTATTGATGAAAGTATCAAATGTTTGTACACTGTAAAATGACTTTAACCCGGTTATATTTTGTTAAGTGTGAATACATTATGCGTATGTATTTCTGAGAGGAAAAGCCATTGTGACTACCATTTTTAAGAGAAAACAGCCAACAAAAGTTATATTCTCGAGATTCCGAAAAAGCGAATATTATTTCAGAATATAATTGGCACATCGTTACATTTTAGGATATGAAAAATCACATATAGAAGATAAGATGTAAAAGACAAACCTGGTTTGGTGCTATCAAATAAAATCCAAATTCGAGAGTTACAGCAACACGTCACATACATTTACGTTGAAGTACCACTTTAGACTCAAAGCAATCCGCCAGTGCAAGTTCTAACACCGGCATGAGATTAAGTGTTTAATCATCTACATTATTGTGAACAGTTGGTATTGTTATTCTCAAGCAACTGTGAATACCTTACCCGGATTACAGAGGATTATCAAGGAAATACAAATGCCAGATTTTCCTTTTCCCGTGCCCATACACGTAATCGAAACAACGATTCGTTGTTTAAAAAATTTAATATATTTTCAAACATTGCTATATGTATATATTGTGCAGACATATTTTAATGTTGGGAGGGTTTATTGACAACAAGACTATGGTGTACCTAATTTATTCTTGTTTATGCCAATTCTTCATATTGATCTTTTCAGAATTACATATTCAAAATTTTTCAAACTGAGTGGATCTTCTACTTCAAGTTCTCTCAATAGGGAATTGTATGCACCGGCAGTGGGTCTACGCAGAATCCATTGTCGCACCCAGACGGATTTGGGTTTTCTTTTCTTCTTTTTGTTATTATTTAATAGATGCAAAGCAATAATCGCCAGCGTCTCTTCGTCGCTTGATGACGCCATAATGCTCATAGAAGACGAGATTATCGCGAGATTGTAAAACGTATCGAATGTAGTATGAAGTAATATATACGATTTTGTTATCTACAGGTTGATACTACAAGTAGATACTACAGGTAGTTACTACAAGTAGCACCGTGAGAACGGGCCTTTATGGTGAACATGCATACCACTGATTATTGTACATATGAGAGCTATAGCGAACTACTGTACGAATTTTAGCAATCCATGTAAGAGAATTTGGTCAACATTTGTTTGTGCTTATCTTGTTATTAGTAATGTTTCAATCCAAGTATTTAAAAATGAAGTCATATATCAATAATTATATCTATATAAGGACTTGTTATAACAGAAACAGGTGCACAAATGAACATTTTATTAACGCTTCACAAAGTTTGTATGCCCCTTTATTGCTTTGGGGTCCAGAGAGGCAGAGACCCCAAAGTTATGTAACATTTGATATTGAAAACTAATGGCAGAAGTTTCTCTTAATATTACTCTTGGAAACTTCAAAGAGAAGTTTCAGCCAATGATATTTGTTTTAAGCATATCCTGGTTTTGTGACCATGTGGGCGGTACGAAATACTTGCCAAGCCTTAACTTGGAAACTGATTATTATAATTCGATCAACACTCAATTAAAGAAAATTATTCTTGCAACATGTACTTAACCTGAAAGTCAATAGGAAATTCGTCGGGTATTGGAAAACAAATGAATGGATCCCGTAAAGTTTACTAGCGCAACTATTTATCTTCTAATTAATCACTGGCTCTTGTAATAACTCATCGTCAGCTATCTTTTAAAGCAACATAAATTTGAATTACCGTATTAATGTTAAAAAAATTATATCATAATTGAGATAGGAGACGTATCTATCATTGTTTGAATTTAAGCGGAACAAACTAGATGTTTTACTATGTAGGCCTACATAGTGTACTGAAAACGGGTTGTAGTCAAAAGGGCCGAATGTCAAAAGGGCCGAGAACTGCATAGTCAAAAAGGCCGAAGGAAAAAGTCAAAAGGGCCGAGGTGAAAGTCAAAAGGGCCGAGCCATTTAGTCAAATGGGCCGTGTTCCAAGTCATAAGGGCCGAACCCAAAAAATACCAACAAATACCATATCATATTCATCTTTTATTGACATCGTAATAACATTTCAACGATATTTTTATTGTGGCACTATTATTGTTCAGCACTTTTCACACTTTCAGGTGTAGAAATAGTTTTATACAGTACCGCAGTACTTCTTTAGACATCTTTCTGGTTCACATTTACAGGCTTCAGTATTTATATCACATAATTTAGATCTAGAACCTCTAAGTACAATGAGCAATTACTTCAATATATTATTTGATAACTCTACGTCATGATTTATTATTTATGAAAATAAACTTGACTTGACTTGACTTATAACTAATACTCTAACTCTTGAATTTTCGATTTCGTATTGATTGAGTTGTTTTCTTAATAAATTACTCATTGTACTTTTAGAGTAGTTGTCACAATCCAATTAATTGTTTTCTTAACGAACGAGGTATTGCAGTAGAAGATTGATTATGTGTTTTCTTAACTAATTACGTATTGTTGTAGAGTCACCTCCATGCTTATAATATAACACAATTCAGTTTTTAAAAGTTTCAAGAGTTTACGTCGCTCATTCTCTAAACCAAATATACGCTCAATAGATTTCCAAAACTCCACTGGGATTTAATTACACATATCTTCCAATTGAGTTGAATTTACGTCTTCACATATAAAATGTAAATGTACTTATTTTGACGGCTTTTATGTATCGAACAATTTCCGTTTATACATATTTTTAAACAGTTTTTTCATAGTCGTACATTTACACCATGATTATGCTGCTATGCACATCTTATTCCAAAGCTTACAGAAAGTTTCATTCCACCAATTTTGTTTCCTCTTACACTTGCTATTTCTGTTAGTTGAACTATTTTGGTTTTTATTCATTTCTGTTGTCATCACATTGAGTTCCGATAATTAACAAGGGAAACATACTAAATTACTATTTATGAAAACAGTTATCCAATCACTTAAAAAAGCATAGCACAAAAAAACCCGCGACATGTATTTTGACATTGTACGGTAATATTGGAATTAAAATTTTATTCCCGGCTAATAAATTCAAAAAGGGTTTTCGAAACTGCAATCAAATCGTTTCATTTCTGATTAAAGCGTTTCGTATTTGACCAGAACGTTATCGATTTGGTATATATTCGAAATGTTAAAATTTCTTATAAAAAAACATGGGCTTCTTACTCTACACTTTTTATTGAGAATTGTTTTAAATTTTTATTTATTTATTTATTTTTTTTGTTAAGAAATTGATTATGTCTCATTTTAACTTACTTACATACTTAATGGTAGCAATGTTTTTGTGGAGTCTTTGACGCGCAGTATGACCGGCTTGTGTCCAAGAAAAAGATATATAGTAGTGTAAACAGTGTTTAAAATATCGCCCGTTCACCAGTCCTCAAACTGGCTACTAGGTCTACTTTTTGCTTTTTGGTCAGGACTGGTAACTTTCAAACATTTTCTTTATTTTCCCCTAACGAATTGATCAATTAATTTTCAGGACAGACACGGTTTCCAAGCTATTTTATACAATGGTAAACACCTAGGGAAATCAAGGATATGTCATCATCTCGTATATCAGAGTAAGGAAAAGCAGTCTTTAATTCAAGAACGCCTTTATTATTTAAGGTTCTGGCATAAAAAGCAAACCAAATATAACCAATTTCAACGCCCGAACACGTTTGCTAATAGTAAAAGCATAGCTACCCTGGGAAGATATCATATATATAGGCCTTTGAAATATTACATAATATTTTCACATTCCATTAAAATTAGCCTGTTAGTCTAAATATCGGACGGGGACTTTCCGTCCAAGGTGTTTCGCATAAATAAATTTACCAGATACAATTTGGCCCCAAAGAAAAATTACCTGCCTTGTTATCATTGTTTGATTATTAAAGGATTTACGGTAGAGCTTTTTGTATACAGCGACATAAGGTGACGATAACGTCATGTTGTTTGTCGTAAAACAACCGGGCGTTACTTCGATAACGTCATGTTGTTTGTCGTAAAACAACCGGGCGTTACTTAATTTTTTTTATAAGTGTTAGTTTTTTTTAGTTTCAAACACCTTATGTAGGCGTATATATTTCCAGATATTCTCATATATTTATTATTAGGTATATAACTAGAACCCCCAAAAAATGTTGTCGTAAAATATTACCGTATGTGAATTCAGTGTTGTGACTACAGCATCTTGAAAGGACTGGAAATGAAATTCCACAATGAACAGTTATGAAGAGAACGTGTTTCGTATTCGGCTTACTGTAGTAGTTTTGACACTCAGTGCATTGGTTGCATATCTTATTTTCGCTTTCTGCAAATGCTGTAGATATACAGCGTTGTTTTCGAGGAACAAGCATTCGGACTTGACTGGGGCTTCGAACTCCCAAACTAACAACAGGTTCGTTGATCTTCATCTGAATCATCATCATGCAATATATTGTACAGTCATTTTTATTCTGTTAGGATCAAAGGTGCAACCCATCTCCTTTGCAAGAAATCTAGATTAGCCTCAACTTGAATGCGTTTTTCTGTATTTCCTCGAATAGAGCCCGGGGTATGAAGAGCCAGTAAAACACTCGATGTCTTCAAGTCACTTGTTCTGTAGGCCTAATCACTACCAAAGAACTCATGGACCGCAGCACGCTTTTGAGCAGTGAGACATTGGAAAGAGCGCTATAAATGAATAACATTATTATTATTTATAAGGGCTGTTTTAGTAAATACACGCCGGAGGCCGGGTCTCGAATAAACGCCGGGTGATAAGTTGATTGATTAATGATCCCGTAGCTAAATTGAAAAAAACCCAGAAAATGTATTGTCCCTTTACACAATCTATACTCATTTATTTCCCTCTGAAAAATAAATACGACGGCCTCGAATAGACGCCGGGTCTCGAATATAAAGGGGGTCTGAAAAAATAGACTCCGGGGGCGTCTCTTCGAGGAAATACGGTATTTAAACCTAATCCAGAGCCTTAACCATCAGCTCTCTGCAGGCCGTGGTTGCGACTTCAGCGTCAACGTACATGTCAAAAACCTTTGATCCTTTGATTTACGACAACGTGTGAGAATAAGTTGAAGGAAGTCAAAAATGTACAATTTACTTGGGATCATCAAAACTGTCGTGACGATTGTTTGTTTCATTTCTGTGGTCCCCTTTTATCAAGTGGGTTTTGTTATTCCACGGAGCACATCATATTTCTTTTATAGCAATATCTTAAATATGTGCATCACTTTAAAATCCTGTTTTGTTTAAAGAGGTGCTTAATTTAACCTTGTTGGTTACATAACAAGCGAGGAGTTGGGCTGCTTGTAAACATATCTTGTTGAGTGATTTGAAAGATTACGTTCGATTCCCGGTCGAGTCAATATTTTGAAAACTTTATTCCCCTGAACACGGTCGATTTAAATCATACTGGTCATAAAATCATTAAAAATGTCAACATTTACAACCAATAGACTCTCAAATACTGCATCATAGTGTACATCATAAAGATTTGATACGACCGTATCAAAATGATACGATGTTTTCAATATCCTAGGGCAACAAGTAGGCCTACTTTCAGTTTCAAAACAAACATCGACTGTAATTGACGTATTGTTTTTGACGTGATGTATCAGTTTAACATGATGAAACGTTCCATCATTTTAAAGTGTTGATATTCGAGTACATATAAGAAGCGTTTTATTTGTTATGAAGTGACGAATAGAAACATATTTCTAAAGATTTCATCGTAGCTCCCGGTTTTGTAAGAGGAAATAGCTTAAGACATAAATCTAATATATCCAAGTCTCGAATATTTAAGAAATGCATTCACAATGGGATTGTCCAAACGGTTATATTTAACCTTTTTTAAGTCGTAACTTACATTTGTGTTACTGGCGCAGCTGTTGAAATAGTCCTAAAATACGACGTTTCAAAATATTCTTGGAAGGCTTTAGCAAAATAAATAAACAATTGGCCTACGATTTGCGTAAAAATTACACAAAATGTCTCAATCTTATATCAAACCCGTTACAGGGAACACAAGAACGTTGTTTCAATGGTTCAAATTGTTCCTGATGGTAGTTGTCGAGTAAAATGTGTTGACGTTTATCTCTCCTTTGGTCAAATATCTCAACTTGTAGAATTGGCAAGTTCCAGATTGTTCTGTGTGGTTTCCTTAAACACTATTTTTATAAATGTTTAATTAATATCTGTAGAGAATACTATTCTGAGTGATTTTCATATTTTGGGTGTTATAGAGGTGTTAATGAAAATCAAATAAGAGATCCAAACAGTTCTATGCCCATGTTAATATGTGATCAGCTAGATGGACATGTTTTGTTAAATACGCATAGTATACTAATTTATACACATTCTAATAATGATTTTGAGGAATAATAAATCATTTAAGAAAATGACTTTCTTAGTTGCAATAAAATTTGGTTTGAAAGAATTAAGCTTCTTAAGAATTAGGATGAACTTTTACCAAAACTTGAAGTAAAACAATGTGCCCAATTTGGTGATCTACTACTTACAGCAACGAACTCGCACCTGATCATGCAGCACGTGATCTCCATGGATACAGCGTCGAGTCTGCTTTGACATGGCTTGAATGGTACCTGAACTCGAATAGAACAGGTATGTCTAATTGCTTATGAAATCACTTCCAGCTATTTTTAAAAAGCAATCAAATGAAATGAACATAAAGTAGCGTCAATGTATCTCATATATATGTAACTATCCGCTCAAATTGTTAACCTACTGAAAATTCTTAAGTAAGGTCTTTTTTTTGCTAGAGCATTTTTTATATACATATATTCCATATATGTATCATCTGGTTCCTGTGTGAAGAAATAAGTCACCTGCTTTTGAATCTATAGTCTTGTTAGGCACCCAGTAAGAGAGGGTTGATATCAGTGTTTGAAATAAGCGTAGGTCCGTATGCCAAACGCCGACAGTTGTTCAAAAGGGCCCATACTTTAAAAAATCTTTAGGTCTTTTCGGGCTTACAGTTTTCCACATGATATTGTTCCTTAATGTTACATAACTTGTAGGAAGACATTTTTCCTTGTCGAACATTCATTCCCATCACTCTAAACTGAAAACAGTGCTGTATAATTATAAGACATCAAGAATATTATTATTTTAGAATTGGTCAAATCAGTTCTGATTAATGATGCCGACAGTTCAATGGTTGGACCCAAAGTTTTTCTTATGTGTAGGTCCTTATTGACAAGCAGATTTAGGCTGCTTATTTCAAACACTTCGAGCTATAGGACATAAAGCTGTAATTCAAGATGACGTCCAAGATGGCCGCCTCATCCTCACAACCAATATAATGGGTCTGCCTTGGAGTGATCAATCTAAATAAATTTAAATCGACAGGTTTTATATTAGTCGTACAGTATGACAAAATATAAAATCTGTTGATCTAAATTTATTTAGATTGTGGAGTGATGAAAATGGCGTTTTAGCCTAGGATTTCCGCGTTGATAATTGGCCTAGGAGAGTAAATTTCCCAAAGTGACCATGGAGAATTCTTTTCTACCCCCTTTCTTTCCCTATACCTTGCCCACTTCAAAATGTTTTACAATATTATTTTTTTGATTTTAGACCATAAACACATACACTTACTTAATTAACAATTTTAAAAATAGAAAAAGTTATTTAAAATGTTTGAAATATGAAAAAAACATTTAATTTGGAGATCGTCTGAATAAAATCGTTAGATGATTATACATTACTTTGATTTTAAATAATAACAAACATTTTTTTGTATTTAACAGTGAGAACTTGAGGACAATTTTCCTGTGCAACAAAATGGATTCACGTTAGGTATACCAAGTGATACGCAAAACTTTTGGTTGTTATTAGGAATTTTCAAGAGTTATTAACAATGACTTTAAGGACATGAACGATTGTATTACGGAAAGAAATTGACCTCAAAGATTAGAAATAAGCTTACTTCTTATTTTTGGTATTTTTTATGATGGCGTTATTGTTCTGTTTGTATGTCATTGTCCTTTAAAATGTCAATGACGTTGATGTGGCATGCATACATGTATCATAGTTAGTGAATATGCCTGTCTCTGACTGTACTATTCATGTCATTCAGCTGCGTATCTGTTAAAAGCCTGGCTTAATTACCTTTTTCTAATATATTTCTTATATATTTCAGATTAGATACAGCCGTCCGGAAATTATTGTTTTTCGACGCGAGATTACTGAGAAGATTTTGTTAATAAAAAAAAGTATACGTACATAAAATATATCTTGTCGTGTTATGCTGTCGACCTCAAACAAATGAACAATTTGTTAATAGAAGATATTTTTTTCACCGCAATTCTGTAACCATACTCATAAGTATTTACAAATGGTAATATTCTTAGAATTTCGCCCCCACGTCAACCTGCATCTTAGCGCAATATTGAATTTATAAGAATGTATCTGAACGACTAGAATATGGCGTGGAAAGTTCTGAAGCGTATTACCTGCCGCCATGTTGGGATGATCGTAACTAAAGTTTCGGCCATCGGTTTACTAAAACGTTGCTAGGCTAAAGAGATGGAACTTATATGGGAACCTTTTTCCAGTAGATCTGTATACGGAGTGCAGTGCTAGGCGGTTGGTCGCTAAAATTCTGTTGCAGAAGAGATGCCGAGTACGTACATGTACCTGTTACCATGTTGTTATTAAGGTCGTCTTCCATCAGAGGTTTGAAATTTTCTAGTCTATGTTTCCCTCTTCAATATGATTACTGTTGACTTGTTGCATAAATAAAGAGTCAGCTTCACAAAGAACATTTAAAGACCTTACAATCCCAATCTACCATTGGTAAGCTAAGTTCTTAGCTTTTACTTTCGATGCATCATTTGTTTTTCTTTGACCTTGAAACTAACGTCACGAAATGTCCTGGGCGTCCAGAGGCGATGTGGTAAGAAGGTGAGTTTAGAGTGAACAATTATTTGGATTCAGCGACTATTAGTGTTAATGATTGAAGTTATTGAAAGACGTTGAAATATGATCGATAAAACTCCTAATGGATCTAAAACAAATCGTTCTTGATAATATATCTTTGAGTGAAATATAATAAACATTCTCTCACTAGAAGAGGAATGAAGATTTACACACCACTCCTAAACCATTGAAGGGTTTTAAAAGAATAGGCCATTTCTGTCAAGAATTGGGAAAAAATCGCAGGGGAAACATATTACATTGGAATTGATCATAAAGCGAAACAATATAAAGGAATCTCCAGCCCTCAACACATTAGAAACAAATTAATACGTAAAGACAAGCCAATGGCAGTTGTATATACCGAAGGTAATCCTTTATTTAAAAAAGAAAGAAAATAATTTACTAATGCGTTCAATGTCACACAATATTTACACCTTAAGCTAAAGTAACATCTAACCAAAAGGTTGATTATAGATTAGTTAAAATTATGCTTATTAGAATATAAAACAGTACTATTTAATTCAATACAATACAATACAATCCACCATTAGAATAAAAAAAAAAATACTACACTACACAAGGCAAGATAACACCTATATCTAGATATTCTAAGTTGCAGGTATAAGCTGCCATGAACCTCCATTTGGCTTACAGAGCCGGAAGAGTGAATGTCCAAAGGTTCAAGACTACCGCTTATTGTTTGGGGATTCGTTCTAAAAAGAGTTTATGTATTTTCTTAAGATCTAGTCATTACACACAGTAATTAATTCATCCAAGCTTTAGGAAATAAATGAAGTGTGCGATACTACAATATAGCAGAGTCAATATATAGAGTCTCTGAATATAGTAAAGGTCATGAAGATATAGGATATTGAAAAGCACATTTGCATACCATCAATTTCTAAAGAATGCTACTTTAAAGGCGTATTTTGTCAAGAATGCTGACCAATCAACATGA
Source organism: Steromphala cineraria (assembly GCA_916613615.1). Taxonomy (NCBI): domain Eukaryota; kingdom Metazoa; phylum Mollusca; class Gastropoda; order Trochida; family Trochidae; genus Steromphala; species Steromphala cineraria. The sequence continues at coordinate 20,292,622 of OU744727.1, read as the reverse complement.
AAAGCTTCTAAACTAAGTCCTTAAATGGACTACATAAATTCATATTTGTACACAAAGCCCATAATAATACATTAGTACATAACCTGTTACTCTGTGCATGGTTAAGAAGGTGTGTCCAGACCAGTAAAGGTTTGAAGCTTAAGCTATCTTGCCTGATGAAAAAGCTTGCCAAGTTTTAAGTTTAAAATCTTATGTTGACATGAGAATTTCAATAAGTTATATTTGAATTGTATAATGAACCTTATGAATAATGTTAAAACATTTTGTGTATATCTATTCTAACATAAGGTCACAGATTTAATCTTCAATCTAATCCTTAAACTAAGGACAAGGACAATTCGTATGGTTGTCAACCATGTATACTCGCTTGAAGACGACAATATACTCTATACCGAAAGTCGCTATCACAGAATAAAGTTGGTAAATTGGTATTGTCCATATATTTCATAATGTAATCTGGTTTGTAAAATATTAGTTGTCAACACTCTCGGTCCATATTTCTATTTTTCAAAATAATTTACCTTAGCTTAGTTTCTAATATGATCAATTGACGTTTAAAAGGATGTCACCTATTGAGGAGGAAGGGTTTACCGTTTTTTGTTCGATGTTCAAAATGATTAAGAAAATAGAACTACCCCTCACCCTCCTATTAGCGACACCGAAACTTGCAGCTTATAAATGGAGCATGCAACTTATTCTCAGGCGAAGCATCAGTTACGACATCATCTTTTGAGGAAAAAGTCGTGATCCTATTTGTTGGTGTTCGGGTCTTGGGATGTTGAAGGTGGACTGCACTGTGTTATTGTTTGCCTATCATCATCATATCTGTACATCACCTCGTCGATGACGAGTTTGTCTTCTAATAAGAACGCAGTCTTTCCTTCTTCTCTTGCTTTAACCATAAATGGTATGAGAAGTCTTCTAGCAGCTCGTACACGATAGATGAAATCTCGACCCACTCTTTTTGTTGTTGTTGGATTGTCATTCAAATAAGCCTTAGCAGTAGCAAAAACTCTTTCTGTATCATCACGACTCATGAATTTGGCAACAATTGGTTGAGGTGATATTTGAGTTCTTAGTCTATACACTGTGTCAAACATTATTGCTGCCGCGTCTTCAACCTTTAGTGTCTCAGATATAAAGTTTCTTATGAGGTCTTGAGATACAGCTGTAGACTCTCTGACTTGACCGGGAAAACCATAGAACAGAATATTGTGCCTTCGAAATAAAGCTTCAGCTCTTTCAATAGAATCCTCAATTTCTTGTATTCGTGCAAGTTGATCTGCAACAAGATGTTTGACATCAAACCATGCATCCTTTTTCATTTCAGCTACTGCCTCTTAGAACTTTAAAAGGACAGTAACACGTTTTTAAAATTAATGGTTCCAATTGTAATACAGCACATTTGAACTAAATGGAGCAGAAATAAATCAGATATATAATGTTAAGTTTAGTTATGCGATTCCTTTTTCTTATACAAAATGAATTAAAGGTGTTCACACAAAATTGCCGCCCATGGAGTTTAGATGAATCCTTATACTTTATCTTCTGACTACGGATAATTGGTTCGTGTTATGAAATTTTTGACAGTATCAAAATAATACATTTAGCATTAACGTTCAATTATCAGTGAAAATTTTAAAATATAAAATTATATAAATACGTGCTACTGCCCAATTAAGGGAAGAATCGAGCAATCATAATTAAATCAATCATATATCTTTTATCACATAAAATGTAACTTGAAATGATATGCGATGAATTGATGTTACAAACAAGTCAATTTACAAAACTTGTTAAACCATGGCTCCTTTGTTGTGAACCATGGTATAATTAAAGCCAATTTCAGTTAAACCACGGACGGAACTACTTTTTATGACCAAGGCTATGTCGTGATAAAAAAAACTTCCCTTAGAAACAACATAACAAAAATATGCATTTTATTACATAAATTTAATTTACAGATTGAGCAGCTTTTCCTTTAGCAGAAAAGCATGTACAGCTTTCAAAATGTACCCTTTAAATCAATTCCGGTGGATTTCCTCCGTCGAATTTCGGCATATATCATCCGTATTTAGGCCATTCGTGGAATAGCATCGAGATGACTGCATAGTGCTTTCTCCAAACCTGTAAATGAAAATAAACACCGAAATCAGGACTGTAGACTTTCATATCCTGATACAGTTAAAGAATGACAACATTTCAAACGCAGATTTTACAATGTTTACAGAGAGGTTACCATTGCGAACAGTATGAAACAGTTAATTATCCAAGCAGCGGTCAATTTGGATGTCGGAACACAAGGTCACAAGTGTTTGTGGTCCGCCACGTCATCACTTACAAACATCGTAATGTGGCCTTCAAATAATACATCAACTATAGTTTCTTGGAACGATTTGTGTTAATTACTGTTTATCGTTTTAATACTCACCATATTCACCAGCACAACTTCTTTTCTAAGGCTCCACATCACATGCGTAGGCTAGATCTTTGTCAATATACGTCCGATCCTTTCCATTTCCCGTGCCCAAATGACAGAATTACAGTATGCGCATGTCGAAACTGAAGCTGCACGTGCATCTCGTGAGGATGCGTCTTAACGCAAATTCACGAGCTCTATGGTTTGTTTTGATGTCAATTACATGTGGGACACGGTCGCCGTCAAATAGTTCGCAATCATTACAACAAAAATTGATATAAACTTTTGGTTTAACATAGCGTTTTATAAATCAAGTTTGTGGCCATAATCTAAGTAAGTTAGACCATTCGGGCCTTGTTGTCTAATCGTTTAAATGGTTAGTTAGACCAGGGAAGTATAGTACAGTATAGTATAGTGCTTTCGCTCACCTGGCTGTTATCTCAGGTGTGACTACACCCTTGTGACAAGTTGTGAAATGTCTTATGAAAACAATGATAGTTTGTTAAACAACTTTTTTATTCTGAGACCAAAAATTACAGCACAAATATGCAGAGATGGTGTGCTTATCCTAAAAACGTTTACGTATCATTGAGTCACTTAGAACTATCTGTTTTCGAGTTAGAGCTTAATTCATAGGTAAGATTTTGTCTCAAACGGACTGTACTAGTGCCTTAAAGAATATGAGTAAGAATATCATTTGCCATACAACACAATTTCGGTGACGTTTTCGATATTTCTTTTCCAAATTATTTAATTTCAGTTCAATGTAGAACTTTGGTGTTTTCTTGAATTTGAAAAAGTAAAAGCAGTTGGTTACTTGCTCAGAATTGTCAAGTTGACAAGTTCGCCATGACATGCGCAATCTGCACGTAAAATTCGCGTATTTGGCAAATGAAATTGAAGCAATGTGGATTTGATTTTAATTTTACCCCATTACAACAACTATCAAATAACTAAATATTTGGTTGATGTTCTTCTTTTAATAAAATGCAAATGGGTAAAACCATGTGGTGTATGGGTGAAAATAATGACCCCCTCGTGAATATCAGTGATAACCATCTCGCTGATCGATCGATGATTATAACAGTTATTCACTCAGTCAGCGGTCATTATTTCAACCATTTATCCTACTACTCCCGTCTTAATTCATTGATTGTAATTAATTGTATTTGACTCTTCATCCCTTGGGCGGTTATATCCTTTCCCTTTTTCACTACCTTAAGATGTGTACCCTTCAAAAGTTATTGCATTTGTTTTAATTGAATGACATAAGCCGTAAGCTCGACATTCGTAGGTTGGTTATCTCATAACCACCTTGATCGGTTATGATACTGTAAACAAACGCAAACAACTCGCGATCGACTTGTTATATTTGGACTTTTAATCAAACAAGTTAAGATTTATGAACAGCGAAAGTGGGATTCGAACCCGGGACCTCTATAACGCCAAGCATCGTCTTGAGCACTTAAGCTACCGAGAATCCGCGTCACTTGATGTACATTTTGATGTATGATGTCTGTATTTTTATTTTTTCCTATAGATATATGCTGACGAACAAAACAAATTATATATTCGTATTTTTTTTCAATAAAAATGCAGTAAATGACTTAGAATCGAACAGAAATTTTTCACTCAAAGAAAACCCAATTGCTACTACAAGTAAAGGCATGAAACATTGAAAAAGTTGATTCAATTCATGATTTATTGCAGCAACATTAGTATAATGTTACACCAAATGTATAAAATTCAATGCACATGTTTCTTCCTCGTTAAAGTGAACCAAAACACACCAGAAGTGTGAGCAAATTAAATTCAATTGTCTGTAGGGGAGCAGTAGGAATGAACCTTTTGGGTGTCACCCACGCCACAGTTGCTAAAACCTTTAGATGCACTCGCATGTCGATATACAGATTTTTTACTTTGTGCCATCATACTGGTCATACAGGTAACAGGCCCCGTAGTGGATATCTACCTGTCACAAGTTCTGCAGAGAATAAGCATATCCGCTTGCTTGTTATACTGGACAGATTCCTCTAAGTGACGTCATCGGCCGTTACGTAATCGGGCTGCCCAATCAGCAGGTTCACAGTGACGAGACAACATCTAACCAATGGCATCAGAGTCCACAGATCCTTCAGCTCTGGGCCGCCAACTTCGATTCAGCATGATAATGCAAGACCCCATACCCCAGGATTTCTTAATAACACAGAATGTTTAAGTTTTACCTTGGCGGGCATGTTCCTCTGACTTGTCTCTAAAAGTGCATCTCTGAGACGCTCTTGGATGACAAATCCGAGCAAGACACTAGGAACCAGCTAATATTCACCAACTGAAACGACCTATACTTTAAATTAGCAGAATAGTCCTGTTGCAACAATAAGACTTTGTCATTTTATTTCAGAAGCATACATTGACGCCAATAGAGGACATACACGATATTGATTTCATATTGGATATGTTCAAAGTGGCTTTATATAACATTGCGAGAACCTGTTATGTGACATTTGACACCCACTACTCTTTTGTCGTGAATACCTGACTATCATGTTTGTTTCGTGTTGTGGTTGAGAATTGAATGATCCTTAGATTCCTTACAATGATAATAAAATTATTGCAATCGGCCAAGTAGTTATTACTTTAATGTCAGTTAAATATCATGTATACTTTCTATTGCTCGTCAGTATAAGTGAATATTGTAATAAACTAGAATAACGTATGCGGAGACCGCAAAAGCAGGGCAGCCTCTAAACTGGGGGTTTCGCTTTACCCTATTCCGCCTTCTACAGGCCTCAATAAATTGGGCATTTTCTCGTGACCTTGACCTTTGACACCATACATGTAGGTCACACAATCAATGGACACTTTTCATTGAGTGTAACAATCATGTAATGAATAAAAAAGTCAATAGATAAAATAAAACATTTTACCCTGCTTTAGTCGTGACCTTGCTATGACCTTGATCTTGGACAAATTGTAACCAAAACCTTTTAAATTATTTTACTTCTCCAAAGATGATATATACCATACCAAGTTAGAGAGCTTCAAAGTGTTAATAGTTAGGATAAAGCATTTTCGCAAAACCATGCTTAAAGATGCTGTATCATACTTGCAAGCGGTTCAGGATGAAACTTAGCTATTGAGAAATGAAATACATCACTTTGTAGAACAATCTTTCGTCGAAATTTTGATATCATATTTAGATTGTTTAATCAACAATAACATACTTATTTCGACGCTTCAAGCACAGTACCCCTCGTAGAAAGGGCATGTCATTTAACGAACCCGCTTTCGGTGACGTAATCTTTATGCTTATAGGATTTACACCGTGTCTCAACTACCGTAATTGCGTTCGATTGGTATCAACTTTGACAGCAATGAATACCTAATTCGGAGAAAAAGAATATAAAATCTAATTGAGCGCGACAAAGACGGTTTTCAAGCATACATTTAGAAACCGGAAGTTGTGAAATGGCCACACTTGATTCGCCCTTATGTCGACTGCCGTTTCGGTATTTTTTGGTAAATTATCTCCTATTTGATGAATTTTGGTCCGATATTTTCATGGTTGGTCGCAAAAGTTTTCTAAAAATACAACGTATACATTAAAAATACTTTAAAAAATATTGCAAGTATGATATAGCATCTTTAAGTTGCGACCTTTGACGTATTGTAGCGGAATCCCTTTTTATATTTTTTTTTACTTTTCCAAAGATGATATATGACAAGTTAGAGATTCATAGCACTTTTTAAGTTATCATGTTGGAATGTTGATTTCACAACTCGTGACCTTGACCTTTGACCTTGAAAGTGAACATGTCAAAATCATTCCCCCGAGGTATAAGCAGTAATTTATGAATACGAGTTCTGGAAAGCTTAGTGGAAAAAAGTCATAGCCAGTAAAGAGTGCGGCGGCGGCGGAAACTGCACAAAACCTGATAGCTGCCTCGACCTTAGTAGGGGCTGTTAAATAGTTGTTAATGAAAGGAATCAAGTTTTTAGTTATAAACCACTAAGCAGAAGGGTATTGTAAGTAGTCTTTATGTTTAATATTGACATATCAAACCCGAAAATATATCATGAAAACGTTTATAAGTCATTGATATATAAACAAATTTAGTTGAAACCATCGAGAAGTGTTCGATGGGAGTGAAAGCCGAATGCCTCGGGTTATGGAAAAGTACCTCAGCTACGCCTTCGAGAGGTTATTTTCTATAACCCCTCGGTTTATATTTATCGATAGAAAACTAAATGCGGTAAATATGTATCCTTGAACACGTGTAACTTTAATGTATGACAACGTTAATACTTCCAAGCCACACCCTATATTGATCTATTGAAATTCAGGGTTATCATGCCCTTTTCACAAACGACATTGTTCACCATGTATGGGCACACAGTGCTTGACCTACATTGTAAATAACATTTCCATGCTGTGATACAACGAATATTTATTGAATAGAGCTGAGTTTTGAGCTATATTTCGTTTTTAGCTTATGTATTGCACTGACATTGCAATACATGCAAACATAACACCATTTCGGTTGTTTTGTTATGTCAGTTTACTGAGAAAGTTATCTTCAAGTGATTCTGTCAATGTAAAGGTCTAAGTAAGACATAAACTTTCAGATCAAAACGTGTCTTTACACATTCTTGCCCCGATTACGCTGAAAGACAACGTATGATAAAACGTTATGCTGGTAAATCTCTGCATTCGGCAAAGAACCTCTTCAATACTTTCAAATTATAACGTTTATTTAAAACTTTAAATAAAAACCACCACAACTTTGAATCCAAACTGATATAAGTGGATATTATTGTATGCATGTTGAATTTTAACCACATTCCAGTTACTAAAAAACACGAATTTAACAAAAGTGCCAAACATCTTTTTTCATCAAAATATATACACTCAAGGGTTAACCATTTTGTTCAAAATATGCAGAGTTAATTGTTATTTGACTAAATTTATGCTGATATTTATTGGAAATTGATTGGTATTGCAGTTCTGAATTAGAAATTAAACGTGATACACAAAAAAGGAAACCTTTGTATTGACATTACAGTTCACTAGAGCAATTTTCGTTACATTGATTATCTTTGAAACTTACTAAAATCTACATATTTTGATAAACAAGCGATTTCATAAACATAACCGTCAACATCTTCTGATGTATAATTTAGGAATTTAGAAATGTTAGAAAAAAATGATATGTAAGAGACACAAAATGTTTAAACACTCATTTCATATCCCACTTTTCGACATACCTCTCTTCTCAGCCTCGACATAACGCTGGAGTAAAGGCAGAGATTGTTCAACAGTTAAACCATGGAGATCCAATCGGGGCTTACCAGACACGGCGCTACAATATTACAATATTGATATGTTATGTACATGTATAGTATATCTTTCCAAAAGCAATTACTTATAATAATCAACGAGATCCGAGGTAATGCGTATTCTGACACGAGTTAATTAATGTAAACAATAATTAAAAATTGCATGATATTTTTATGAACTTGTGTGAATTAACATTAACAACATAAATGTGCAATCATGAATGATAAAACAGTATTTAGAACGACGTGTTTTGCAAAAGCGAAACTCGTTATGTTACAATTTTTATGAGACCAATTTACTTGATTGCGAGTATGAGCTACCCAAGATACTTACGGTAAACCAGTCGAGTTGAAGAAACGTTTGTATATTGTGTGTACAATCACACCGATGATGGCTAACCAAAGTACACATCCAATAATGGATGCTTCATCGCTCATTGTGAAATTTGATGGTATTTCTAGTCAAGTCACTTCAACATTCTTTGCTATCCACCGGCTTTCAAAAGTCACGTGATTCAACAACATATATGTCCATGTGGATCATAAAAAGACTAACATTGTGATAAGCTCAATAGTAAGTGAAGCTTTTCAATACATGAGAAACCTATTGCTAACTGCCTCAATAAAAGGTAAAACATGTACACAATGTAATTGGACAAAAAGGCTTTGGTGTTTCATGAGTTAATGAAGAACAGAGCTTAACGGGTTTGAAACAGACACGAAAAACAAAGATAATTTATGAATAACATAGAAATAAATAATAAAGATATGAGCTAAACAATGTAATGTGTACCAAAAAAACGTATTCTGTTTGACTGTGTACATGTTGGTGTAAACACCAACATTATTCTCACAAAACTACGTTATATGTGTAGTCCCCTAAATTATGATCTATTTCGTGTCGGTATTTTGGACAAGCCAAGCGGTTCATGTGGAAATAATTGTGAGAATTCTTACCATTACTTGTTTAATTGTAAATTATATAATTTAGAAAGAACTGTCATGATGGCAAACTTACGCAGTGTTACCAATTTGAACATTACTTGTGACTTACTCTTGTGTGGCAATGCTGATCTGAATATCCATATAATCAGAATGTATCCAAAATTGTTCAAACCAACATAAGTCAAACAAAAAGGTTCCCTTAGTTATTGTATCAGTTTTGTATTTTACCTGTTCTCTTCTGTCCATCTTGTTAAATGAATGCAAACGATATTTAATGTACATATTAGGGAGAGGGTTTTCTAAGTTGTATAACCTTTTCTGATGAATAAAATAAGTTTAAACTTTGTACATGAAGTTCAAACCAGTTTCATTGCATGTCAAACCCATTACCACAGATGTAAAGAACTGTTACTAAGTTAAGAATATTGCTTCTAAACTTTCATTAATGAAATGTTTTGTTAATGTTTTAGATGTTCTTAAGCCAGTTTATCAATTCGCAGTATATTTGACAGCTGCAAAGATATAAATGAATTTAAACGAATCTGTTTTTAAACAATCAAGAATTAATGTTAAAACCATTACCAACATAGTCAAACCGCAACCATTAATATCCTGAACCGTTACCTAAATAAAATTATAAATTGATTAATAATTATTAACACGAAGTTGTAAATTAATTGTTCCTTAGGTCAGACGTTGTGTATGATTATATTCATAATTTAAAAAAAGGATATACCTCAATAAATCAAAATCAAATCAAGTAATCAACAGAATTAGTGCAAAGGAACAAATATGACTTACTCCTAAGTTTTTTTTGTTTTGTTTTATCACTTTATTGAATAGGGAACTGGGAGCTTGCACCTTGCATCTATCTAATAGCCCTGTGCATAAATGTATGTGTGTATATTGCACTTTTCTTATATGCAGAGGTAGACTGGACATATCTATCTAATAGCCCTGTGCATAAATGTATGTACAAGATTGTTTGGCACCAGCAGATAGCATTTATTTTTGTGTACATTTGAGCCCATTTTGGTGCATATCCAAGTCATATTAAGAAAATTTTATCGTAGGGAAAATAATGACAATATCTGCTCAACTCTACATAAAGGTCGCATCTTAAGCCAATTATACAAAAACTAAAAATCTGTGAGAAGATTGGTTGGCACCAGCAGATAGCATTTATTTTTGTGTACATTTGAGCCCATTTTGGTGCATATCCAAGCCATATTAAGAAAATTTCATCGTAGGGAAAATAATGACAATATCTGCTCAACTCTACATAAAGGTCGCATCTAAAGCCAATTATACAAAAACTAAAAATCTGTGAGAAGATTGGTTGGCACCAGCAGATAGCATTTATTTTTGTGTACATTTGAGCCCATTTTGGTGCATATCCAAGCCATATTAAGAAAATTTTATCGTAGGGAAAATAATGACAATATCTGCTCAACTCTACATAAAGGTCGCATCTAAAGCCAATTATACAAAAACTAAAAATCTGTGAGAAGATTGGTTGGCACCAGCAGATAGCATTTATTTTTATGTACATTTGAGCCCATTTTGTTGCATATCCAAGCCATATTAAGAAAATTTCATCGTAGGGAAAATAATGACAATATCTGCTCAACTCTATATAAAGGTCGCATCTAAAGCCAATTATACAAAAACTAAAAATCTGTGAGAAGATTGGTTGGCACCAGCAGATAGCATTTATTTTTGTGTACATTTGAGCCCATTCTGGTGCATATCCAAGCCATATTAAGAAAATTCCATCGTAGGGAAAAAAATGACAATATCTGCTCAACTCTACATAAAGGTCGCATCTAAAGCCAATTATACAAAAACTAAAAATCTGTGAGAAGATTAGTTGGCACCAGCAGAAAGCATTTATTTTTGTGTACATTTGGGCCCATTTTGGTGCATATCCAAGCCATATTAAGAAAAATTCATCATAGGGAAAATAATGACAATATCTGCTCAACTCTACATAAAGGTCGCATCTAAAGCCAATTATACAAAAACTAAAAATCTGGGAGAAGATTGGTTGGCATGAGCAGATAGCATTTATTTTTGTGCACATTTGAGCCCATTTTGGTGCATATCCCAGCCATATTTAGAAAATTTCATCATAGGGAAATTAATGACAATATCTGCTCAACTCTACATAAAGGTCCCATCTAAAGCCAATTATACAAAAACTAAAAATCTGTGAGAAGATTGGTTGGCACCAGCAGATTGCATTTATTTTTGTGTACATTTGAGCCCATTTTGGTGCATATCCAAGCCATATTAAGAAAATTCCATCGTAGGAAAAATAATGACAATATCTGCTCAACTCTACATAAAGGTCGCATCTAAAGCCAATTATACAAAAACTAAAAATCTGTGAGAAGATTGGTTGGCACCAGCAGATAGCATTTATTTTTGTGTACATTTGAGCCCATTTTGGTGCATATCCAAGCCATATTAAGAAAATTTCATCGTAGGGAAAATAATGACAATATCTGCTCAACTCTACATAAAGGTCGCATCTAAAGCCAATTATACAAAAACTAAAAATCTGTGAGAATATTGGTTGGCACCAGCAGATAGCATTTATTTTTGTGTACATTTGAGCCCATTTTGGTGCATATCCAAGCTATATTAAGAAACTTTAATCGTAGGGACAATAATGACAATATCTGCTCAAATGTACAATAATGTCGCATCTAAAGCCAATTATACAAAAACTAAAAATCTGTGAGAAGATTGGTTGGCACCAGCAGAAAGCATTTATTTTTGTGTACATTTGAGCCCATCTTGGTTCATATCCAAGCCATATTAAGAAAAATTAATCGTAGGGAAAATAATGACAATATCTGCTCAACTCTACATAAAGGTCGCATCTAAAGCCAATTATACAAAAGCTAAAAATCTGTGAGAAGATTGGTTGGCACCAGCAGATAGCATTTATTTGTGTGTACATTTGAGCCCATTTTGGTGCATATCCAAGTCATATTAAGAAAATTTTATCGTAGGGAAAATAATGACAATATCTGCTCAACTCTACATAAAGGTTGCATCTAAAGCCAATTATACAAAAACTAAAAATCTGTGAGAAGATTGGTTGGCATGAGCAGATAGCATTTATTTTTGTGTACATTTGAGCCCATTTTGGTGCATATCCAAGCCATATTAAAAAAAATTCATCGTAGGGAAAAAAATGACAATATCTGCTCAACTCTACATAAAGGTCGCATCTAAAGCCAATTATACAAAAACTAAAAATCTGTGAGAAGATTGGTTGGCACCAGCAGATAGCATTTATTTTTGTGTACATTTGAGCCCATTTTGGTGCATATCCAAGCCATATTAAGAAAATTCCATCGTAGGGAAAATAATGACAATATCTGCTCAACTCTACATAAAGGTCGCATCTAAAGCCAATTATACAAAAACTAAAAATCTGTGAGAAGATTGGTTGGCACCAGCAGATAGCATTTATTTTTGTGTACATTTGAGCCCATTTTGGTGCATATCCAAGCCATATTAAGAAAAGTTCATCGTAGGGAAAATAATGACAATATCTGCTCAACTCTACATAAAGGTCGCATCTAAAGCCAATTATACAAAAACTAAAAATCTGTGAGAAGATTAGTTGGCACCAGCAGAAAGCATTTATTTTTGTGTACATTTGGGCCCATTTTGGTGCATATCCAAGCCATATTAAGAAAAATTCATCGTAGGGAAAATAATGACAATATCTGCTCAACTCTACATAAAGGTCGCATTTATTGCCAATTATACAAAAACTAAAAATCTGTGAGAAGATTGGTTGGCACCAGCAGATAGCATTTATTTTTGTGTACATTTGAGCCCATTTTGGTGCATATCCAAGCCATATTAAGAAAATTCCATCGTAGGGAAAATAATGACAATATCTGCTCAACTCTACATAAAGGTCGCATCTAAAGCCAATTATACAAAAACTAAAAATCTGTGAGAAGATTGGTTGGCACCAGCAGATAGCATTTATTTTTGTGTACATTTGAGCCCATTTTGGTGCATATCCAAGCTTTATTAAGAAACTTTAATCGTAGGGACAATAATGACAATATCTGCTCAAATGTACAATAAGGTCGCATCTAAAGCCAATTATACAAAAACTAAAAATCTGTGAGAAGATTGGTTGGCACCAGCAGATAGCATTTATTTTTGTGTACATTTGAACCCATTTTGGTGCATATCCAAGCCATATTAAGAAAAATTCATCGTAGGGAAAATAATGACAATATCTGCTCAACTCTACATAAAGGTCGCATCTAAAGCCAATTATACAAAAACTAAAAATCTGTGAGAAGATTGGTTGGCACCAGCAGATAGCATTTATTTTTGTGTACATTTGAGCCCATTTTGGTGCATATCCAAGCCATATTAAGAAAATTCCATCGTAGGGAAAATAATGACAATATCTGCTCAACTCTACATAAAGGTCGCATCTAAAGCCAATTATACAAAAACTAAAAATCTGTGAGAAGATTGGTTGGCACCAGCAGATAGCATTTATTTTTGTGTACATTTGAGCCCATTTTGGTGCATATCCAAGCCATATTAAGAAAATTCCATCGTAGGGAAAATAATGACAATATCTGCTCAACTCTACATAAAGGTCGCATCTAAAGCCAATTATACAAAAACTAAAAATCAGTGAGAAGATTGGTTGGCACCAGCAGATAGCATTTATTTTTGTGTACATGTGAGCCCATTCTGGTGCATATCCAAGCCATATTAAGAAAATTTCATCGTAGGGAAAATAATGACAATATCTGCTCAACTCTACATAAAGGTCGCATCTAAAGCCAATTATACAAAAACTAAAAATCTGTGAGAAGATTGGTTGGCACCAGCAGAAAGCATTTATTTTTGTGTACATTTGAGCCCATTTTGGTGCATATCCAAGCCATATTAAGAAAATTCCATCGTAGGGAAAATAATGACAATATCTGCTCAACTCTACATAAAGGTCGCATCTAAAGCCAATTATACAAAAACTAAAAATCTGTGAGAAGATTGGTTGGCACCAGCAGATAGCATTTATTTTTGTGTACATTTGAGCCCATTTTGGTGCATATCCAAGCCATATTAAGAAAATTTCATCGTAGGGAAAATAATGACAATATCTGCTCAACTCTACATAAAGGTCGCATCTAAAGCCAATTATTCAAAAACTAAAAATCTGTGAGAAGATTAGTTGGCACCAGCAGAAAGCATTTATTTTTGTGTACATTTGGGCCCATTTTGGTGCATATCCAAGCCATATTAAGAAAAATTCATCGTAGGGAAAATAATGACAATATCTGCTCAACTCTACATAAAGGTCGCATCTAAAGCCAATTTTACAAAAACTAAAAATCTGTGATAAGATTGGTTGGCATGAGCAGATAGCATTTATTTTTGTGTACATTTGAGCCCATTTTGGTGCATATCCAAGCCATATTTAGAAAATTTCATCATAGGGAATATAATGACAATATCTGCTCAACTCTACATAAAGGTCCCATCTAAAGCCAATTATACAAAAACTAAAAATCTGTGAGAAGATTGGTTGGCACCAGCAGATAGCATTTATTTTTGTGTACATTTGAGCCCATTTTGGTGCATATCCAAGCCATATTAAGAAAATTCCATCGTAGGGAAAATAATGGCAATATCTGCTCAACTCTACATAAAGGTCGCATCTAAAGCCAATTATACAAAAACTAAAAATCTGTGAGAAGATTGGTTGGCACCAGCAGATAGCATTTATTTTTGTGTACATTTGAGCCCATTTTGGTGCATATCCAAGCCATATTAAGAAGATTCCATCGTAGGGAAAATAATGACAATATCTGCTCAACTCTACATAAAGGTCGCATCTAAAGCCAATTATACAAAAACTAAAAATCTGTGAGAAGATTGGTTGGCACCAGCAGATAGCATTTATTTTTGTGTACATTTGAGCCCATTTTGGTGCATATCCAAGCTATATTAAGAAACTTTAATCGTAGGGACAATAATGACAATATCTGCTCAAATGTACAATAAGGTCGCATCTAAAGCCAATTATACAAAAACTAAAAATCTGTGAGAAGATTGGTTGGCACCAGCAGAAAGCATTTATTTTTGTGTACATTTGAGCCCATTTTGGTGCATATCCAAGCCATATTAAGAAAAATTCATCGTAGGGAAAATAATGACAATATCTGCTCAACTCTACATAAAGGTCGCATCTAAAGCCAATTATACAAAAACTAAAAATCTGTGAGAAGATTGGTTGGCACCAGCAGATAGCATTTATTTGTGTGTACATTTGAGCCCATTTTGGTGCATATCCAAGTCATATTAAGAAAATTTTATCGTAGGGAAAATAATGACAATATCTGCTCAACTCTACATAAAGGTCGCATCTAAAGCCAATTATACAAAAACTAAAAATCTGTGAGAAGATTGGTTGGCATGAGCAGATAGCATTTATTTTTGTGTACATTTGAGCCCATTTTGGTGCATATCCAAGCCATATTAAGAAAAATTCATCGTAGGGAAAAAAATGAATATATCTGCTCAACTCTACATAAAGGTCGCATCTAAAGCCAATTATACAAAAACTAAAAATCTGTGAGAAGATTGGTTGGCACCAGCAGATAGCATTTATTTTTGTGTACATTTGAGCCCATTTTGGTGCATATCCAAGCCATATTAAGAAAATTCCATCGTAGGGAAAATAATGACAATATCTGCTCAACTCTACATAAAGGTCGCATCTAAAGCCAATTATACAAAAACTAAAAATCTGTGAGAAGATTGGTTGGCACCAGCAGATAGCATTTATTTTTGTGTACATTTGAGCCCATTTTGGTGCATATCCAAGCCATATTAAGAAAATTTCATCGTAGGGAAAATAATGACAATATCTGCTCAACTCTACATAAAGGTCGCATCTAAAGCCAATTATACAAAAACTAAAAATCTGTGAGAAGATTAGTTGGCACCAGCAGAAAGCATTTATTTTTGTGTACATTTGGGCCCATTTTGGTGCATATCCAAGCCATATTAAGAAAAATTCATCGTAGGGAAAATAATGACAATATCTGCTCAACTCTACATAAAGGTCGCATTTATTGCCAATTATACAAAAACTAAAAATCTGTGAGAAGATTGGTTGGCACCAGCAGATAGCATTTATTTTTGTGTACATTTGAGCCCATTTTGGTGCATATCCAAGCCATATTAAGAAAATTCCATCGTAGGGAAAATAATGACAATATCTGCTCAACTCTACATAAAGGTCGCATCTAAAGCCAATTATACAAAAACTAAAAATCTGTGAGAAGATTGGTTGGCACCAGCAGATAGCATTTATTTTTGTGTACATTTGAGCCCATTTTGGTGCATATCCAAGCTTTATTAAGAAACTTTAATCGTAGGGACAATAATGACAATATCTGCTCAAATGTACAATAAGGTCGCATCTAAAGCCAATTATACAAAAACTAAAAATCTGTGAGAAGATTGGTTGGCACCAGCAGAAAGCATTTATTTTTGTATTCATTTGAACCCATTTTGGTGCATATCCAAGCCATATTAAGAAAAATTCATCGTAGGGAAAATAATGACAATATCTGCTCAACTCTACATAAAGGTCGCATCTAAAGCCAATTATACAAAAACTAAAAATCTGTGAGAAGATTGGTTGGCACCAGCAGATAGCATTTATTTTTGTGTACATTTGAGCACATTTTGGTGCATATCCAAGCCATATTAAGAAAATTCCATCGTAGGGAAAATAATGACAATATCTGCTCAACTCTACATAAAGGTCGCATCTAAAGCCAATTATACAAAAACTAAAAATCTGTGAGAAGATTGGTTGGCACCAGCAGATAGCATTTATTTTTGTGTACATTTGAGCCCATTTTGGTGCATATCCAAGCCATATTAAGAAAATTCCATCGTAGGGAAAATAATGACAATATCTGCTCAACTCTACATAAAGGTCGCATCTAAAGCCAATTATACAAAAACTAAAAATCAGTGAGAAGATTGGTTGGCACCAGCAGATAGCATTTATTTTTGTGTACATGTGAGCCCATTCTGGTGCATATCCAAGCCATATTAAGAAAATTTCATCGTAGGGAAAATAATGACAATATCTGCTCAACTCTACATAAAGGTCGCATCTAAAGCCAATTATACAAAAACTAAAAATCTGTGAGAAGATTGGTTGGCACCAGCAGAAAGCATTTATTTTTGTGTACATTTGAGCCCATTTTGGTGCATATCCAAGCCATATTAAGAAAATTCCATCGTAGGGAAAATAATGACAATATCTGCTCAACTCTACATAAAGGTCGCATCTAAAGCCAATTATACAAAAACTAAAAATCTGTGAGAAGATTGGTTGGCACCAGCAGATAGCATTTATTTTTGTGTACATTTGAGCCCATTTTGGTGCATATCCAAGCCATATTAAGAAAATTTCATCGTAGGGAAAATAATGACAATATCTGCTCAACTCTACATAAAGGTCGCATCTAAAGCCAATTATTCAAAAACTAAAAATCTGTGAGAAGATTAGTTGGCACCAGCAGAAAGCATTTATTTTTGTGTACATTTGGGCCCATTTTGGTGCATATCCAAGCCATATTAAGAAAAATTCATCGTAGGGAAAATAATGACAATATCTGCTCAACTCTACATAAAGGTCGCATCTAAAGCCAATTATACAAAAACTAAAAATCTGTGAGAAGATTGGTTGGCACCAGCAGATAGCATTTATTTTTGTGCACATTTGAGCCCATTTTGGTGCATATCCAAGCCATATTAAGAAAATTTCATCGTAGGGAAAATAATGACAATATCTGCTCAACTCTACATAAAGGTCGCATCTAAAGCCAATTATACAAAAACTAAAAATCTGTGAGAAGATTGGTTGGCATGAGCAGATAGCATTTATTTTTGTGCACATTTGAGCCCATTTTGGTGCATATCCAAGCCATATTTAGAAAATTTCATCGTAGGGAATATAATGACAATATCTGCTCAACTCTACATAAAGGTCCCATCTAAGGCCAATTATACAAAAACTAAAAATCTGTGAGAAGATTGGTTGGCACCAGCAGATAGCATTTATTTTTGTCTACATTTGAGCCCATTTTGGTGCATATCCAAGCCATATTAAGAAAATTCCATCGTAGGGAAAATAATGGCAATATCTGCTCAACTCTACATAAAGGTCGCATCTAAAGCCAATTATACAAAAACTAAAAATCTGTGAGAAGATTGGTTGGCACCAGCAGATAGCATTTATTTTTGTGTACATTTGAGCCCATTTTGGTGCATATCCAAGCCATATTAAGAAGATTCCATCGTAGGGAAAATAATGACAATATCTGCTCAACTCTACATAAAGGTCGCATCTAAAGCCAATTATACAAAAACTAAAAATCTGTGAAAAGATTGGTTGGCACCAGCAGATAGCATTTATTTTTGTGTACATTTGAGCCCATTTTGGTGCATATCCAAGCTATATTAAGAAACTTTAATCGTAGGGAAAATAATGACAATATCTGCTCAAATGTACAATAAGGTCGCATCTAAAGCCAATTATACAAAAACTAAAAATCTGTGAGAAGATTGGTTGGCACCAGCAGATAGCATTTATTTTTGTGTACATTTGAGCCCATTTTGGTGCATATCCAAGCCATATTAAGAAAATTCCATCGTAGGGAAAATAATGACAATATCTGCTCAACTCTACATAAAGGTCGCATCTAAAGCCAATTATACAAAAACTAAAAATCAGTGAGAAGATTGGTTGGCACCAGCAGATAGCATTTATTTTTGTGTACATGTGAGCCCATTCTGGTGCATATCCAAGCCATATTAAGAAAATTTCATCGTAGGGAAAATAATGACAATATCTGCTCAACTCTACATAAAGGTCGCATCTAAAGCCAATTATACAAAAACTAAAAATCTGTGAGAAGATTGGTTGGCACCAGCAGAAAGCATTTATTTTTGTGTACATTTGAGCCCATTTTGGTGCATATCCAAGCCATATTAAGAAAATTCCATCGTAGGGAAAATAATGACAATATCTGCTCAACTCTACATAAAGGTCGCATCTAAAGCCAATTATACAAAAACTAAAAATCTGTGAGAAGATTGGTTGGCACCAGCAGATAGCATTTATTTTTGTGTACATTTGAGCCCATTTTGGTGCATATCCAAGCCATATTAAGAAAATTTCATCATAGGGAAAATAATGACAATATCTGCTCAACTCTACATAAAGGTCGCATCTAAAGCCAATTATTCAAAAACTAAAAATCTGTGAGAAGATTAGTTGGCACCAGCAGAAAGCATTTATTTTTGTGTACATTTGGGCCCATTTTGGTGCATATCCAAGCCATATTAAGAAAAATTCATCGTAGGGAAAATAATGACAATATCTGCTCAACTCTACATAAAGGTCGCATCTAAAGCCAATTATACAAAAACTAAAAATCTGTGAGAAGATTGGTTGGCATGAGCAGATAGCATTTATTTTTGTGCACATTTGAGCCCATTTTGGTGCATATCCAAGCCATATTTAGAAAATTTCATCATAGGGAATATAATGACAATATCTGCTCAACTCTACATAAAGGTCCCATCTAAAGCCAATTATACAAAAACTAAAAATCTGTGAGAAGATTGGTTGGCACCAGCAGATAGCATTTATTTTTGTCTACATTTGAGCCCATTTTGGTGCATATCCAAGCCATATTAAGAAAATTCCATCGTAGGGAAAATAATGGCAATATCTGCTCAACTCTACATAAAGGTCGCATCTAAAGCCAATTATACAAAAACTAAAAATCTGTGAGAAGATTGGTTGGCACCAGCAGATAGCATTTATTTTTGTGTACATTTGAGCCCATTTTGGTGCATATCCAAGCCATATTAAGAAGATTCCATCGTAGGGAAAATAATGACAATATCTGCTCAACTCTACATAAAGGTCGCATCTAAAGCCAATTATACAAAAACTAAAAATCTGTGAAAAGATTGGTTGGCACCAGCAGATAGCATTTATTTTTGTGTACATTTGAGCCCATTTTGGTGCATATCCAAGCTATATTAAGAAACTTTAATCGTAGGGACAATAATGACAATATCTGCTCAAATGTACAATAAGGTCGCATCTAAAGCCAATTATACAAAAACTAAAAATCTGTGAGAAGATTGGTTGGCACCAGCAGATAGCATTTATTTTTGTGTACATTTGAGCCCATTTTGGTGCATATCCAAGCCATATTAAGAAAAATTCATCGTAGGGAAAATAATGACAATATCTGCTCAACTCTACATAAAGGTCGCATCTAAAGCCAATTATACAAAAACTAAAAATCTGTGAGAAGATTGGTTGGCACCAGCAGATAGCATTTATTTGTGTGTACATTTGAGCCCATTTTGGTGCATATCCAAGTCATATTAAGAAAATTTTATCGTAGGGAAAATAATGACAATATCTGCTCAACTCTACATAAAGGTTGCATCTAAAGCCAATTATACAAAAACTAAAAATCTGTGAGAAGATTGGTTGGCATGAGCAGATAGCATTTATTTTTGTGTACATTTGAGCCCATTTTGGTGCATATCCAAGCCATATTAAGAAAAATTCATTGTAGGGAAAAAAATGACAATATCTGCTCAACTCTACATAAAGGTCGCATCTAAAGCCAATTATACAAAAACTAAAAATCTGTGACCAGCAGATAGCATTTTTTTTTGTGTACATTTGAGCCCATTTTGGTGCATATCCAAGCCATATTAAGAAAATTCCATCGTAGGGAAAATAATGACAATATCTGCTCAACTCTACATAAAGGTCGCATCTAAAGCCAATTATACAAAAACTAAAAATCTGTGAGAAGATTGGTTGGCACCAGCAGATAGCATTTATTTTTGTGTACATTTGAGCCCATTTTGGTGCATATCCAAGCCATATTAAGAAAATTTCATCGTAGGGAAAATAATGACAATATCTGCTCAACTCTACATAAAGGTCGCATCTAAAGCCAATTATACAAAAACTAAAAATCTGTGAGAAGATTAGTTGGCACCAGCAGAAAGCATTTATTTTTGTGTACATTTGGGCCCATTTTGGTGCATATCCAAGCCATATTAAGAAAAATTCATCGTAGGGAAAATAATGACAATATCTGCTCAACTCTACATAAAGGTCGCATTTATTGCCAATTATACAAAAACTAAAAATCTGTGAGAAGATTGGTTGGCACCAGCAGATAGCATTTATTTTTGTGTACATTTGAGCCCATTTTGGTGCATATCCAAGCCATATTAAGAAAATTCCATCGTAGGGAAAATAATGACAATATCTGCTCAACTCTACATAAAGGTCGCATCTAAAGCCAATTATACAAAAACTAAAAATCTGTGAGAAGATTGGTTGGCACCAGCAGATAGCATTTATTTTTGTGTACATTTGAGCCCATTTTGGTGCATATCCAAGCTTTATTAAGAAACTTTAATCGTAGGGACAATAATGACAATATCTGCTCAAATGTACAATAAGGTCGCATCTAAAGCCAATTATACAAAAACTAAAAATCTGTGAGAAGATTGGTTGGCACCAGCAGAAAGCATTTATTTTTGTGTACATTTGAACCCATTTTGGTGCATATCCAAGCCATATTAAGAAAAATTCATCGTAGGGAAAATAATGACAATATCTGCTCAACTCTACATAAAGGTCGCATCTAAAGCCAATTATACAAAAACTAAAAATCTGTGAGAAGATTGGTTGGCACCAGCAGATAGCATTTATTTTTGTGTACATTTGAGCCCATTTTGGTGCATATCCAAGCCATATTAAGAAAATTCCATCGTAGGGAAAATAATGACAATATCTGCTCAACTCTACATAAAGGTCGCATCTAAAGCCAATTATACAAAAACTAAAAATCTGTGAGAAGATTGGTTGGCACCAGCAGATAGCATTTATTTTTGTGTACATTTGAGCCCATTTTGGTGCATATCCAAGCCATATTAAGAAAATTCCATCGTAGGGAAAATAATGACAATATCTGCTCAACTCTACATAAAGGTCGCATCTAAAGCCAATTATACAAAAACTAAAAATCAGTGAGAAGATTGGTTGGCACCAGCAGATAGCATTTATTTTTGTGTACATGTGAGCCCATTCTGGTGCATATCCAAGCCATATTAAGAAAATTTCATCGTAGGGAAAATAATGACAATATCTGCTCAACTCTACATAAAGGTCGCATCTAAAGCCAATTATACAAAAACTAAAAATCTGTGAGAAGATTGGTTGGCACCAGCAGAAAGCATATATTTTTGTGTACATTTGAGCCCATTTTGGTGCATATCCAAGCCATATTAAGAAAATTCCATCGTAGGGAAAATAATGACAATATCTGCTCAACTCTACATAAAGGTCGCATCTAAAGCCAATTATACAAAAACTAAAAATCAGTGAGAAGATTGGTTGGCACCAGCAGATAGCATTTATTTTTGTGTACATGTGAGCCCATTCTGGTGCATATCCAAGCCATATTAAGAAAATTCCATCGTAGGGAAAATAATGACAATATCTGCTCAACTCTACATAAAGGTCGCATCTAAAGCCAATTATACAAAAACTAAAAATCTGTGAGAAGATTGGTTGGCACCAGCAGATAGCATTTATTTTTGTGTACATTTGAGCCCATTTTGGTGCATATCCAAGCTTTATTAAGAAACTTTAATCGTAGGGACAATAATGACAATATCTGCTCAAATGTACAATAAGGTCGCATCTAAAGCCAATTATACAAAAACTAAAAATCTGTGAGAAGATTGGTTGGCACCAGCAGAAAGCATTTATTTTTGTATTCATTTGAACCCATTTTGGTGCATATCCAAGCCATATTAAGAAAAATTCATCGTAGGGAAAATAATGACAATATCTGCTCAACTCTACATAAAGGTCGCATCTAAAGCCAATTATACAAAAACTAAAAATCTGTGAGAAGATTGGTTGGCACCAGCAGATAGCATTTATTTTTGTGTACATTTGAGCACATTTTGGTGCATATCCAAGCCATATTAAGAAAATTCCATCGTAGGGAAAATAATGACAATATCTGCTCAACTCTACATAAAGGTCGCATCTAAAGCCAATTATACAAAAACTAAAAATCTGTGAGAAGATTGGTTGGCACCAGCAGATAGCATTTATTTTTGTGTACATTTGAGCCCATTTTGGTGCATATCCAAGCCATATTAAGAAAATTCCATCGTAGGGAAAATAATGACAATATCTGCTCAACTCTACATAAAGGTCGCATCTAAAGCCAATTATACAAAAACTAAAAATCAGTGAGAAGATTGGTTGGCACCAGCAGATAGCATTTATTTTTGTGTACATGTGAGCCCATTCTGGTGCATATCCAAGCCATATTAAGAAAATTTCATCGTAGGGAAAATAATGACAATATCTGCTCAACTCTACATAAAGGTCGCATCTAAAGCCAATTATACAAAAACTAAACATCTGTGAGAAGATTGGTTGGCACCAGCAGAAAGCATTTATTTTTGTGTACATTTGAGCCCATTTTGGTGCATATCCAAGCCATATTAAGAAAATTCCATCGTAGAGAAAATAATGACAATATCTGCTCAACTCTACATAAAGGTCGCATCTAAAGCCAATTATACAAAAACTAAAAATCTGTGAGAAGATTGGTTGGCACCAGCAGATAGCATTTATTTTTGTGTACATTTGAGCCCATTTTGGTGCATATCCAAGCCATATTAAGAAAATTTCATCGTAGGGAAAATAATGACAATATCTGCTCAACTCTACATAAAGGTCGCATCTAAAGCCAATTATTCAAAAACTAAAAATCTGTGAGAAGATTAGTTGGCACCAGCAGAAAGCATTTATTTTTGTGTACATTTGGGCCCATTTTGGTGCATATCCAAGCCATATTAAGAAAAATTCATCGTAGGGAAAATAATGACAATATCTGCTCAACTCTACATAAAGGTCGCATCTAAAGCCAATTATACAAAAACTAAAAATCTGTGAGAAGATTGGTTGGCACCAGCAGATAGCATTTATTTTTGTGCACATTTGAGCCCATTTTGGTGCATATCCAAGCCATATTTAGAAAATTTCATCGTAGGGAAAATAATGACAATATCTGCTCAACTCTACATAAAGGTCGCATCTAAAGCCAATTATACAAAAACTAAAAATCTGTGAGAAGATTGGTTGGCATGAGCAGATAGCATTTATTTTTGTGCACATTTGAGCCCATTTTGGTGCATATCCAAGCCATATTTAGAAAATTTCATCGTAGGGAATATAATGACAATATCTGCTCAACTCTACATAAAGGTCCCATCTAAGGCCAATTATACAAAAACTAAAAATCTGTGAGAAGATTGGTTGGCACCAGCAGATAGCATTTATTTTTGTCTACATTTGAGCCCATTTTGGTGCATATCCAAGCCATATTAAGAAAATTCCATCGTAGGGAAAATAATGGCAATATCTGCTCAACTCTACATAAAGGTCGCATCTAAAGCCAATTATACAAAAACTAAAAATCTGTGAGAAGATTGGTTGGCACCAGCAGATAGCATTTATTTTTGTGTACATTTGAGCCCATTTTGGTGCATATCCAAGCCATATTAAGAAGATTCCATCGTAGGGAAAATAATGACAATATCTGCTCAACTCTACATAAAGGTCGCATCTAAAGCCAATTATACAAAAACTAAAAATCTGTGAAAAGATTGGTTGGCACCAGCAGATAGCATTTATTTGTGTGTACATTTGAGCCCATTTTGGTGCATATCCAAGCTATATTAAGAAACTTTAATCGTAGGGAAAATAATGACAATATCTGCTCAAATGTACAATAAGGTCGCATCTAAAGCCAATTATACAAAAACTAAAAATCTGTGAGAAGATTGGTTGGCACCAGCAGATAGCATTTATTTTTGTGTACATTTGAGCCCATTTTGGTGCATATCCAAGCCATATTAAGAAAATTCCATCGTAGGGAAAATAATGACAATATCTGCTCAACTCTACATAAAGGTCGCATCTAAAGCCAATTATACAAAAACTAAAAATCAGTGAGAAGATTGGTTGGCACCAGCAGATAGCATTTATTTTTGTGTACATGTGAGCCCATTCTGGTGCATATCCAAGCCATATTAAGAAAATTTCATCGTAGGGAAAATAATGACAATATCTGCTCAACTCTACATAAAGGTCGCATCTAAAGCCAATTATACAAAAACTAAAAATCTGTGAGAAGATTGGTTGGCACCAGCAGAAAGCATTTATTTTTGTGTACATTTGAGCCCATTTTGGTGCATATCCAAGCCATATTAAGAAAATTCCATCGTAGAGAAAATAATGACAATATCTGCTCAACTCTACATAAAGGTCGCATCTAAAGCCAATTATACAAAAACTAAAAATCTGTGAGAAGATTGGTTGGCACCAGCAGATAGCATTTATTTTTGTGTACATTTGAGCCCATTTTGGTGCATATCCAAGCCATATTAAGAAAATTTCATCGTAGGGAAAATAATGACAATATCTGCTCAACTCTACATAAAGGTCGCATCTAAAGCCAATTATTCAAAAACAAAAAATCTGTGAGAAGATTAGTTGGCACCAGCAGAAAGCATTTATTTTTGTGTACATTTGGGCCCATTTTGGTGCATATCCAAGCCATATTAAGAAAAATTCATCGTAGGGAAAATAATGACAATATCTGCTCAACTCTACATAAAGGTCGCATCTAAAGCCAATTATACAAAAACTAAAAATCTGTGAGAAGATTGGTTGGCATGAGCAGATAGCATTTATTTTTGTGCACATTTGAGCCCATTTTGGTGCATATCCAAGCCATATTTAGAAAATTTCATCATAGGGAATATAATGACAATATCTGCTCAACTCTACATAAAGGTCCCATCTAAAGCCAATTATACAAAAACTAAAAATCTGTGAGAAGATTGGTTGGCACCAGCAGATAGCATTTATTTTTGTCTACATTTGAGCCCATTTTGGTGCATATCCAAGCCATATTAAGAAAATTCCATCGTAGGGAAAATAATGGCAATATCTGCTCAACTCTACATAAAGGTCGCATCTAAAGCCAATTATACAAAAACTAAAAATCTGTGAGAAGATTGGTTGGCACCAGCAGATAGCATTTATTTTTGTGTACATTTGAGCCCATTTTGGTGCATATCCAAGCCATATTAAGAAGATTCCATCGTAGGGAAAATAATGACAATATCTGCTCAACTCTACATAAAGGTCGCATCTAAAGCCAATTATACAAAAACTAAAAATCTGTGAAAAGATTGGTTGGCACCAGCAGATAGCATTTATTTTTGTGTACATTTGAGCCCATTTTGGTGCATATCCAAGCTATATTAAGAAACTTTAATCGTAGGGACAATAATGACAATATCTGCTCAAATGTACAATAAGGTCGCATCTAAAGCCAATTATACAAAAACTAAAAATCTGTGAGAAGATTGGTTGGCACCAGCAGAAAGCATTTATTTTTGTGTACATTTGAGCCCATTTTGGTGCATATCCAAGCCATATTAAGAAAAATTCATCGTAGGGAAAATAATGACAATATCTGCTCAACTCTACATAAAGGTCGCATCTAAAGCCAATTATACAAAAACTAAAAATCTGTGAGAAGATTGGTTGGCACCAGCAGATAGCATTTATTTGTGTGTACATTTGAGCCCATTTTGGTGCATATCCAAGTCATATTAAGAAAATTTTATCGTAGGGAAAATAATGACAATATCTGCTCAACTCTACATAAAGGTTGCATCTAAAGCCAATTATACAAAAACTAAAAATCTGTGAGAAGATTGGTTGGCATGAGCAGATAGCATTTATTTTTGTGTACATTTGAGCCCATTTTGGTGCATATCCAAGCCATATTAAGAAAAATTCATTGTAGGGAAAAAAATGACAATATCTGCTCAACTCTACATAAAGGTCGCATCTAAAGCCAATTATACAAAAACTAAAAATCTGTGAGAAGATTGGTTGGCACCAGCAGATAGCATTTATTTTTGTGTACATTTGAGCCCATTTTGGTGCATATCCAAGCCATATTAAGAAAATTCCATCGTAGGGAAAATAATGACAATATCTGCTCAACTCTACATAAAGGTCGCATCTAAAGCCAATTATACAAAAACTAAAAATCTGTGAGAAGATTGGTTGGCACCAGCAGATAGCATTTATTTTTGTGTACATTTGAGCCCATTTTGGTGCATATCCAAGCCATATTAAGAAAATTTCATCGTAGGGAAAATAATGACAATATCTGCTCAACTCTACATAAAGGTCGCATCTAAAGCCAATTATACAAAAACTAAAAATCTGTGAGAAGATTAGTTGGCACCAGCAGAAAGCATTTATTTTTGTGTACATTTGGGCCCATTTTGGTGCATATCCAAGCCATATTAAGAAAAATTCATCGTAGGGAAAATAATGACAATATCTGCTCAACTCTACATAAAGGTCGCATTTATTGCCAATTATACAAAAACTAAAAATCTGTGAGAAGATTGGTTGGCACCAGCAGATAGCATTTATTTTTGTGTACATTTGAGCCCATTTTGGTGCATATCCAAGCCATATTAAGAAAATTCCATCGAAGGGAAAATAATGACAATATCTGCTCAACTCTACATAAAGGTCGCATCTAAAGCCAATTATACAAAAACTAAAAATCTGTGAGAAGATTGGTTGGCACCAGCAGATAGCATTTATTTTTGTGTACATTTGAGCCCATTTTGGTGCATATCCAAGCTTTATTAAGAAACTTTAATCGTAGGGACAATAATGACAATATCTGCTCAAATGTACAATAAGGTCGCATCTAAAGCCAATTATACAAAAACTAAAAATCTGTGAGAAGATTGGTTGGCACCAGCAGAAAGCATTTATTTTTGTGTACATTTGAACCCATTTTGGTGCATATCCAAGCCATATTAAGAAAAATTCATCGTAGGGAAAATAATGACAATATCTGCTCAACTCTACATAAAGGTCGCATCTAAAGCCAATTATACAAAAACTAAAAATCTGTGAGAAGATTGGTTGGCACCAGCAGATAGCATTTATTTTTGTGTACATTTGAGCCCATTTTGGTGCATATCCAAGCCATATTAAGAAAATTCCATCGTAGGGAAAATAATGACAATATCTGCTCAACTCTACATAAAGGTCGCATCTAAAGCCAATTATACAAAAACTAAAAATCTGTGAGAAGATTGGTTGGCACCAGCAGATAGCATTTATTTTTGTGTACATTTGAGCCCATTTTGGTGCATATCCAAGCCATATTAAGAAAATTCCATCGTAGGGAAAATAATGACAATATCTGCTCAACTCTACATAAAGGTCGCATCTAAAGCCAATTATACAAAAACTAAAAATCAGTGAGAAGATTGGTTGGCACCAGCAGATAGCATTTATTTTTGTGTACATGTGAGCCCATTCTGGTGCATATCCAAGCCATATTAAGAAAATTTCATCGTAGGGAAAATAATGACAATATCTGCTCAACTCTACATAAAGGTCGCATCTAAAGCCAATTATACAAAAACTAAAAATCTGTGAGAAGATTGGTTGGCACCAGCAGAAAGCATTTATTTTTGTGTACATTTGAGCCCATTTTGGTGCATATCCAAGCCATATTAAGAAAATTCCATCGTAGGGAAAATAATGACAATATCTGCTCAACTCTACATAAAGGTCGCATCTAAAGCCAATTATACAAAAACTAAAAATCTGTGAGAAGATTGGTTGGCACCAGCAGATAGCATTTATTTTTGTGTACATTTGAGCCCATTTTGGTGCATATCCAAGCCATATTAAGAAAATTTCATCGTAGGGAAAATAATGACAATATCTGCTCAACTCTACATAAAGGTCGCATCTAAAGCCAATTATTCAAAAACAAAAAATCTGTGAGAAGATTAGTTGGCACCAGCAGAAAGCATTTATTTTTGTGTACATTTGGGCCCATTTTGGTGCATATCCAAGCCATATTAAGAAAAATTCATCGTAGGGAAAATAATGACAATATCTGCTCAACTCTACATAAAGGTCGCATCTAAAGCCAATTATACAAAAACTAAAAATCTGTGATAAGATTGGTTGGCATGAGCAGATAGCATTTATTTTTGTGTACATTTGAGCCCATTTTGGTGCATATCCAAGCCATATTTAGAAAATTTCATCATAGGGAATATAATGACAATATCTGCTCAACTCTACATAAAGGTCCCATCTAAAGCCAATTATACAAAAACTAAAAATCTGTGAGAAGATTGGTTGGCACCAGCAGATAGCATTTATTTTTGTGTACATTTGAGCCCATTTTGGTGCATATCCAAGCCATATTAAGAAAATTCCATCGTAGGGAAAATAATGGCAATATCTGCTCAACTCTACATAAAGGTCGCATCTAAAGCCAATTATACAAAAACTAAAAATCTGTGAGAAGATTGGTTGGCACCAGCAGATAGCATTTATTTTTGTGTACATTTGAGCCCATTTTGGTGCATATCCAAGCCATATTAAGAAGATTCCATCGTAGGGAAAATAATGACAATATCTGCTCAACTCTACATAAAGGTCGCATCTAAAGCCAATTATACAAAAACTAAAAATCTGTGAAAAGATTGGTTGGCACCAGCAGATAGCATTTATTTTTGTGTACATTTGAGCCCATTTTGGTGCATATCCAAGCTATATTAAGAAACTTTAATCGTAGGGACAATAATGACAATATCTGCTCAAATGTACAATAAGGTCGCATCTAAAGCCAATTATACAAAAACTAAAAATCTGTGAGAAGATTGGTTGGCACCAGCAGAAAGCATTTATTTTTGTGTACATTTGAGCCCATTTTGGTGCATATCCAAGCCATATTAAGAAAAATTCATCGTAGGGAAAATAATGACAATATCTGCTCAACTCTACATAAAGGTCGCATCTAAAGCCAATTATACAAAAACTAAAAATCTGTGAGAAGATTGGTTGGCACCAGCAGATAGCATTTATTTGTGTGTACATTTGAGCCCATTTTGGTGCATATCCAAGTCATATTAAGAAAATTTTATCGTAGGGAAAATAATGACAATATCTGCTCAACTCTACATAAAGGTCGCATCTAAAGCCAATTATACAAAAACTAAAAATCTGTGAGAAGATTGGTTGGCATGAGCAGATAGCATTTATTTTTGTGTACATTTGAGCCCATTTTGGTGCATATCCAAGCCATATTAAGAAAAATTCATCGTAGGGAAAAAAATGAATATATCTGCTCAACTCTACATAAAGGTCGCATCTAAAGCCAATTATACAAAAACTAAAAATCTGTGAGAAGATTGGTTGGCACCAGCAGATAGCATTTATTTTTGTGTACATTTGAGCCCATTTTGGTGCATATCCAAGCCATATTAAGAAAATTCCATCGTAGGGAAAATAATGACAATATCTGCTCAACTCTACATAAAGGTCGCATCTAAAGCCAATTATACAAAAACTAAAAATCTGTGAGAAGATTGGTTGGCACCAGCAGATAGCATTTATTTTTGTGTACATTTGAGCCCATTTTGGTGCATATCCAAGCCATATTAAGAAAATTTCATCGTAGGGAAAATAATGACAATATCTGCTCAACTCTACATAAAGGTCGCATCTAAAGCCAATTATACAAAAACTAAAAATCTGTGAGAAGATTAGTTGGCACCAGCAGAAAGCATTTATTTTTGTGTACATTTGGGCCCATTTTGGTGCATATCCAAGCCATATTAAGAAAAATTCATCGTAGGGAAAATAATGACAATATCTGCTCAACTCTACATAAAGGTCGCATTTATTGCCAATTATACAAAAACTAAAAATCTGTGAGAAGATTGGTTGGCACCAGCAGATAGCATTTATTTTTGTGTACATTTGAGCCCATTTTGGTGCATATCCAAGCCATATTAAGAAAATTCCATCGTAGGGAAAATAATGACAATATCTGCTCAACTCTACATAAAGGTCGCATCTAAAGCCAATTATACAAAAACTAAAAATCTGTGAGAAGATTGGTTGGCACCAGCAGATAGCATTTATTTTTGTGTACATTTGAGCCCATTTTGGTGCATATCCAAGCTTTATTAAGAAACTTTAATCGTAGGGACAATAATGACAATATCTGCTCAAATGTACAATAAGGTCGCATCTAAAGCCAATTATACAAAAACTAAAAATCTGTGAGAAGATTGGTTGGCACCAGCAGAAAGCATTTATTTTTGTGTACATTTGAACCCATTTTGGTGCATATCCAAGCCATATTAAGAAAAATTCATCGTAGGGAAAATAATGACAATATCTGCTCAACTCTACATAAAGGTCGCATCTAAAGCCAATTATACAAAAACTAAAAATCTGTGAGAAGATTGGTTGGCACCAGCAGAAAGCATTTATTTTTGTGTACATTTGAGCCCATTTTGGTGCATATCCAAGCCATATTAAGAAAATTCCATCGTAGGGAAAATAATGACAATATCTGCTCAACTCTACATAAAGGTCGCATCTAAAGCCAATTATACAAAAACTAAAAATCTGTGAGAAGATTGGTTGGCACCAGCAGATAGCATTTATTTTTGTGTACATTTGAGCCCATTTTGGTGCATATCCAAGCCATATTAAGAAAATTTCATCGTAGGGAAAATAATGACAATATCTGCTCAACTCTACATAAAGGTCGCATCTAAAGCCAATTATTCAAAAACTAAAAATCTGTGAGAAGATTAGTTGGCACCAGCAGAAAGCATTTATTTTTGTGTACATTTGGGCCCATTTTGGTGCATATCCAAGCCATATTAAGAAAAATTCATCGTAGGGAAAATAATGACAATATCTGCTCAACTCTACATAAAGGTCGCATCTAAAGCCAATTATACAAAAACTAAAAATCTGTGAGAAGATTGGTTGGCATGAGCAGATAGCATTTATTTTTGTGCACATTTGAGCCCATTTTGGTGCATATCCAAGCCATATTTAGAAAATTTCATCATAGGGAATATAATGACAATATCTGCTCAACTCTACATAAAGGTCCCATCTAAAGCCAATTATACAAAAACTAAAAATCTGTGAGAAGATTGGTTGGCACCAGCAGATAGCATTTATTTTTGTCTACATTTGAGCCCATTTTGGTGCATATCCAAGCCATATTAAGAAAATTCCATCGTAGGGAAAATAATGGCAATATCTGCTCAACTCTACATAAAGGTCGCATCTAAAGCCAATTATACAAAAACTAAAAATCTGTGAGAAGATTGGTTGGCACCAGCAGATAGCATTTATTTTTGTGTACATTTGAGCCCATTTTGGTGCATATCCAAGCCATATTAAGAAGATTCCATCGTAGGGAAAATAATGACAATATCTGCTCAACTCTACATAAAGGTCGCATCTAAAGCCAATTATACAAAAACTAAAAATCTGTGAAAAGATTGGTTGGCACCAGCAGATAGCATTTATTTTTGTGTACATTTGAGCCCATTTTGGTGCATATCCAAGCTATATTAAGAAACTTTAATCGTAGGGACAATAATGACAATATCTGCTCAAATGTACAATAAGGTCGCATCTAAAGCCAATTATACAAAAACTAAAAATCTGTGAGAAGATTGGTTGGCACCAGCAGAAAGCATTTATTTTTGTGTACATTTGAGCCCATTTTGGTGCATATCCAAGCCATATTAAGAAAAATTCATCGTAGGGAAAATAATGACAATATCTGCTCAACTCTACATAAAGGTCGCATCTAAAGCCAATTATACAAAAACTAAAAATCTGTGAGAAGATTGGTTGGCACCAGCAGATAGCATTTATTTTTGTGTACATTTGAGCCCATTTTGGTGCATATCCAAGCCATATTAAGAAAAATTCATCGTAGGGAAAAAAATGAATATATCTGCTCAACTCTACATAAAGGTCGCATCTAAAGCCAATTATACAAAAACTAAAAATCTGTGAGAAGATTGGTTGGCACCAGCAGATAGCATTTATTTTTGTGTACATTTGAGCCCATTTTGGTGCATATCCAAGCCATATTAAGAAAATTCCATCGTAGGGAAAATAATGACAATATCTGCTCAACTCTACATAAAGGTCGCATCTAAAGCCAATTATACAAAAACTAAAAATCTGTGAGAAGATTGGTTGGCACCAGCAGATAGCATTTATTTTTGTGTACATTTGAGCCCATTTTGGTGCATATCCAAGCCATATTAAGAAAATTTCATCGTAGGGAAAATAATGACAATATCTGCTCAACTCTACATAAAGGTCGCATCTAAAGCCAATTATACAAAAACTAAAAATCTGTGAGAAGATTAGTTGGCACCAGCAGAAAGCATTTATTTTTGTGTACATTTGGGCCCATTTTGGTGCATATCCAAGCCATATTAAGAAAAATTCATCGTAGGGAAAATAATGACAATATCTGCTCAACTCTACATAAAGGTCGCATTTATTGCCAATTATACAAAAACTAAAAATCTGTGAGAAGATTGGTTGGCACCAGCAGATAGCATTTATTTTTGTGTACATTTGAGCCCATTTTGGTGCATATCCAAGCCATATTAAGAAAATTCCATCGTAGGGAAAATAATGACAATATCTGCTCAACTCTACATAAAGGTCGCATCTAAAGCCAATTATACAAAAACTAAAAATCTGTGAGAAGATTGGTTGGCACCAGCAGATAGCATTTATTTTTGTGTACATTTGAGCCCATTTTGGTGCATATCCAAGCTTTATTAAGAAACTTTAATCGTAGGGACAATAATGACAATATCTGCTCAAATGTACAATAAGGTCGCATCTAAAGCCAATTATACAAAAACTAAAAATCTGTGAGAAGATTGGTTGGCACCAGCAGAAAGCATTTATTTTTGTGTACATTTGAACCCATTTTGGTGCATATCCAAGCCATATTAAGAAAAATTCATCGTAGGGAAAATAATGACAATATCTGCTCAACTCTACATAAAGGTCGCATCTAAAGCCAATTATACAAAAACTAAAAATCTGTGAGAAGATTGGTTGGCACCAGCAGATAGCATTTATTTTTGTGTACATTTGAGCCCATTTTGGTGCATATCCAAGCCATATTAAGAAAATTCCATCGTAGGGAAAATAATGACAATATCTGCTCAACTCTACATAAAGGTCGCATCTAAAGCCAATTATACAAAAACTAAAAATCTGTGAGAAGATTGGTTGGCACCAGCAGATAGCATTGATTTTTGTGTACATTTGAGCCCATTTTGGTGCATATCCAAGCCATATTAAGAAAATTTCATCGTAGGGAAAATAATGACAATATCTGCTCAACTCTACATAAAGGTCGCATCTAAAGCCAATTATTCAAAAACTAAAAATCTGTGAGAAGATTAGTTGGCACCAGCAGAAAGCATTTATTTTTGTGTACATTTGGGCCCATTTTGGTGCATATCCAAGCCATATTAAGAAAAATTCATCGTAGGGAAAATAATGACAATATCTGCTCAACTCTACATAAAGGTCGCATCTAAAGCCAATTATACAAAAACTAAAAATCTGTGAGAAGATTGGTTGGCATGAGCAGATAGCATTTATTTTTGTGCACATTTGAGCCCATTTTGGTGCATATCCAAGCCATATTTAGAAAATTTCATCATAGGGAATATAATGACAATATCTGCTCAACTCTACATAAAGGTCCCATCTAAAGCCAATTATACAAAAACTAAAAATCTGTGAGAAGATTGGTTGGCACCAGCAGATAGCATTTATTTTTGTCTACATTTGAGCCCATTTTGGTGCATATCCAAGCCATATTAAGAAAATTTCATCGTAGGGAAAATAATGGCAATATCTGCTCAACTCTACATAAAGGTCGCATCTAAAGCCAATTATACAAAAACTAAAAATCTGTGAGAAGATTGGTTGGCACCAGCAGATAGCATTTATTTTTGTGTACATTTGAGCCCATTTTGGTGCATATCCAAGCCATATTAAGAAGATTCCATCGTAGGGAAAATAATGACAATATCTGCTCAACTCTACATAAAGGTCGCATCTAAAGCCAATTATACAAAAACTAAAAATCTGTGAAAAGATTGGTTGGCACCAGCAGATAGCATTTATTTTTGTGTACATTTGAGCCCATTTTGGTGCATATCCAAGCTATATTAAGAAACTTTAATCGTAGGGACAATAATGACAATATCTGCTCAAATGTACAATAAGGTCGCATCTAAAGCCAATTATACAAAAACTAAAAATCTGTGAGAAGATTGGTTGGCACCAGCAGAAAGCATTTATTTTTGTGTACATTTGAGCCCATTTTGGTGCATATCCAAGCCATATTAAGAAAAATTCATCGTAGGGAAAATAATGACAATATCTGCTCAACTCTACATAAAGGTCGCATCTAAAGCCAATTATACAAAAACTAAAAATCTGTGAGAAGATTGGTTGGCACCAGCAGATAGCATTTATTTTTGTGTACATTTGAGCCCATTTTGGTGCATATCCAAGTCATATTAAGAAAATTTCATCGTAGGGAAAATAATGACAATATCTGCTCAACTCTACATAAAGGTCGCATCTAAAGCCAATTATACACAAACTAAAAATCTGTGAGAAGATTGGTTGGCACCAGCAGATAGCATTTATTTTTGTGTACATGTGAGCCCATTCTGGTGCATATCCAAGCCATATTAAGAAAATTTCATCGTAGGGAAAATAATGACAATATCTGCTCAACTCTACATAAAGGTCGCATCTAAAGCCAATTATACAAAAACTAAAAATCTGTGAGAAGATTGGTTGGCACCAGCAGATAGCATTTATTTTTGTGTACATTTGAGCCCATTTTGGTGCATATCCAAGCCATATTTAGAAAATTTCATCATAGGGAAAATAATGACAATATCTGCTCAACTCTACATAAAGGTCGCATCTAAAGCCAATTATACAAAAACTAAAAATCTGTGAGAAGATTGGTTGGCACCAGCAGATAGCATTTATTTTTGTGTACATTTGAGCCCATTTTGGTGCATATCCAAGCCATATTAAGAAAATTTCATCGTAGGGAAAATAATGACAATATCTGCTCAACTCTACATAAAGGTCGCATCTAAAGCCAATTATACACAAACTAAAAATCTGTGAGAAGATTGGTTGGCACCAGCAGATAGCATTATTTTTTGTGTACATTTGAGCCCATTTTGGTGCATATCCAAGCCATATTAAGAAAATTTCATCGTAGGGAAAATAATGACAATATCTGCTCAACTCTACATAAAGGTCGCATCTAAAGCCAATTATACAAAAACTAAAAATCTCTGAGAAGATTGGTGGGCACCAGCAGATAGCATTTATTTTTGTGTACATTTGAGCCCATTTTGGTGCATATCCAAGGTATAATAAGAAACTTTAATCGTAGGGACAATAATGACAATATCTGCTCAACTCTACATAAAGGTCGCATCTAAAGCCAATTATACAAAAACTAAAAATCTGTGAGAAGATTGGTTGGCACCAGCAGATAGCATTTATTTTTGTGTACATTTGAGCCCAGTTTGGTGCATATCCAAGTCATATTAAGAAAATTTTATCGTAGGGAAAATAATGACAATATCTGCTCAACTCTACATAAAGGTCGCATCTAAAGCCAATTATACAAAAACTAAAAATCTGTGAGAAGATTGGTTGGCACCAGCAGATAGCATTTATTTTTGTGTACATGTGAGCCCATTCTGGTGCATATCCAAGCCATATTAAGAAAATTTCATCGTAGGGAAAATAATGACAATATCTGCTCAACTCTACATAAAGGTCGCATCTAAAGCCAATTATACAAAAACTAAAAATCTGTGAGAAGATTGGTTGGCACCAGCAGATAGCATTTATTTTTGTGTACATTTGAGCCCATTTTGGTGCATATCCAAGCCATATTTAGAAAATTTCATCATAGGGAAAATAATGACAATATCTGCTCAACTCTACATAAAGGTCGCATCTAAAGCCAATTATACAAAAACTAAAAATCTGTGAGAAGATTGGTTGGCACCAGCAGATAGCATTTATTTTTGTGTACATTTGAGCCCATTTTGGTGCATATCCAAGCCATATTAAGAAAATTCCATCGTAGGGAAAATAATGACAATATCTGCTCAACTCTACATAAAGGTCGCATCTAAAGCAAATTATACAAAAACTAAAAATCTGTGAGAAGATTGGTTGGCACCAGCAGATAGCATTTATTTTTGTGTACATGTGAGCCCATTCTGGTGCATATCCAAGCCATATTAAGAAAATTTCATCGTAGGGAAAATAATGACAATATCTGCTCAACTCTACATAAAGGTCGCATCTAAAGCCAATT
This sequence comes from Steromphala cineraria, assembly GCA_916613615.1. Lineage (NCBI taxonomy): Eukaryota > Metazoa > Mollusca > Gastropoda > Trochida > Trochidae > Steromphala > Steromphala cineraria. The sequence continues at coordinate 20,255,371 of OU744727.1, read as the reverse complement.
ATACAAAAACTAAAAATCTGTGAGAAGATTGGTTGGCACCAGCAGATAGCATTTATTTTTGTGTACATTTGAGCCCATTTTGGTGCATATCCAAGCCATATTTAGAAAATTTCATCATAGGGAAAATAATGACAATATCTGCTCAACTCTACATAAAGGTCGCATCTAAAGCCAATTATACAAAAACTAAAAATCTGTGAGAAGATTGGTTGGCACCAGCAGATAGCATTTATTTTTGTGTACATTTGAGCCCATTTTGGTGCATATCCAAGCCATATTAAGAAAATTCCATCGTAGGGAAAATAATGACAATATCTGCTCAACTCTACATAAAGGTCGCATCTAAAGCCAATTATACAAAAACTAAAAATCTGTGAGAAGATTGGTTGGCACCAGCAGATAGCATTATTTTTTGTGTACATTTGAGCCCATTTTGGTGCATATCCAAGCCATATTAAGAAAATTTCATCGTAGGGAAAATAATGACAATATCTGCTCAACTCTACATAAAGGTCGCATCTAAAGCCAATTATACAAAAACTAAAAATCTCTGAGAAGATTGGTGGGCACCAGCAGATAGCATTTATTTTTGTGTACATTTGAGCCCATTTTGGTGCATATCCAAGGTATAATAAGAAACTTTAATCGTAGGGACAATAATGACAATATCTGCTCAACTCTACATAAAGGTCGCATCTAAAGCCAATTATACAAAAACAAAAAATCTGTGAGAAGATTGGTTGGCACCAGCAGATAGCATTTATTTTTGTGTACATTTGAGCCCAGTTTGGTGCATATCCAAGTCATATTAAGAAAATTTTATCGTAGGGAAAATAATGACAATATCTGCTCAACTCTACATAAAGGTCGCATCTAAAGCCAATTATACAAAAACTAAAAATCTGTGAGAAGATTGGTTGGCACCAGCAGATAGCATTTATTTTTGTGTACATGTGAGCCCATTCTGGTGCATATCCAAGCCATATTAAGAAAATTTCATCGTAGGGAAAATAATGACAATATCTGCTCAACTCTACATAAAGGTCGCATCTAAAGCCAATTATACAAAAACTAAAAATCTGTGAGAAGATTGGTTGGCACCAGCAGATAGCATTTATTTTTGTGTACATTTGAGCCCATTTTGGTGCATATCCAAGCCATATTTAGAAAATTTCATCATAGGGAAAATAATGACAATATCTGCTCAACTCTACATAAAGGTCGCATCTAAAGCCAATTATACAAAAACTAAAAATCTGTGAGAAGATTGGTTGGCACCAGCAGATAGCATTTATTTTTGTGTACATTTGAGCCCATTTTGGTGCATATCCAAGCCATATTAAGAAAATTTCATCGTAGGGAAAATAATGACAATATCTGCTCAACTCTACATAAAGGTCGCATCTAAAGCCAATTATACAAAAACTAAAAATCTGTGAGAAGATTGGTTGGCACCAGCAGATAGCATTATTTTTTGTGTACATTTGAGCCCATTTTGGTGCATATCCAAGCCATATTAAGAAAATTTCATCGTAGGGAAAATAATGACAATATCTGCTCAACTCTACATAAAGGTCGCATCTAAAGCCAATTATACAAAAACTAAAAATCTCTGAGAAGATTGGTGGGCACCAGCAGATAGCATTTATTTTTGTGTACATTTGAGCCCATTTTGGTGCATATCCAAGGTATAATAAGAAACTTTAATCGTAGGGACAATAATGACAATATCTGCTCAACTCTACATAAAGGTCGCATCTAAAGCCAATTATACAAAAACTAAAAATCTGTGAGAAGATTGGTTGGCACCAGCAGATAGCATTTATTTTTGTGTACATTTGAGCCCATTTTGGTGCATATCCAAGCCATATTAAGAAAATTCCATCGTAGGGAAAATAATGACAATATCTGCTCAACTCTACATAAAGGTCGCATCTAAAGCCAATTATACAAAAACTAAAAATCTGTGAGAAGATTGGTTGGCACCAGCAGATAGCATTTATTTTTGTGTACATTTGAGCCCATTTTGGTGCATATCCAAGCCATATTAAGAAAATTTCATCGTAGGGAAAATAATGACAATATCTGCTCAACTCTACATAAAGGTCGCATCTAAAGCCAATTATTCAAAAACTAAAAATCTGTGAGAAGATTAGTTGGCACCAGCAGAAAGCATTTATTTTTGTGTACATTTGGGCCCATTTTGGTGCATATCCAAGCCATATTAAGAAAAATTCATCGTAGGGAAAATAATGACAATATCTGCTCAACTCTACATAAAGGTCGCATCTAAAGCCAATTATACAAAAACTAAAAATCTGTGAGAAGATTGGTTGGCATGAGCAGATAGCATTTATTTTTGTGTACATTTGAGCCCATTTTGGTGCATATCCAAGCCATATTTAGAAAATTTCATCATAGGGAATATAATGACAATATCTGCTCAACTCTACATAAAGGTCCCATCTAAAGCCAATTATACAAAAACTAAAAATCTGTGAGAAGATTGGTTGGCACCAGCAGATAGCATTTATTTTTGTCTACATTTGAGCCCATTTTGGTGCATATCCAAGCCATATTAAGAAAATTCCATCGTAGGGAAAATAATGGCAATATCTGCTCAACTCTACATAAAGGTCGCATCTAAAGCCAATTATACAAAAACTAAAAATCTGTGAGAAGATTGGTTGGCACCAGCAGATAGCATTTATTTTTGTGTACATTTGAGCCCATTTTGGTGCATATCCAAGCCATATTAAGAAGATTCCATCGTAGGGAAAATAATGACAATATCTGCTCAACTCTACATAAAGGTCGCATCTAAAGCCAATTATACAAAAACTAAAAATCTGTGAAAAGATTGGTTGGCACCAGCAGATAGCATTTATTTTTGTGTACATTTGAGCCCATTTTGGTGCATATCCAAGCTATATTAAGAAACTTTAATCGTAGGGACAATAATGACAATATCTGCTCAAATGTACAATAAGGTCGCATCTAAAGCCAATTATACAAAAACTAAAAATCTGTGAGAAGATTGGTTGGCACCAGCAGAAAGCATTTATTTTTGTGTACATTTGAGCCCATTTTGGTGCATATCCAAGCCATATTAAGAAAAATTCATCGTAGGGAAAATAATGACAATATCTGCTCAACTCTACATAAAGGTGGCATCTAAAGCCAATTATACAAAAACTAAAAATCTGTGAGAAGATTGGTTGGCACCAGCAGATAGCATTCATTTTTGTGTACATTTGAGCCCATTTTGGTGCATATCCAAGCCATATTAAGAAAATTTCATCGTAGGGAAAATAATGACAATATCTGCTCAACTCTACATAAAGGTCGCATCTAAAACCAATTATACAAAAACTAAAAATCTGTGAGAAGATTGGTTGGCACCAGCAGATAGCATTTATTTTTGTGTACATTTGAGCCCATTTTGGTGCATATCCAAGCCATATTAAGAAAAATTCATCGTAGGGAAAATAATGACAATATCTGCTCAACTCTACATAAAGGTCGCATCTAAAGCCAATTATACAAAAACTAAAAATCTGTGAGAAGATTGGTTGGCATGAGCAGATAGCATTTATTTTTGTGTACATTTGAGCCCATTTTGGTGCATATCCAAGCCATATTTAGAAAATTTCATCATAGGGAATATAATGACAATATCTGCTCAACTCTACATAAAGGTCCCATCTAAAGCCAATTATACAAAAACTAAAAATCTGTGAGAAGATTGGTTGGCACCAGCAGATAGCATTTATTTTTGTCTACATTTGAGCCCATTTTGGTGCATATCCAAGCCATATTAAGAAAATTCCATCGTAGGGAAAATAATGGCAATATCTGCTCAACTCTACATAAAGGTCGCATCTAAAGCCAATTATACAAAAACTAAAAATCTGTGAGAAGATTGGTTGGCACCAGCAGATAGCATTTATTTTTGTGTACATTTGAGCCCATTTTGGTGCATATCCAAGCCATATTAAGAAGATTCCATCGTAGGGAAAATAATGACAATATCTGCTCAACTCTACATAAAGGTCGCATCTAAAGCCAATTATACAAAAACTAAAAATCTGTGAAAAGATTGGTTGGCACCAGCAGATAGCATTTATTTTTGTGTACATTTGAGCCCATTTTGGTGCATATCCAAGCTATATTAAGAAACTTTAATCGTAGGGACAATAATGACAATATCTGCTCAAATGTACAATAAGGTCGCATCTAAAGCCAATTATACAAAAACTAAAAATCTGTGAGAAGATTGGTTGGCACCAGCAGAAAGCATTTATTTTTGTGTACATTTGAGCCCATTTTGGTGCATATCCAAGCCATATTAAGAAAAATTCATCGTAGGGAAAATAATGACAATATCTGCTCAACTCTACATAAAGGTGGCATCTAAAGCCAATTATACAAAAACTAAAAATCTGTGAGAAGATTGGTTGGCACCAGCAGATAGCATTTATTTTTGTGTACATTTGAGCCCATTTTGGTGCATATCCAAGCCATATTAAGAAAATTTCATCGTAGGGAAAATAATGACAATATCTGCTCAACTCTACATAAAGGTCGCATCTAAAACCAATTATACAAAAACTAAAAATCTGTGAGAAGATTGGTTGGCACCAGCAGATAGCATTTATTTTTGTGTACATTTGAGCCCATTTTGGTGCATATCCAAGCCATATTAAGAAAATTTCATCGTAGGGAAAATAATGACAATATCTGCTCAACTCTATATAAAGGTTGCATCTAAAGCCAATTATTCAAAAACTAAAAATCTGTGAGAAGATTGGTTGGCATGAGCAGATAGCATTTATTTTTGTGTACATTTGAGCCCATTCTGGTGCATATCCAAGCCATATTAAGAAAATTTCATCATAGGGAAAATAATGACAATATCTGCTCAACTCTACATAAAGGTCGCATCTAAAGCCAATTATACAAAAACTAAAAATCTGTGAGAAGATTGGTTGGCATGAGCAGATAGCATTATTTTTTGTGTACATTTGAGCCCATTTTGGTGCATATCCAAGCCATATTAAGAAAATTTCATCGTAGGGAAAATAATGACAATATCTGCTCAACTCTACATAAAGGTCGCATCTAAAGCCAATTATACAAAAACTAAAAATCTGTGAGAAGATTGGTTGGCACCAGCAGATAGCATTTATTTTTGTGTACATTTGAGCCCATTTTGGTGCATATCCAAGCCATATTAAGAAAATTCCATCGTAGGGAAAATAATGACAATATCTGCTCAACTCTACATAAAGGTCGCATCTAAAGCCAATTATACAAAAACTAAAAATCTGTGAGAAGATTGGTTGGCACCAGCAGATAGCATTAATTTTTGTGTACATTTGAGCCCATTTTGGTGCATATCCAAGCCATATTAAGAAAATTTCATCGTAGGGAAAATAATGACAATATCTGCTCAACTCTACATAAAGGTCGCATCTAAAGCCAATTATACAAAAACTAAAAATCTCTGAGAAGATTGGTGGGCACCAGCAGATAGCATTTATTTTTGTGTACATTTGAGCCCATTTTGGTGCATATCCAAGGTATAATAAGAAACTTTAATCGTAGGGACAATAATGACAATATCTGCTCAACTCTACATAAAGGTCGCATCTAAAGCCAATTATACAAAAACTAAAAATCTGTGAGAAGATTGGTTGGCACCAGCAGATAGCATTCATTTTTGTGTACATTTGAGCCCATTTTGGTGCATATCCAAGCCATATTAAGAAAAATTCATCGTAGGGAAAATAATGACAATATCTGCTCAACTCTACATAAAGGTCGCATCTAAAGCCAATTATACAAAAACTAAAAATCTGTGAGAAGATTGGTTGGCACCAGCAGAAAGCATTTATTTTTGTGTACATTTGAGCCCATTTTGGTGCATATCCAAGTCATATTAAGAACATTTTATCGTAGGGAAAATAATGACAATATCTGCTCAACTCTACATAAAGGTCGCATCTAAAGCCAATTATACAAAAACTAAAAATCTGTGAGAAGATTGGTTGGCACCAGCAGATAGCATTTATTTTTGTGTACATTTGAGCCCATTTGGTGCATATCCAAGCCATATTAGGAAAATTTCATCGTAGGGAAAATAATGACAATATCTGCTCAACTCTACATAAAGGTCGCATCTAAAGCCAATTATACAAAAACTAAAAATCTCTGAGAAGATTGGTGGGCACCAGCAGATAGCATTCATTTTTGTGTACATTTGAGCCCATTTTGGTGCATATCCAAGGTATATTAAGAAACTTTAATCGTAGGGACAATAATGACAATATCTGCTCAACTCTACATAAAGGTCGCATCTAAAGCCAATTATACAAAAACTAAAAATCTGTGAGAAGATTGGTTGGCACAAGCAGATAGCATTTATTTTTGTGTACATTTGAGCCCATTTTGGTGCATATCCAAGCCATATTAAGAAAAATTCATCGTAGGGAAAATAATGACAATATCTGCTCAACTCTACATAAAGGTCGCATCTAAAGCCAATTATACAAAAACTAAAAATCTGTGAGAAGATTGGTTGGCACCAGCAGAAAGCATTTATTTTTGTGTACATTTGAGCCCATTTTGGTGCATATCCAAGTCATATTAAGAAAATTTTATCGTAGGGAAAATAATGACAATATCTGCTCAACTCTACATAAAGGTCGCATCTAAAGCCAATTATACAAAAACTAAAAATCTGTGAGAAGATTGGTTGGCACCAGCAGATAGCATTTATTTTTGTGTACATTTGAGCCAATTTTGGTGCATATCCAAGCCATATTAAGAAAATTTCATCGCAGGGAAAATAATGACAATATCTGCTCAACTCTACATAAAGGTCGCATCTAAAACCAATTATACAAAAACTAAAAATCTGTGAGAAGATTGGTTCGAACCAGCAGATAGCATTTATTTTTGTGTACATTTGAGCCCATTTTGGTGCATATCCAAGCCATATTAAGAAAATTTCATCGTAGGGAAAATAATGACAATATCTGCTCAACTCTACATAAAGGTCGCATCTAAAGCCAATTATACAAAAACTAAAAATCTGTGAGAAGATTGGTTGGCACCAGCAGATAGCAATTATTTTTGTGTACATTTGAGCCCATTTTGGTGCATATCCAAGTCATATTAAGAAAATTTCATCGTAGGGAAAATAATGACAATATCTGCTCAACTCTACATAAAGGTCGCATCTAAAGCCAATTATACAAAAACTAAAAATCTGTGAGAAGATTGGTGGGCACCAGCAGATAGCATTTATTTTTCTGTACATTTGAGCCCATTTTGGTGCATATCCAAGGTATAATAAGAAACTTTAATCGTAGGGACAATAATGACAATATCTGCTCAACTCTACATAAAGGTCGCATCTAAAGCCAATTATACAAAAACTAAAAATCTGTGAGAAGATTGGTTGGCACCAGCAGATAGCATTCATTTTTATGTACATTTGAGCCCATTTTGGTGCATATCCAAGCCATATTAAGAAAAATTCATCGTAGGGAAAATAATGACAATATCTGCTCAACTCTACATAAAGGTCTCATCTAAAGCCAATTATACAAAAACTAAAAATCTGTGAGAAGATTGGTTGGCATGAGCAGAAAGCATTTATTTTTGTGTACATTTGAGCCCATTTTGGTGCATATCCAAGTCATATTAAGAACATTTTATCGTAGGGAAAATAATGACAATATCTGCTCAACTCTACATAAAGGTCGCATCTAAAGCCAATTATACAAAAACTAAAAATCTGTGAGAAGATTGGTTGGCACCAGCAGATAGCATTTATTTTTGTGTACAATTGAGCCCATTTGGTGCATATCCAAGCCATATTAGGAAACTTTAATCGTAGGGACAATAATGACAATATCTGCTCAACTCTACATAAAGGTCGCATCTAAAGCCAATTATACAAAAACTAAACATCTGTGAGAAGATTGGTTGGCACCAGCAGATAGCATTTATTTTTGTGTACATTTGAGCCCATTTTGGTGCATATCCAAGCCATATTAAGAAAAATTCATCGTAGGGAAAATAATGACAATATCTGCTCAACTCTACATAAAGGTCGCATCTAAAGCCAATTATACAAAAACTAAAAATCTGTGAGAAGATTGGTTGGCACCAGCAGAAAGCATTTATTTTTGTGTACATTTGAGCCCATTTTGGTGCATATCCAAGTCATATTAAGAAAATTTTATCGTAGGGAAAATAATGACAATATCTGCTCAACTCTACATAAAGGTCGCATCTAAAGCCAATTATACAAAAACTAAAAATCTGTGAGAAGATTGGTTGGCACCAGCAGATAGCATTTATTTTTGTGTACATTTGAGCCAATTTTGGTGCATATCCAAGCCATATTAAGAAAATTTCATCGTAGGGAAAATAATGACAATATCTGCTCAACTCTACATAAAGGTCGCATCTAAAACCAATTATACAAAAACTAAAAATCTGTGAGAAGATTGGTTCGCACCAGCAGATAGCATTTATTTTTGTGTACATTTGAGCCCATTTTGGTGCATATCCAAGCCATATTAAGAAAATTTCATCGTAGGGAAAATAATGACAATATCTGCTCAACTCTACATAAAGGTCGCATCTAAAGCCAATTATACAAAAACTAAAAATCTGTGAGAAGATTGGTTGGCATGAGCAGATAGCATTTATTTTTGTGTACATTTGAGCCCATTTTGGTGCATATCCAAGCCATATTTAGAAAATTTCATCATAGGGAAAATAATGACAATATCTGCTCAACTCTACATAAAGGTCGCATCTAAAGCCAATTATACAAAAACTAAAAATCTGTGAGAAGATTGGTTGGCACCAGCAGATAGCATTTATTTTTGTGTACATTTGAGCCCATTTTGGTGCATATCCAAGGTACAATAAGAAACTTTAATCGTAGGGACAATAATGACAATATCTGCTCAACTCTACATAAAGGTCGCATCTAAAGCCAATTATACAAAAACTAAAAATCTGTGAGAAGATTGGTTGGCACCAGCAGATAGCATTCATTTTTGTGTACATTTGAGCCCATTTTGGTGCATATCCAAGCCATATTAAGAAAAATTCATCGTAGGGAAAATAATGACAATATCTGCTCAACTCTACATAAAGGTCGCATCTAAAACCAATTATACAAAAACTAAAAATCTGTGAGAAGATTGGTTGGCACCAGCAGATAGCATTTATTTTTGTGTACATTTGAGCCCATTTTGGTGCATATCCAAGTCATATTAAGAACATTTTATCGTAGGGAAAATAATGACAATATCTGCTCAACTCTACATAAAGGTCGCATCTAAAGCCAATTATACAAAAACTAAAAATCTGTGAGAAGATTGGTTCGCACCAGCAGATAGCATTTATTTTTGTGTACATTTGAGCCCATTTGGTGCATATCCAAGCCATATTAAGAAAATTTCATCGTAGGGAAAATAATGACAATATCTGCTCAACTCTACATAAAGGTCGCATCTAAAGCCAATTATACAAAAACTAAAAATCTCTGAGAAGATTGGTGGGCACCAGCAGATAGCATTTATTTTTGTGTACATTTGAGCCCATTTTGGTGCATATCCAAGGTATATTAAGAAACTTTAATCGTAGGGACAATAATGACAATATCTGCTCAAGTCTACATAAAGGTCGCATCTAAAGCCAATTATACAAAAACTAAAAATCTGTGAGAAGATTGGTTGGCACAAGCAGATAGCATTTATTTTTGTGTACATTTGAGCCCATTTTGGTGCATATCCAAGCCATATTAAGAAAAATTCATCGTAGGGAAAATAATGACAATATCTGCTCAACTCTACATAAAGGTCGCATCTAAAGCCAATTATACAAAAACTAAAAATCTGTGAGAAGATTGGTTGGCACCAGCAGAAAGCATTTATTTTTGTGTACATTTGAGCCCATTTTGGTGCATATCCAAGTCATATTAAGAAAATTTTATCGTAGGGAAAATAATGACAATATCTGCTCAACTCTACATAAAGGTCGCATCTAAAACCAATTATACAAAAACTAAAAATCTGTGAGAAGATTGGTTGGCACCAGCAGATAGCATTTATTTGTGTGTACATTTGAGCCCATTTTGGTGCATATCCAAGCCATATTAAGAAAATTTCATCGTAGGGAAAATAATGACAATATCTGCTCAACTCTACATAAAGGTCGCATCTAAAGCCAATTATACAAAAACTAAAAATCTGTGAGAAGATTGGTTGGCACCAGCAGATAGCAATTATTTTTGTGTACATTTGAGCCCATTTTGGTGCATATCCAAGTCATATTAAGAAAATTTTATCGTAGGGAAAATAATGACAATATCTGCTCAACTCTACATAAAGGTCGCATCTAAAGCCAATTATACAAAAACTAAAAATCTGTGAGAAGATTGGTTGGCATGAGCAGATAGCATTTAATTTTGTGTACATTTGAGCCCATTTTGGTGCATATCCAAGCCATATTTAGAAAATTTCATCATAGGGAAAATAATGACAATATCTGCTCAACTCTACATAAAGGTCGCATCTAAAGCCAATTATACAAAAACTAAAAATCTGTGAGAAGATTGGTTGGCACCAGCAGATAGCATTTATTTTTGTGTACATTTGAGCCCATTTTGGTGCATATCCAAGGTATAATAAGAAACTTTAATCGTAGGGACAATAATGACAATATCTGCTCAACTCTACATAAAGGTCGCATCTAAAGCCAATTATACAAAAACTAAAAATCTGTGAGAAGATTGGTTGGCACCAGCAGATAGCATTCATTTTTGTGTACATTTGAGCCCATTTTGGTGCATATCCAAGCCATATTAAGAAAAATTCATCGTAGGGAAAATAATGACAATATCTGCTCAACTCTACATAAAGGTCGCATCTAAAACCAATTATACAAAAACTAAAAATCTGTGAGAAGATTGGTTGGCACCAGCAGATAGCATTTATTTTTGTGTACATTTGAGCCCATTTTGGTGCATATCCAAGTCATATTAAGAACATTTTATCGTAGGGAAAATAATGACAATATCTGCTCAACTCTACATAAAGGTCGCATCTAAAGCCAATTATACAAAAACTAAAAATCTGTGAGAAGATTGGTTGGCACCAGCAGATAGCATTTATTTTTGTGTACATTTGAGCCCATTTGGTGCATATCCAAGCCATATTAAGAAAATTTCATCGTAGGGAAAATAATGACAATATCTGCTCAACTCTACATAAAGGTCGCATCTAAAGCCAATTATACAAAAACTAAAAATCTCTGAGAAGATTGGTGGGCACCAGCAGATAGCATTTATTTTTGTGTACATTTGAGCCCATTTTGGTGCATATCCAAGGTATATTAAGAAACTTTAATCGTAGGGACAATAATGACAATATCTGCTCAACTCTACATAAAGGTCGCATCTAAAGCCACTTATACAAAAACTAAAAATCTGTGAGAAGATTGGTTGGCACAAGCAGATAGCATTTATTTTTGTGTACATTTGAGCCCATTTTGGTGCATATCCAAGCCATATTAAGAAAAATTCATCGTAGGGAAAATAATGACAATATCTGCTCAACTCTACATAAAGGTCGCATCTAAAGCCAATTATACAAAAACTAAAAATCTGTGAGAAGATTGGTTGGCACCAGCAGAAAGCATTTATTTTTGTGTACATTTGAGCCCATTTTGGTGCATATCCAAGTCATATTAAGAAAATTTTATCGTAGGGAAAATAATGACAATATCTGCTCAACTCTACATAAAGGTCGCATCTAAAACCAATTATACAAAAACTAAAAATCTGTGAGAAGATTGGTTGGCACCAGCAGATAGCATTTATTTTTGTGTACATTTGAGCCCATTTTGGTGCATATCCAAGCCATATTAAGAAAATTTCATCGTAGGGAAAATAATGACAATATCTGCTCAACTCTACATAAAGGTCGCATCTAAAGCCAATTATACAAAAACTAAAAATCTGTGAGAAGATTGGTTCGCACCAGCAGATAGCATTTATTTTTGTGTACATTTGAGCCCATTTTGGTGCATATCCAAGCCATATTAAGAAAATTTCATCGTAGGGAAAATAATGACAATATCTGCTCAACTCTACATAAAGGTCGCATCTAAAGCCAATTATACAAAAACTAAAAATCTGTGAGAAGATTGGTTGGCACCAGCAGATAGCAATTATTTTTGTGTACATTTGAGCCCATTTTGGTGCATATCCAAGTCATATTAAGAAAATTTTATCGTAGGGAAAATAATGACAATATCTGCTCAACTCTACATAAAGGTCGCATCTAAAGCCAATTATACAAAAACTAAAAATCTGTGAGAAGATTGGTTGGCACCAGCAGAAAGCATTTATTTTTGTGTACATTTGAGCCCATTTTGGTGCATATCCAAGTCATATTAAGAAAATTTTATCGTAGGGAAAATAATGACAATATCTGCTCAACTCTACATAAAGGTCGCATCTAAAGCCAATTATACAAAAACTAAAAATCTGTGAGAAGATTGGTTGGCACAAGCAGATAGCATTTATTTTTGTGTACATTTGAGCCCATTTTGGTGCATATCCAAGCCATATTAAGAAAAATTCATCGTAGGGAAAATAATGACAATATCTGCTCAACTCTACATAAAGGTCGCATCTAAAGCCAATTATACAAAAACTAAAAATCTGTGAGAAGATTGGTTGGCACCAGCAGAAAGCATTTATTTTTGTGTACATTTGAGCCCATTTTGGTGCATATCCAAGTCATATTAAGAAAATTTTATCGTAGGGAAAATAATGACAATATCTGCTCAACTCTACATAAAGGTCGCATCTAAAACCAATTATACAAAAACTAAAAATCTGTGAGAAGATTGGTTGGCACCAGCAGATAGCATTTATTTTTGTGTACATTTGAGCCCATTTTGGTGCATATCCAAGCCATATTAAGAAAATTTCATCGTAGGGAAAATAATGACAATATCTGCTCAACTCTACATAAAGGTCGCATCTAAAACCAATTATACAAAAACTAAAAATCTGTGAGAAGATTGGTTCGCACCAGCAGATAGCATTTATTTTTGTGTACATTTGAGCCCATTTTGGTGCATATCCAAGCCATATTAAGAAAATTTCATCGTAGGGAAAATAATGACAATATCTGCTCAACTCTACATAAAGGTCGCATCTAAAGCCAATTATACAAAAACTAAAAATCTGTGAGAAGATTGGTTGGCACCAGCAGATAGCAATTATTTTTGTGTACATTTGAGCCCATTTTGGTGCATATCCAAGTCATATTAAGAAAATTTTATCGTAGGGAAAATAATGACAATATCTGCTCAACTCTACATAAAGGTCGCATCTAAAGCCAATTATACAAAAACTAAAAATCTGTGAGAAGATTGGTTGGCACCAGCAGAAAGCATTTATTTTTGTGTACATTTGAGCCCATTTTGGTGCATATCCAAGTCATATTAAGAAAATTTTATCGTAGGGAAAATAATGACAATATCTGCTCAACTCTACATAAAGGTCGCATCTAAAGCGAATTATACAAAAACTAAAAATCTGTGAGAAGATTGGTTGGCACCAGCAGATAGCATTTATTTTTGTGTACATTTGAGCCCATTTTGGTGCATATCCAAGCCATATTAAGAAAATTTCATCGTAGGGAAAATAATGACAATATCTGCTCAACTCTATATAAAGGTCGCATCTAAAGCCAATTATACAAAAACTAAAAATCTGTGAGAAGATTGGTTGGCACCAGCAGATAGCATTTATTTTTGTGTACATTTGAGCCCATTCTGGTGCATATCCAAGCCATATTAAGAAAATTTCATCGTAGGGAAAATAATGACAATATCTGCTCAACTCTACATAAAGGTCGCATCTAAAACCAATTATACAAAAACTAAAAATCTGTGAGAAGATTGGTTGGCACCAGCAGATAGCATTTATTTTTGTGTACATTTGAGCCCATTTTGGTGCATATCCAAGCCATATTAAGAAAATTTCATCGTAGGGAAAATAATGACAATATCTGCTCAACTCTACATAAAGGTCGCATCTAAAACCAATTATACAAAAACTAAAAATCTGTGAGAAGATTGGTTCGCACCAGCAGATAGCATTTATTTTTGTGTACATTTGAGCCCATTTTGGTGCATATCCAAGCCATATTAAGAAAATTTCATCGTAGGGAAAATAATGACAATATCTGCTCAACTCTACATAAAGGTCGCATCTAAAGCCAATTATACAAAAACTAAAAATCTGTGAGAAGATTGGTTGGCACCAGCAGATAGCCATTATTTTTGTGTACATTTGAGCCCATTTTGGTGCATATCCAAGTCATATTAAGAAAATTTTATCGTAGGGAAAATAATGACAATATCTGCTCAACTCTACATAAAGGTCGCATCTAAAGCCAATTATACAAAAACTAAAAATCTGTGAGAAGATTGGTTGGCACCAGCAGAAAGCATTTATTTTTGTGTACATTTGAGCCCATTTTGGTGCATATCCAAGTCATATTAAGAAAATTTTATCGTAGGGAAAATAATGACAATATCTGCTCAACTCTACATAAAGGTCGCATCTAAAGCGAATTATACAAAAACTAAAAATCTGTGAGAAGATTGGTTGGCACCAGCAGATAGCATTTATTTTTGTGTACATTTGAGCCCATTTTGGTGCATATCCAAGCCATATTAAGAAAATTTCATCGTAGGGAAAATAATGACAATATCTGCTCAACTCTATATAAAGGTCGCATCTAAAGCCAATTATACAAAAACTAAAAATCTGTGAGAAGATTGGTTGGCACCAGCAGATAGCATTTATTTTTGTGTACATTTGAGCCCATTCTGGTGCATATCCAAGCCATATTAAGAAAATTTCATCGTAGGGAAAATAATGACAATATCTGCTCAACTCTACATAAAGGTCGCATCTAAAACCAATTATACAAAAACTAAAAATCTGTGAGAAGATTGGTTGGCACCAGCAGATAGCATTTATTTTTGTGTACATTTGAGCCCATTCTGGTGCATATCCAAGCCATATTAAGAAAATTCCATCGTAGGGAAAATAATGACAATATCTGCTCAACTCTATATAAAGGTCGCATCTAAAGCCAATTATACAAAAACTAAAAATCTGTGAGAAGATTGGTTGTCACCAGCAGATAGCATTTATTTTTGTGTACATTTGAGCCCATTCTGGTGCATATCCAAGCCATATTAAGAAAAATTCATCGTAGGGAAAATAATGACAATATCTGCTCAACTCTACATAAAGGTCGCATCTAAAGCCAATTATACAAAAACTAAAAATCTGTGAGAAGATTAGTTGGCACCAGCAGAAAGCATTTATTTTTGTGTACATTTGAGCCCATTTTGGTGCATATCCAAGCCATATTAAGAAAATTTCATCGTAGGGAAAATAATGACAATATCTGCTCAACTCTATATAAAGGTCGCATCTAAAGCCAATTATACAAAAACTAAAAATCTGTGAGAAGATTGGTTGTCACCAGCAGATAGCATTTATTTTTGTGTACATTTGAGCCCATTCTGGTGCATATCCAAGCCATATTAAGAAAAATTCATCGTAGGGAAAATAATGACAATATCTGCTCAACTCTACATAAAGGTCGCATCTAAAGCCAATTATACAAAAACTAAAAATCTGTGAGAAGATTGGTTGGCATGAGCAGATAGCATTTATTTTTGTGTACATTTGAGCCCATTTTGGTGCATATCCAAGCCATATTAAGAAAATTCCATCGTAGGGAAAATAATGACAATATCTGCTCAACTCTACATAAAGGTCGCATCTAAAGCCAATTATACAAAAACTAAAACTCTGTGAGAAGATTGGTTGGCACCAACAGATAGCATTTATTTTTGTGTACATTTGAGCCCATTTTGGTGCATATCCAAGCCATATTAAGAAAAATTCATCGTAGGGAAAATAATGACAATATCTGCTCAACTCTACATAAAGGTCGCATCTAAAGCCAATTATACAAAAACTAAAAATCTGTGAGAAGATTGGGTGGCACCAGCAGATAGCATTTATTTTTGTGTACATTTGAGCCCATTTTGGTGCATATCCAAGTCATATTAAGAACATTTTATCGTAGGGAAAATAATGACAATATCTGCTCAACTCTACATAAAGGTCGCATCTAAAGCCAATTATACAAAAACTAAAAATCTGTGAGAAGATTGGTTGGCACCAGCAGATAGCATTTATTTTTGTGTACATTTGAGCCCATTTTAGTGCATATCCAAGCTATATTAAGAAACTTTAATCGTAGGGACAATAATGACAATATCTGCTCAACTCTACATAAAGGTCGCATCTAAAGCCAATTATACAAAAACTAAAAATCTGTGAGAAGATTGGTTGGCACCAGCAGATAGCATTTATTTTTGTGTACATTTGAGCCCATTTTGGTGCATATCCAAGCCATATAAAGAAAAATTCATCGTAGGGAAAATAATGACAATATCTGCTCAACTCTACATAAAGGTCGCATCTAAAGCCAATTATACAAAAACTAAAAATCTGTGAGAAGATTGGTTGGCACCAGCAGATAGCATTTATTTTTGTGTACATTTGAGCCCATTTTGGTGCATATCCAAGTCATATTAAGAACATTTTATCGTAGGGAAAATAATGACAATATCTGCTCAACTCTACATAAAGGTCGCATCTAAAGCCAATTATACAAAAACTAAAAATCTGTGAGAAGATTGGTTGGCACCAGCAGATAGCATTTATTTTTGTGTACATTTGAGCCCATTTTGGTGCATATCCAAGCCATATTAAGAAAATTTCATCGTAGGGAAAATAATGACAATATCTGCTCAACTCTACATAAAGGTCGCATCTAAAACCAATTATACAAAAACTAAAAATCTGTGAGAAGATTGGTTGGCACCAGCAGATAGCATTTATTTTTGTGTACATTTGAGCCCATTTTGCTGCATATCCAAGCCATATTAAGAAAATTTCATTGTAGGGAAAATAATGACAATATCTGCTCAACTCTACATAAAGGTCGCATCTAAAGCCAATTATACAAAAACTAAAAATCTGTGAGAAGATTGGTTGGCACCAGCAGATAGCATTTATTTTTTTGTACATTTGAGCCCATTTTGGTGCATATCCAAGCCATATTAAGAAAATTTCATCGTAGGGAAAATAATGACAATATCTGCTCAACTCTTTATAAAGGTCGCATCTAAAGCCAATTATACAAAAACTAAAAATCTGTGAGAAGATTGGTTGGCACCAGCAGATAGCATTTATTTTTGTGTACATTTGAGCCCATTTTGGTGCATATCCAAGCCATATTAAGAAAATTTCATTGTAGGGAAAATAATGACAATATCTGCTCAACTCTACATAAAGGTCGCATCTAAAGCCAATTATACAAAAACTAAAAATCTGTGAGAAGATTGGTTGGCACCAGCAGATAGCATTTATTTTTATGTACATTTGAGCCCATTTTGGTGCATATCCAAGCCATATTAAGAAAATTTCATCGTAGGGAAAATAATGACAATATCTGCTCAACTCTATATAAAGGTCGCATCTAAAGCCAATTATACAAAAACTAAAAATCTGTGAGAAGATTGGTTGGCACCAGCAGATAGCATTTATTTTTGTGTACATTTGAGCCCATTCTGGTGCATATCCAAGCCATATTAAGAAAATTCCATCGTAGGGAAAATAATGACAATATCTGCTCAAATCTACATAAAGGTCGCATCTAAAGCCAATTATACAAAAACTAAAAATCTGTGAGAAGATTAGTTGGCACCAGCAGAAAGCATTTATTTTTGTGTACATTTGAGCCCATTTTGGTGCATATCCAAGCCATATTAAGAACAATTCATCGTAGGGAAAATAATGACAATATCTGCTCAACTCTACATAAAGGTCGCATCTAAAGCCAATTATACAAAAACTAAAAATCTGTGAGAAGATTGGTTAGCACCAGCAGATAGCATTTATTTTTGTGTACATTTGAGCCCATTTTGGTGCATATCCAAGCCATATTAAGAAAATTTCATCGTAGGGAAAATAATGACAATATCTGCTCAACTCTACATAAAGGTCGCATCTAAAGCCAATTATACAAAAACTAAAAATCTGTGAGAAGATTGGTTGACACCAGCAGATAGCATTTATTTTTGTGTACATTTGAGCCCATTTTGGTGCATATCCAAGCTATATTAAGAAACTTTAATCGTAGGGAAAATAATGACAATATCTGCTCAACTCTACATAAAGGTCGCATCTAAAGCCAATTATACAAAAACTAAAAATCTGTGAGAAGATTGGTTGGCACCAGCAGAAAGCATTTATTATTGTGTACATTTGAGCCCATTTTGGTGCATATCCAAGCCATATTAAGAAAAATTCATCGTAGGGAAAATAATGACAATATCTGCTCAACTCTACGTAAAGGTCGCATCTAAAGCCAATTATACAAAAACTAAAAATCTGTGAGAAGATTGGTTGGCACCAGCAGATAGCATTTATTTTTGTGTACATTTGAGCCCATTTTGGTGCATATCCAAGTCATATTAAGAAAATTTTATCGTAGGGAAAATAATGACAATATCTGCTCAACTCTACATAAAGGTCGCATCTAAAGTCAATTATACAAAAACTAAAAATCTGTGAGAAGATTGGTTGGCACCAGCAGATAGCATTTATTTTTGTGTACATTTGAGCCCATTTTGGTGCATATCCAAGCCATATTAAGAAAATTTCATCGTAGGGAAAATAATGACAATATCTGCTCAACTCTACATAAAGGTCGCATCTAAAACCAATTATACAAAAACTAAAAATCTGTGAGAAGATTGGTTGGCACCAGCAGATAGCATTTATTTTTGTGTACATTTGAGCCCATTTTGGTGCATATCCAAGCCATATTAAGAAAATTTCATCGTAGGGAAAATAATGACAATATCTGCTCAACTCTACATAAAGGTCGCATCTAAAACCAATTATACAAAAACTAAAAATCTGTGAGAAGATTGGTTGGCACCAGCAGATAGCATTTATTTTTGTGTACATTTGAGCCCATTCTGGTGCATATCCAAGCCATATTAAGAAAATTCCATCGTAGGGAAAATAATGACAATATCTGCTCAACTCTACATAAAGGTCGCATCTAAAGCCAATTATACAAAAACTAAAAATATGTGAGAAGATTAGTTGGCACCAGCAGAAAGCATTTATTTTTGTGTACATTTGAGCCCATTTTGGTGCATATCCAAGCCATATTAAGAAAAATTCATCGTAGGGAAAATAATGACAATATCTGCTCAACTCTACATAAAGGTCGCATCTAAAGCCAATTATACAAAAACTAAAAATCTGTGAGAAGATTGGTTGTCACCAGCAGATAGCATTTATTTTTGTGTACATTTGAGCCCATTCTGGTGCATATCCAAGCCATATTAAGAAAAATTCATCGTAGGGAAAATAATGACAATATCTGCTCAACTCTACATAAAGGTCGCATCTAAAGCCAATTATACAAAAACTAAAAATCTGTGAGAAGATTGGTTGGCATGAGCAGATAGCCTTTATTTTTGTGTACATTTGAGCCCATTTTGGTGCATATCCAAGCCATATTTAGAAAATTTCATTATAGGGAAAATAATGACAATATCTGCTCAACTCTACATAAAGGTCGCATCTAAAGCCAATTATACAAAAACTAAAAATCTGTGAGAAGATTGGTTGGCACCAGCAGATAGCATTTATTTTTGTGTACATTTGAGCCCATTTTGGTGCATATCCAAGCCATATTAAGAAAATTCCATCGTAGGGAAAATAATGACAATATCTGCTCAACTCTACATAAAGGTCGCATCTAAAGCCAATTATACAAAAACTAAAAATCTGTGAGAAGATTAGTTGGCCCCAGCAGAAAGCATTTATTTTTGTGTATATTTGAGCCCATTTTGGTGCATATCCAAGCCATATTAAGAAAAATTCATCGTAGGGAAAATAATGACAATATCTGCTCAACTCTACATAAAGGTCGCATCTAAAGCCAATTATATAAAACTAAAAATCTGTGAGAAGATTGGTTGGCACCAGCAGATAGCATTTATTTTTGTGTACATTTGAGCCCATTTTGGTGCATATCCAAGCCATATTAAGAAAATTCATCGTAGGGAAAATAATGACAATATCTGCTCAACTCTACATAAAGGTCGCATCTAAAGCCAATTATACAAAAACTAAAAATCTGTGAGAAGATTGGTTGGCACCAGCAGATAGCATTTATTTTTGTGTACATTTGAGCCCATTTTGGTGCATATCCAAGCTATATTAAGAAACTTTAATCGTAGGGACAATAATGACAATATCTGCTCAACTCTACATAAAGGTCGCATCTAAAGCCAATTATACAAAAACTAAAAATCTGTGAGAAGATTGGTTGGCACCAGCAGATAGCATTTATTTTTGTGTACATTTGAGCCCATTTTGGTGCATATCCAAGCCATATAAAGAAAAATTCATCGTAGGGAAAATAATGACAATATCTGCTCAACTCTACATAAAGGTCGCATCTAAAGCCAATTATACAAAAACTAAAAATCTGTGAGAAGATTGGTTGGCACCAGCAGATAGCATTTATTTTTGTGTACATTTGAGCCCATTTTGGTGCATATCCAAGTCATATTAAGAACATTTTATCGTAGGGAAAATAATGACAATATCTGCTCAACTCTACATAAAGGTCGCATCTAAAGCCAATTATACAAAAACTAAAAATCTGTGAGAAGATTGGTTGGCACCAGCAGATAGCATTTATTTTTGTGTACATTTGAGCCCATTTTGGTGCATATCCAAGCCATATTAAGAAAATTTCATCGTAGGGAAAATAATGACAATATCTGCTCAACTCTACATAAAGGTCGCATCTAGAACCAATTATACAAAAACTAAAAATCTGTGAGAAGATTGGTTGGCACCAGCAGATAGCATTTATTTTTATGTACATTTGAGCCCATTTTGGTGCATATCCAAGCCATATTAAGAAAATTCCATCGTAGGGAAAATAATGACAATATCTGCTCAACTCTACATAAAGGTCGCATCTAAAGCCAATTATACAAAAACTAAAAATCTGTGAGAAGATTAGTTGGCACCAGCAGAAAGCATTTATTTTTGTGTACAGTTGAGCCCATTCTGGTGCATATCCAAGCCATATTAAGAACAATTCATCGTAGGGAAAATAATGACAATATCTGCTCAACTCTACATAAAGGTCGCATCTAAAGCCAATTATACAAAAACTAAAAATCTGTGAGAAGATTGGTTAGCACCAGCAGATAGCATTTATTTTTGTGTACATTTGAGCCCATTTTGGTGCATATCCAAGCCATATTTAGAAAATTTCATCATAGGGAAAATAATGACAATATCTGCTCAACTTTACATAAAGGTCGCACCTAAAGCCAATTATACAAAAACTAAAAATCTGTGAGAAGATTGGTTGGCACCAGCAGATAGCATTTATTTTTGTGTACATTTGAGCCCATTTTGGTGCATATCCAAGCCATATTAAGAAAATTCCATCGTAGGGAAAATAATGACAATATCTGCTCAACTCTACATAAAGGTCGCATCTAAAGCCAATTATACAAAAACTAAAAATCTGTGAGAAGATTGGTTGGCACCAGCAGATAGCATTTATTTTTGTGTACATTTGAGCCCATTTTGGTGCATATCCAAGCTATATTAAGAAACTTTAATCGTAGGGACAATAATGACAATATCTGCTCAACTCTACAAAAAGGTCGCATCTAAAGCCAATTATACAAAAACTAAAAATCTGTGAGAAGATTGGTTGGCACCAGCAGAAAGCATTTATTTTTGTGTACATTTGAGCCCATTTTGGTGCATATCCAAGCCATATTAAGAAAAATTCATCGTAGGGAAAATAATGACAATATCTGCTCAACTCTATATAAAGGTCGCATCTAAAGCCAATTATACAAAAACTAAAAATCTGTGAGAAGATTGGTTGGCACCAGCAGATAGCATTTATTTTTGTGTACAATTGAGCCCATTCTGGTGCATATCCAAGCCATATTAAGAAAATTCCATCGTAGGGAAAATAATGACAATATCTGCTCAACTCTACATAAAGGTCGCATCTAAAGCCAATTATACAAAAACTAAAAATCTGTGAGAAGATTAGTTGGCACCAGCAGAAAGCATTTATTTTTGTGTACATTTGAGCCCATTCCGGTGCATATCCAAGCCATATTAAGAACAATTCATCGTAGGGAAAATAATGACAATATCTGCTCAACTCTACATAAAGGTCGCATCTAAAGCCAATTATACAAAAACTAAAAATCTGTGAGAAGATTGGTTGGCACCAGCAGATAGCATTTATTTTTGTGTACATTTGAGCCCATTTTGGTGCATATCCAAGCCATATTAAGAAAATTTCATCGTAGGGAAAATAATGACAATATCTGCTCAACTCTACATAAAGGTCGCATCTAAAACCAATTATACAAAAACTAAAAATCTGTGAGAAGATTGGTTGGCACCAGCAGATAGCATTTATTTTTATGTACATTTGAGCCCATTTTGGTGCATATCCAAGCCATATTAAGAAAATTCCATCGTAGGGAAAATAATGACAATATCTGCTCAACTCTACATAAAGGTCGCATCTAAAGCCAATTATACAAAAACTAAAAATCTGTGAGAAGATTAGTTGGCACCAGCAGAAAGCATTTATTTTTGTGTACAGTTGAGCCCATTCTGGTGCATATCCAAGCCATATTAAGAACAATTCATCGTAGGGAAAATAATGACAATATCTGCTCAACTCTATATAAAGGTCGCATCTAAAGCCAATTATACAAAAACTAAAAATCTGTGAGAAGATTGGTTAGCACCAGCAGATAGCATTTATTTTTGTGTACATTTGAGCCCATTTTGGTGCATATCCAAGCCATATTTAGAAAATTTCATCATAGGGAAAATAATGACAATATCTGCTCAACTTTACATAAAGGTCGCACCTAAAGCCAATTATACAAAAACTAAAAATCTGTGAGAAGATTGGTTGGCACCAGCAGATAGCATTTATTTTTGTGTACATTTGAGCCCATTTTGGTGCATATCCAAGCCATATTAAGAAAATTCCATCGTAGGGAAAATAATGACAATATCTGCTCAACTCTACATAAAGGTCGCATCTAAAGCCAATTATACAAAAACTAAAAATCTGTGAGAAGATTGGTTGGCACCAGCAGATAGCATTTATTTTTGTGTACATTTGAGCCAATTTTGGTGCATATCCAAGCTATATTAAGAAACTTTAATCGTAGGGACAATAATGACAATATCTGCTCAACTCTACATAAAGGTCGCATCTAAAGCCAATTATACAAAAACTAAAAATCTGTGAGAAGATTGGTTGGCACCAGCAGAAAGCATTTATTTTTGTGTACATTTGAGCCCATTTTGGTGCATATCCAAGCCATATTAAGAAAAATTCATCGTAGGGAAAATAATGACAATATCTGCTCAACTCTATATAAAGGTCGCATCTAAAGCCAATTATACAAAAACTAAAAATCTGTGAGAAGATTGGTTGGCACCAGCAGATAGCATTTATTTTTGTGTACATTTGAGCCCATTCTGGTGCATATCCAAGCCATATTAAGAAAATTCCATCGTAGGGAAAATAATGACAATATCTGCTCAACTCTACATAAAGGTCGCATCTAAAGCCAATTATACAAAAACTAAAAATCTGTGAGAAGATTAGTTGGCACCAGCAGAAAGCATTTATTTTTGTGTACATTTGAGCCCATTCTGGTGCATATCCAAGCCATATTAAGAACAATTCATCGTAGGGAAAATAATGACAATATCTGCTCAACTCTACATAAAGGTCGCATCTAAAGCCAATTATACAAAAACTAAATCTGTGAGAAGATTGGTTAGCACCAGCAGATAGCATTTATTTTTGTGTACATTTGAGCCCATTTTGGTGCATATCCAAGCCATATTTAGAAAATTTCATCATAGGGAAAATAATGACAATATCTGCTCAACTTTACATAAAGGTCGCACCTAAAGCCAATTATACAAAAACTAAAAATCTGTGAGAAGATTGGTTGGCACCAGCAGATAGCATTTATTTTTGTGTAC
Source organism: Steromphala cineraria (assembly GCA_916613615.1). Taxonomy (NCBI): domain Eukaryota; kingdom Metazoa; phylum Mollusca; class Gastropoda; order Trochida; family Trochidae; genus Steromphala; species Steromphala cineraria. Next base: position 20,231,064 of record OU744727.1, on the reverse strand, counting down.
ATTTGAGCCCATTTTGGTGCATATCCAAGCCATATTAAGAAAATTCCATCGTAGGGAAAATAATGACAATATCTGCTCAACTCTACATAAAGGTCGCATCTAAAGCCAATTATACAAAAACTAAAAATCTGTGAGAAGATTGGTTGGCACCAGCAGATAGCATTTATTTTTGTGTACATTTGAGCCCATTTTGGTGCATATCCAAGCTATATTAAGAAACTTTAATCGTAGGGACAATAATGACAATATCTGCTCAACTCTACATAAAGGTCGCATCTAAAGCCAATTATACAAAAACTAAAAATCTGTGAGAAGATTGGTTGGCACCAGCAGAAAGCATTTATTTTTGTGTACATTTGAGCCCATTTTGGTGCATATCCAAGCCATATTAAGAAAATTTCATCGTAGGGAAAATAATGACAATATCTGCTCAACTCTACATAAAGGTCGCATCTAAAGCCAATTATACAAAAACTAAAAATCTGTGAGAAGATTGGTTGGCACCAGCAGATAGCATTTATTTTTGTGTACATTTGAGCCCATTTTGGTGCATATCCAAGTCATATTAAGAAAATTTTATCGTAGGGAAAATAATGACAATATCTGCTCAACTCTACATAAAGGTCGCATCTAAAGTCAATTATACAAAAACTAAAAATCTGTGAGAAGATTGGTTGGCACCAGCAGATAGCATTTATTTTTGTGTACATTTGAGCCCATTTTGGTGCATATCCAAGCCATATTAAGAAAATTCCATCGTAGGGAAAATAATGACAATATCTGCTCAACTCTACATAAAGGTCGCATCTAAAGCCAATTATACAAAAACTAAAAATCTGTGAGAAGATTGGTTGGCACCAGCAGATAGCATTTATTTTTGTGTACATTTGAGCCCATTTTGGTGCATATCCAAGTCATATTAAGAACATTTTATCGTAGGGAAAATAATGACAATATCTGCTCAACTCTACATAAAGGTCGCATCTAAAGCCAATTATACAAAAACTAAAAATCTGTGAGAAAATTGGTTGGCACCAGCAGATAGCATTTATTTTTGTGTACATTTGAGCCCATTTTGGTGCATATCCAAGTCATATTAAGAAACTTTTATCGTAGGGAAAATAATGACAATATCTGCTCAACTCTACATAAAGGTCGCATCTAAAGCCAATTATACAAAAACTAAAAATCTGTGAGAAGATTGGTTGGCACCAGCAGATAGCATTTATTTTTGTGTACATTTGAGCCCATTTTGGTGCATATCCAAGTCATATTAAGAAAATTTTATCGTAGGGAAAATAATGACAATATCTGCTCAACTCTACATAAAGGTCGCATCTAAAGCCAATTATACAAAAACTAAAAATCTGTGAGAAGATTGGTTGGCACCAGCAGATACCAATTATTGTTGTGTACATTTGAGCTCATTTTGGTGCATATCCAAGCCATATTAAGAAAGTTTCATCGTAGGGAAAATAATGACAATATGTGCTCAACTCTACATAAAGGTCGCATCTAAAGCCAATTATACAAAAACTAAAAATCTGTGAGAAGATTGGTTGTCAACAGCAGATAGCATTTATTTTTGTGTACATTTGAGCCCATTTTGGTGCATATCCAAGCCATATTAAGAAACTTTCATCGTAGGGACAATAATGACAATATCTGCTCAAATGTACAATAAGGTCGCATCTAAAGCCAATTATACAAAAACTAAAAATCTGTGAGAAGATTGGTTGGCACCAACAGAAAGCATTTATTTTTGTGTACATTTGAGCCCATTTTGGTGCATATCCAAGCCATATTAAGAAAAATTCATCGTAGGGAAAATAATGACAATATCTGCTCAACTCTACATAAAGGTCGCATCTAAAGCCAATTATACAAAAACTAAAAATCTGTGAGAAGATTGGTTGGCACCAGCAGATAGCATTTATTTTTGTGTACATTTGAGCCCATTCTGGTGCATATCCAAGTCATATTAAGAAAGTTTCATCGTAGGGAAAATAATGACAATACGTGCTCAACTCTACATAAAGGTCGCATCTAAAGCCAATTATACAAAAACTAAAAATCTGTGAGAAGATTGGTTGGCACCAGCAGATAGCATTTATTTTTGTGTACATTTGAGCCCATTTTGGTGCATATCCAAGTCATATTAAGAAAATTTTATCGTAGGGAAAATAATGACAATATCTGCTCAACTCTACATAAAGGTCGCATCTAAAGCCAATTATACAAAAACTAAAAATCTGTGAGAAGATTGGTTGGCACCAGCAGATAGCATTTATTTTTGTGTACATTTGAGCCCATTTTGGTGCATATCCAAGCCATATTAAGAAAATTCCATCGTAGGGAAAATAATGACAATATCTGCTCAACTCTACATAAAGGTCGCATCTAAAGCCAATTATACAAAAACTAAAAATCTGTGAGAAGATTGGTTGGCACCAGCAGATAGCATTTATTTTTGTGTACATTTGATCCCATTCTGGTGCATATCCAAGCCATATTAAGAAAATTCCATCGAAGGGAAAATAATGACAATATCTGCTCAACTCTACATAAAGGTCGCATCTAAAGCCAATTATACAAAAACTAAAAATCTGTGAGAAGATTGGTTGGCACCAGCAGATAGCATTTATTTTTGTGTACATTTGAGCCCATTTTGGTGCATATCCAAGCCATATTAAGAAAATTTTATCGTAGGGAAAATAATGACAATATCTGCTCAACTCTACATAAAGGTCGCATCTAAAGCCAATTATACAAAAACTAAAAATCTGTGAGAAGATTGGTTGGCACCAGCAGATAGCATTTATTTTTGTGTACATTTGAGCCCATGTTGGTGCATATCCAAACCATAGTAAGAAACTTTCATCGTAGGGACAATAATGACAATATCTGCTCAAATGTACAATAAGGTCGCATCTAAAGCCAATTATACAAAAACTAAAAATCTGTGAGAAGATTGGTTGGCACCAACAGAAAGCATTTATTTTTGTGTACATTTGAGCCCATTTTGGTGCATATACAAGCCATATTAAGAAAAATTCATCGTAGGGAAAATAATGACAATATCTGCTCAACTCTACATAAAGGTCGCATCTAAAGCCAATTATACAAAAACTAAAAATCTGTGAGAAGATTGGTTGGCACCAGCAGATAGCATTTATTTTTGTGTACATTTGAGCCCATTTTGGTGCATATCCAAGTCATATTAAGAAAATTTTATCGTAGGGAAAATAATGACAATATCTGCTCAACTCTACATAAAGGTCGCATCTAAAGCCAATTATACAAAAACTAAAAATCTGTGAGAAGATTGGTTGGCACCAGCAGATAGCATTTATTTTTGTGTACATTTGAGCCCATTTTGGTGCATATCCAAGCCATATTAAGAAAATTTCATCGTAGGGAAAATAATGACAATATCTGCTCAACTCTACATAAAGGTCGCATCTAAAGCCATTTATACAAAAACTAAAAATCTGTGAGAAGATTGGTTGGCACCAGCAGATAGCATTTATTTTTGTGTACATTTGATCCCATTCTGGTGCATATCCAAGCCATATTAAGAAAATTCCATCGAAGGGAAAATAATGACAATATCTGCTCAACTCTACATAAAGGTCGCATCTAAAGCCAATTATACAAAAACTAAAAATCTGTGAGAAGATTGGTTGGCACCAGCAGATAGCATTTATTTTTGTGTACATTTGAGCCCATTTTGGTGCATATCCAAGTCATATTAAGAAAATTTTATCGTAGGGAAAATAATGACAATATCTGCTCAACTCTACATAAAGGTCGCATCTAAAGCCAATTATACAAAAACTAAAAATCTGTGAGAAGATTGGTTGGCACCAGCAGATAGCATTTATTTTTGTGTACATTTGAGCCCATTTTGGTGCATATCCAAGTCATATTAAGAAAATTTCATCGTACGGAAAATAATGACAATATCTGCTCAACTCTACATAAAGGTCGCATCTAAAGCCAATTATACAAAAACTAAAAATCTGTGAGAAGATTGGTTGGCACCAGCAGATAGCATTTATTTTTGTGTACATTTGATCCCATTCTGGTGCATATCCAAGCCATATTAAGAAAATTCCATCGAAGGGAAAATAATGACAATATCTGCTCAACTCTACATAAAGGTCGCATCTAAAGCCAATTATACAAAAACTAAAAATCTGTGAGAAGATTGGTTGGCACCAGCAGATAGCATTTATTTTTGTGTACATTTGAACCCATTTTGGTGCATATCCAAGCCATATTAAGAAAATTCCATCGTAGGGAAAATAATGACAATATCTGCTCAACTCTACATAAAGGTCGCATCTAAAGCCAATTATACAAAAACTAAAAATCTGTGAGAAGATTGGTTGGCACCAGCAGATAGCATTTATTTTTGTGTACATTTGAGCCCATTTTGGTGCATATCCAAGCCATATTAAGAAAATTCCATCGTAGGGAAAATAATGACAATATCTGCTCAACTCTACATAAAGGTCGCATCTAAAGCCAATTATACAAAAACTAAAAATCTGTGAGAAGATTGGTTGGCACCAGCAGATAGCATTTATTTTTGTGTACATTTGATCCCATTCTGGTGCATATCCAAGCCATATTAAGAAAATTCCATCGAAGGGAAAATAATGACAATATCTGCTAAACTCTACATAAAGGTCGCATCTAAAGCCAATTATACAAAAACTAAAAATATGTGAGAAGATTGGTTGGCACCAGCAGATAGCATTTATTTTTGTGTACATTTGAGCCCATTTTGGTGCATATCCAAGCCATATTAAGAAAATTTTATCGTAGGGAAAATAATGACAATATCTGCTCAACTCTACATAAAGGTCGCATCTAAAGCCAATTATACAAAAACTAAAAATCTGTGAGAAGATTGGTTGGCACCAGCAGATAGCATTTATTTTTGTGTACATTTGAGCCCATGTTGGTGCATATCCAAACCATAGTAAGAAACTTTCATCGTAGGGACAATAATGACAATATCTGCTCAAATGTACAATAAGGTCGCATCTAAAGCCAATTATACAAAAACTAAAAATCTGTGAGAAGATTGGTTGGCACCAACAGAAAGCATTTATTTTTGTGTACATTTGAGCCCATTTTGGTGCATATACAAGCCATATTAAGAAAAATTCATCGTAGGGAAAATAATGACAATATCTGCTCAACTCTACATAAAGGTCGCATCTAAAGCCAATTATACAAAAACTAAAAATCTGTGAGAAGATTGGTTGGCACCAGCAGATAGCATTTATTTTTGTGTACATTTGAGCCCATTTTGGTGCATATCCAAGTCATATTAAGAAAATTTTATCGTAGGGAAAATAATGACAATATCTGCTCAACTCTACATAAAGGTCGCATCTAAAGCCAATTATACAAAAACTAAAAATCTGTGAGAAGATTGGTTGGCACCAGCAGATAGCATTTATTTTTGTGTACATTTGAGCCCATTTTGGTGCATATCCAAGCCATATTAAGAAAATTTCATCGTAGGGAAAATAATGACAATATCTGCTCAACTCTACATAAAGGTCGCATCTAAAGCCATTTATACAAAAACTAAAAATCTGTGAGAAGATTGGTTGGCACCAGCAGATAGCATTTATTTTTGTGTACATTTGATCCCATTCTGGTGCATATCCAAGCCATATTAAGAAAATTCCATCGAAGGGAAAATAATGACAATATCTGCTCAACTCTACATAAAGGTCGCATCTAAAGCCAATTATACAAAAACTAAAAATCTGTAAGAAAGATTGGTTGGCACCAGCAGATAGCATTTATTTTTGTGTACATTTGAGCCCATTTTGGTGCATATCCAAGTCATATTAAGAAAATTTTATCGTAGGGAAAATAATGACAATATCTGCTCAACTCTACATAAAGGTCGCATCTAAAGCCAATTATACAAAAACTAAAAATCTGTGAGAAGATTGGTTGGCACCAGCAGATAGCATTTATTTTTGTGTACATTTGAGCCCATTTTGGTGCATATCCAAGCCATATTAAGAAAATTTCATCGTACGGAAAATAATGACAATATCTGCTCAACTCTACATAAAGGTCGCATCTAAAGCCAATTATACAAAAACTAAAAATCTGTGAGAAGATTGGTTGGCACCAGCAGATAGCATTTATTTTTGTGTACATTTGATCCCATTCTGGTGCATATCCAAGCCATATTAAGAAAATTCCATCGAAGGGAAAATAATGACAATATCTGCTCAACTCTACATAAAGGTCGCATCTAAAGCCAATTATACAAAAACTAAAAATCTGTGAGAAGATTGGTTGGCACCAGCAGATAGCATTTATTTTTGTGTACATTTGAACCCATTTTGGTGCATATCCAAGCCATATTAAGAAAATTCCATCGTAGGGAAAATAATGACAATATCTGCTCAACTCTACATAAAGGTCGCATCTAAAGCCAATTATACAAAAACTAAAAATCTGTGAGAAGAATGGTTGGCACCAGCAGATAGCATTTATTTTTGTGTACATTTGAGCTCATTTTGGTGCATATCCAAGCCATATTAAGAAAGTTTCATCGTAGGGAAAATAATGACAATATGTGCTCAACTCTACATAAAGGTCGCATCTAAAGCCAATTATACAAAAACTAAAACTCTGTGAGAAGATTGGTTGGCACCAGCAGATAGCATTTATTTTTGTGTACATTTGTGCCCATTTTGGTGCATATCCAAGTCATATTAAGAACATTTCATCGTAGGGACAATAATGACAATATCTGCTCAAATGTACAATAAGGTCACATCTAAAGCCAATTATACAAAAACTAAAAATCTGTGAGAAGATTGGTTTGCACCAGCAGAAAGCATTTATTTTTGTGTACATTTGAGCCCATTTTGGTGCATATCCAAGCCATATTAAGAAAAATTCATCGTATGGAAAATAATTACAATATCTGCTCAACTCTACATAAAGGTCGCATCTAAAGCCAATTATACAAAAACTAAAAATCTGTTGAGAAGATTGGTTGGCACCAGCAGATAGCATTTATTTTTGTGTACATTTGAGCCCATTTTGGTGCATATCCAAGTCATATTAAGAACATTTTATCGTAGGGAAAATAATGACAATATCTGCTCAACTCTAAATAAAGGTCGCATCTAAAGCCAATTATACAAAAACTAAAAATCTGTGAGAAGATTGGTTGGCACCAGCAAAAAGCATTTATTTTTGTGTACATTTGAGCCCATTTTGGTGCATATCCAAGCCATATTAAGAACAATTCATCGTAGGGAAAATAATGACAATATCTGCTCAACTCTACATAAAGGTCGCATCTAAAGCCAATTATACAAAAACTAAAAATCTGTGAGAAGATTGGTTGGCACCAACAGATAGCATTTATTTTTGTGTACATTTGAGCCAATTTTGGTGCATATCCAAGCCATATTAAGAAAAATTCATCGTAGGGAAAATAATGACAATATCTGGTCAACTCTTCATAAAGGTCGCATCTAAAACCAATTATACAAAAACTAAAAATCTGTGAGAAGATTGGTTGGCACCAGCAGATAGCATTTATTTTTGTGTACATTTGAGCCCATTTTGGTGCATATCCAAGCCATATTAAGAAAATTTCATCGTAGGGAAAATAATGACAATATCTGCTCAACTCTACATAAAGGTCGCATCTAAAGCCAATTATACAAAAACTAAAAATATGTGAGAAGATTGGTTGGCACCAGCAGATAGTATTTATTTTTGTGTACATTTGAGCCCATTTTGGTGCATATCCAAGCCATATTAAGAAAATTCGATCGTAGGGAAAATAATGACAATATCTGCTCAACTCTACATAAAGGTCGCATCTAAAGCCAATTATACAAAAACTAAAAATCTGTGAGAAGATTAGTTGGCACCAGCAGATAGCATTTATTTTTGTGTACATTTGAGCCCATTTTGGTGCAGATCCAAGTCATATTAAGAAAATTTTATCGTAGGGAAAATAATGACAATATCTGATCAACTCTACATAAAGGTCGCATCTAAAGCCAATTATACAAAAACTAAAAATCTGTGAGAAGATTGGTTGGCACCAGCAGATAGCATTTATTTTTGTGTACATTTGAGCCCATTTTGGTGCATATCCAAGCCATATTAAGAAAATTTCATCGTAGGGAAAATAATGACAATATCTGCTCAACTCTACATAAAGGTCGCATCTAAAGCCAATTATACAAAAACTAAAAATCTGTGAGAAGATTGGTTGGCACCAGCAGATAGCATTTATTTTTGTGTACATTTGAGCCCATTCTGGTGCATATCCAAGCCATACTAAGAAAATTCCATCGAAGGGAAAATAATGACAATATCTGCTCAACTCTACATAAAGGTCGCATCTAAAGCCAATTATACAAAAACTAAAATTCTGTGAGAAGATTGGTTGGCACCAGCAGATAGCATTTATTTTTGTGTACATTTGAGCCCATTTTGGTGCATATCCAAGCTATATTAAGAAACTTTCATCGTAGGGACAATAATGACAATATCTGCTCAAATGTACAATAAGGTCGCATCTAAAGCCAATCATACAAAAACTAAAAATCTGTGAGAAGATTGGTTGGCACCAGCAGAAAGCATTTATTTTTGTGTACATTTGAGCCTATTTTGGTGCATATCCAAGCTATATTAAGAAAAATTCATCGTAGGGAAAATAATGACAATATCTGCTCAACTCTACATAAAGGTCGCATCTAAAGCCAATTATACAAAAACTAAAAATCTGTTGAGAAGATTGGTTGGCACCAGCAGATAGCATTTATTTTTGTATACATTTGAGCCCATTTGGGTGCATATCCAAGTCATATTAAGAACATTTTATCGAAGGGAAAATAATGACAATATCTGCTCACATCTACATAAAGGTCGCATCTAAAGCCAATTATACAAAAACTAAAAATCTGTGAGAAGATTGGTTGGCACCAGCAGAAAGCATTTATTTTTGTGTACATTTGAGCCCATTTTGGTGAATATCCAAGCCATATTAAGAAAAATTCATCGTAGGGAAAATAATGACAATATCTGCTCAACTCTACATAAAGGTCGCATCTAAAGCCAATTATACAAAAACTAAAAATCTGTGAGAAGATTGGTTGGCACCAGCAGATAGCATCTATTTTTGTGTACATTTGAGCCCATTTTGATGCATATCCAAGTCATATTAAGAAAATTTTATCGTAGGGAAAATAATGACAATATCTGCTCAACTCTACATAAAGGTCGCATCTAAAGCCAATTATACAAAAACTAAAAATCTGTGAGAAGATTGGTTGGCACCAGCAGATAGCATTTATTTTTGTGTACATTTGAGCCCATTTTGGTGCATATCCAAGCCATATTAAGAAAATTCCATCGTAGGGAAAATAATGACAATATCTGCTTAACTCTACATAAAGGTCGCATCTAAAGCCAATTATACAAAAACTAAAAATCTGTGAGAAGATTGGTTGGCACCAGCAGAAAGCATTTATTTTTGTGTACATTTGAGCCCATTTTTGTGCATATCCAAGCCATATTAAGAAAATTTCATCGTAGGGACAATAATGACAATATCTTCTCAACTCTACATAAAGGTCGCATCTAAAGCCAATTATACAAAAACTAAAAATCTGTGAGAAGATTGGTTGGCACCAGCAGATAGCATTTATGTTTGTGTACATTTGATCCCATTCTGGTGCATATCCAAGCCATATTAAGAAAATTCCATCGTAGGGAAAATAATGACAATATCTGCTCAACTCTACATAAAGGTCGCATCTAAAGCCAATTATACAAAAACTAAAAATCTGTGAGAAGATTGGTTGGCACCAGCAGATAGCATTTATGTTTGTGTACATTTGAGCCCATTTTGGTGCATATCCAAGCCATATTAAGAAAGTTTCATCGTAGGGAAAATAATGACAATATCTGCTCAATTCTACATAAAGGTCGCATCTAAAGCCAACTATGCAAAAACTAAAAATCTGTGAGAAGATTGGTTGGCACCAGCAGATAGCATTTATTTTTGTGTACATTTGAGCCCATTTTGGTGCATATCCAAGCCATATTAAGAAACTTTCATCGTAGGGACAATAATGACAATATCTGCTCAACTCTACATAAAGGTCGCATCTAAAGCCAATTATACAAAAACTAAAAATCTGTGAGAAGATTGGTTGGCACCAGCAGATAGCATTTATTTTTGTGTACATTTGAGCCCATTCTGGTGCATATCCAAGCCATATTAAGAAAATTCCATCATAGGGAAAATAATGACAATATCTGCTCAACTCTACATAAAGGTCGCATCTAAAGCCAATTATACAAAAACTAAAAATCTGTGAGAAGATTGGTTGGCACCAGCAGATAGCATTTATGTTTGTGTACATTTGAGCCCATTTTGGTGCATATCCAAGCCATATTAAGAAAATTCCATCGTAGGGAAAATAATGACAATATCTGCTCAATTCTACATAAAGGTCGCATCTAAAGCCAACTATACAAAAACTAAAAATCTGTGAGAAGATTGGTTGGCACCAGCAGATAGCATTTATTTTTGTGTACAATTGAGCATATTTTGGTGCATATCCAAGCCATATTAAGAAACTTTCATCTTAGGGACAATAATGACAATATCTGCTCAACTCTACATAAAGGTCGCATCTAAAGCCAATTATACAAAAACTAAAAATCTGTGAGAAGATTGGTTGGCACCAACAGATAGCATTTATTTTTGTGTACATTTGAGCCCATTTTGGTGCATATCCAAGCTATATTAAGAAACTTTCATCGTAGGGACAATAATGACAATATCTGCTCAACTCTACATAAAGGTCGCATCTAAAGCCAATTATACAAAAACTAAAAATATGTGAGAAGATTGGTTGGCACCAGCAGATAGCATTTATTTTTGTGTACATTTGAGCCCATTTTGGTGCATATCCAAGCCATATTAAGAAAATTTCATCGTAGGGAAAATAATGACAATATCTGCTCAAATGTACAATAAGGTCGCATCTAAAGCCAATTATACAAAAACTAAAAATCTGTGAGAAGATTGGTTGGCACCAGCAGATAGCATTTATGTTTGTGTACATTTGAGCCCATTTTGGTGCATATCCAAGCCATATTAAGAAAGTTTCATCGTAGGGAAAATAATGACAATATCTGCTCAATTCTACATAAAGGTCGCATCTAAAGCCAACTATACAAAAAACTAAAAATCTGTGAGAAGATTGGTTGGCACCAGCAGATAGCATTTATTTTTGTGTACATTTGAGCCCATTTTGGTGCATATCCAAGCCATATTAAGAAACTTTCATCTTAGGGACAATAATGACAATATCTGCTCAACTCTACATAAAGGTCGCATCTAAAGCCAATTATACAAAAACTAAAAATCTGTGAGAAGATTGGTTGGCACCAGCAGATAGCATTTATTTTTGTGTACATTTGAGCCCATTTTGGTGCATATCCAAGCTATATTAAGAAACTTTCATCGTAGGGACAATAATGACAATATCTGCTCAACTCTACATAAAGGTCGCATCTAAAGCCAATTATACAAAAACTAAAAATATGTGAGAAGATTGGTTGGCACCAGCAGATAGCATTTATTTTTGTGTACATTTGAGCCCATTTTGGTGCATATCCAAGCCATATTAAGAAAATTTCATCGTAGGGAAAATAATGACAATATCTGCTCAAATGTACAATAAGGTCGCATCTAAAGCCAATTATACAAAAACTAAAAATCTGTGAGAAGATTGATTGGCACCAGCAGAAAGCATTTATTTTTGTGTACATTTGAGCCCATTTTTGTGCATATCCAAGCCATATTAAGAAAATTTCATCGTAGGGATAATAATGACAATATCTACTCAACTCTACATAAAGGTCGCATCTAAAGCCAATTATACAAAAACTAAAAATCTGTGAGAAGATTGGCTGGCACCAGCAGATAGGATTTATTTTTGTGTACATTTGAGCCCATTCTGGTGCATATCCAAGCCATATTAAGAAAATTTCATCGTAGGGAAAATAATGACAATATCTGCTCAAATGTACAATAAGGTCGCATCTAAAGCCAATTATACAAAAACTAAAAATCTGTGAGAAGATTGGTTGGCACCAGCAGATAGCATTTATTTTTGTGTACATTTGAGCCCATTTTGGTGCATATCCAAGTCATATTAAGTAAATTCCATCGTAGGGAAAATAATGACAATATCTGCTCAACTCTACATAAAAGTCGCATCTAAAGCCAATTATACAAAAACTAAAAATATGTGAGAAGATTGGTTGGCACCAGCAGAAAGCATTTATTTTTGTGTACATTTGAGCCCATTTTGGTGCATATCCAAGTCATATTAAGAAAATTTTATCGTAGGGAAAATAATGACAATATCTGCTCAACTCTACATAAAGGTCGCATCTAAAGCCAATTATACAAAAACTAAAAATCTGTGAGAAGATTGGTTGGCACCAGCAGATAGCATTTATTTTTGTGTACATTTGAGCCCATTTTGGTGCATATCCAAGCCATATTAAGAAAATTTCATCGTAGGGAAAATAATGACAATATCTGCTCAACTCTACATAAAGGTCGCATCTAAAGCCAATTATACAAAAACTAAAAATCTGTGAGAAGATTGGTTGGCACCAGCAGATAGCATTTTTGTGTGTGTACATTTGAGCCCATTTTGGTGCATATCCAAGCCATATTAAGAAAATTTCATAGTAGGGAAAATAATGACAATATCTGCTCAACTCTACATAAAGGTCGCATCTAAAGCCAATTATACAAAAACTAAAATTCTGTGAGAAGATTGGTTGGCACCAGCAGATAGCATTTATTTTTGTGTACATTTGAGCCTATTTTGGTGCATATCCAAGCCATATTAAGAAACTTTCATCGTAGGGACAATAATGACAATATCTGCTCAAATGTACAATAAGGTCGCATCTAAAGCCAATTATACAAAAACTAAAAATCTGTGAGAAGATTGGTTGGCACCAGCAGATAGCATTTATTTTTGTGTACATTTGAGCCCATTTTGGTGCATATCCAAGCCATATTAAGAAAATTTCATCGTAGGGACAATAATGACAATATCTGCTAAAGTCTACATAAAGGTCGCATCTAAAGCCAATTATACAAAAACTAAAATTCTGTGAGAAGATTGGTTGGCACCAGCAGATAGCATTTATTTTTGTGTACATTTGAGCCCATTTTGGTGCATATCCAAGCCATATTAAGAAAATTTCATCGTAGGGAAAATAATGACAATATCTGCTCAACTCTACATAAAGGTCGCATCTAAAGCCAATTATACAAAAACTAAAAATCTGTGAGAAGATTGGTTGGCACCAGCAGAAAGCATTTATTTTTGTGTACATTTGAGCCCATTTTGGTGCATATCCAAGCCATATTAAGAAAATTTCATCGTAGGGAAAATAATGACAATATCTGCTCAACTCTACATAAAGGTCGCATCTAAAGCCAATTATACAAAAACTAAAAATCTGTGAGAAGATTGGTTGGCACCAGCAGATAGCATTTATTTTTGTGTACATTTGAGCCCATTTTGGTGCATATCCAAGTCATATTAAGAAAATTTTATCGTAGGGAAAATAATGACAATATCTGCTCAACTCTACATAAAGGTCGCATCTAAAGCCAATTATACAAAACAAAAAATCTGTGAGAAGATTGGTTGGCACCAGCAGATAGCATTTATTTTTGTGTACATTTGAGCCCATTTTGGTGCATATCCAAGTCATATTAAGAAAATTTTATCGTAGGGAAAATAATGACAATATCTGCTCAACTCTACATAAAGGTCGCATCTAAAGCCAATTATACAAAAACTAAAAATCTGTGAGAAGATTGGTTGGCACCAGCAGATAGCATTTATGTTTGTGTACATTTGAGCCCATTTTGGTGCATATCCAAGCCATATTAAGAAAGTTTCATCGTAGGGACAATAATGACAATATCTGCTCAAATGTACAATAAGGTCGCATCTAAAGCCAATTATACAAAAACTAAAAATCTGTGAGAAGATTGGTTGGCACCAGCAGAAAGCATTTATTTTTGTGTACATTTGAGCCCATTTTGGTGCATATCCAAGCCATATTAAGAAAATTCCATCGTAGGGACAATAATGACAATATCTGCTCAACTCTACATAAAGGTCGCATCTAAAGCCAATTATACAAAAACTAAAATTCTGTGAGAAGATTGGTTGGCACCAGCAGATAGCATTTATTTTTGTGTACATTTGAGCCCATTTTGGTGCATATCCAAGCCATATTAAGAAAATTTCATCGTAGGGAAAATAATGACAATATCTGCTCAACTCTACATAAAGGTCGCATCTAAAGCCAATTATACAAAAACTAAAAATCTGTGAGAAGATTGGTTGGCACCAGCAGAAAGCATTTATTTTTGTGTACATTTGAGCCCATTTTGGTGCATATCCAAGCCATATTAAGAAAATTTCATCGTAGGGAAAATAATGACAATATCTGCTCAACTCTACATAAAAGTCGCATCTAAAGCCAATTATACAAAAACTAAAAATCTGTGAGAAGATTGGTTGGCACCAGCAGATAGCATTTATTTTTGTGTACATTTGAGCCCATTTTGGTGCATATCCAAGTCATATTAAGAAAATTTTATCGTAGGGAAAATAATGACAATATCTGCTCAACTCTACATAAAGGTCGCATCTAAAGCCAATTATACAAAACAAAAAATCTGTGAGAAGATTGGTTGGCACCAGCAGATAGCATTTATTTTTGTGTACAATTGAGCCCATTTTGGTGCATATCCAAGTCATATTAAGAAAATTTTATCGTAGGGAAAATAATGACAATATCTGCTCAACTCTACATAAAGGTCGCATCTAAAGCCAATTATACAAAAACTAAAAATCTGTGAGAAGATTGGTTGGCACCAGCAGATAGCATTTATTTCTGTGTACATTTGAGCCCATTTTGGTGCATATCCAAGCCATATTAAGAAAATTTTATCGTAGGGAAAATAATGACAATATCTGCTCAACTCTACATAAAGGTCGCATCTAAAGCCAATTATACAAAAACTAAAAATATGTGAGAAGATTGGTTGGCACCAGCAGATAGCATTTATTTTTGTGTACATTTGAGCCCATTTTGGTGCATATCCAAGTCATATTAAGAAAATTTTATCGTAGGGAAAATAATGACAATATCTGCTCAACTCTACATAAAGGTCGCATCTAAAGCCAATTATACAAAACTAAAAATCTGTGAGAAGATTGGTTGGCACCAGCAGATAGCATTTATTTTTGTGTACATTTGAGCCCATTTTGGTGCATATCCAAACCATATTAAGAAAATTTAATCGTAGGGAAAATAATGACAATATCTGCTCAACTCTACATAAAGGTCGCATCTAAAGCCAATTATACAAAAACTAAAAATCTGTGAGAAGATTGGTTGGCACCAGCAGATAACATTTATTTTTGTGTACATTTGAGCCCATTTTGGTGCATATCCAAGCCATATTAAGAAAATTTCATCGTAGGGAAAATAATGACAATATCTGCTCAACTCTACATAAAGGTCGCATCTAAAGCCAATTATACAAAAACTAAACATCTGTGAGAAGATTGGTTGGCACCAGCAGATAGCATTTATTTTTGTGTACATTTGAGCCCATTTTGGTGCATATCCAAGTCATATTAAGAACATTTTATCGTAGGGAAAATAATGACAATATCTGCTCAACTCTACATAAAGGTCGCATCTAAAGCCAATTATACAAAAACTAAAAATCTGTGAGAAGATTGGTTGGCACCAGCAGATAGCATTTATTTTTGTGTACATTTGAGCCCATTTTGGTGCATATCCAAGCCATATTAAGAAAATTTCATCGTAGGGAAAATAATGACAATATCTGCTCAACTCTACATAAAGGTCGCATCTAAAGCCAATTTTACAAAAACTAAAAATCTGTGAGAAGATTGGTTGGCACCAGCAGATAGCATTTATTTTTGTGTACATTTGAGCCCATTTTGGTGCATATCCAAGTCATATTAAGAAAATTTCATCGTAGGGAAAATAATGACAATATCTGCTCAACTCTACATAAAGGTCGCATCTAAAGCCAATTATACAAAAACTAAAAATCTGTGAGAAGATTGGTTGGCACCAGCAGATAGCATTTATTTTTGTGTACATTTGAGCCCATTTTGGTGCATATCCAAGTCATATTAAGAAAATTCCATCGTAGGGAAAATAATGACAATATCTGCTCAACTCTACATAAAGGTCGCATCTAAAGCCAATTATACAAAAACTAAAAATCTGTGAGAAGATTGGTTGGCACCAGCAGATCGCATTTATTTTTGTGTACATTTGAGCCCATTCTGGTGCATATCCAAGCCATATTAAGAAAATTCCATCGTAGGGAAAATAATGACAATATCTGCTCAACTCTACATAAAGGTCGCATCTAAAGCCAATTATACAAAAACTAAAAATCTGTGAGAAGATTGGTTGGCACCAGAAGATAGCATTTATGTTTGTGTACATTTGAGCCCATTTTGGTGCATATCCAAGCCTTATTAAGAAAGTTTCATCGTAGGGAAAATAATGACAATATCTGCTCAACTCTACATAAAGGTCGCATCTAAAGCCAATTATACAAAAACTAAAAATCTGTGAGAAGATTGGTTGGCACCAGCAGATAGCATTTATTTTTGTGTACATTTGAGCCCATTTTGGTGCATATCCAAGCCATATTAAGAAAATTCCATCGTAGGGAAAATAATGACAATATCTGCTCAACTCTACATAAAGGTCGCATCTAAAGCCAATTATACAAAAACAAAAAATATGTGAGAAGATTGGTTGGCACCAGCAGAAAGCATTTATTTTTGTGTACATTTGAGCCCATTTTGGTGCATATCCAAGTCATATTAAGAAAATTTTATCGTAGGGAAAATAATGACAATATCTGCTCAACTCTACATAAAGGTCGCATCTAAAGCCAATTATACAAAAACTAAAAATCTGTGAGAAGATTGGTTGGCACCAGCAGATAGCATTTATTTTTGTGTACATTTGAGCCCATTTTGGTGCATATCCAAGCCATATTAAGAACATTTCATGGTAGGGAAAATAATGACAATATCTGCTCAACTCTACATAAAGGTCGCATCTAAAGCCAATTATACAAAAACTAAAAATCTGTGAGAAGATTGGTTGGCACCAGCAGATAGCATTTATTTTTGTGTACATTTGAGCCCATTTTGGTGCATATCCAAGCCATATTAAGAAAATTCCATCGTAGGGACAATAATGACAATATCTGCTCAACTCTACATAAAGGTCGCATCTAAAGCCAAGTATACAAAAACTAAAAATCTGTGAGAAGATTGGTTGGCACCAGCAGATAGCATTTATTTGTGTGTACATTTGAGCCTATTTTGTTGCATATCCAAGCTATATTAAGAAACTTTCATCGTAGGGACAATAATGACAATATCTGCTCAAATGTACAATAAGGTCGCATCTAAAGCCAATTATACAAAAACTAAAAATCTGTGAGAAGATTGGTTGGCACCAGCAGAAAGCATTTATTTTTGTGTACATTTGAGCCCATTTTGGTGCATATCCAAGCCATATTAAGAAAATTTCATCGTAGGGAAAATAATGACAATATCTGCTCAACTCTACATAAAGGTCGCATCTAAAGCCAATTATACAAAAACTAAAAATCTGTGAGAAGATTGGTTGGCACCAGCAGATAGCATTTATTTTTGTGTACATTTGAGCCCATTTTGGTGCATATCCAAGCCATATTAAGAAAATTTCATCGTAGGGAAAATAATGACAATATCTGCTCAACTCTACATAAAGGTCGCATCTAAAGCCAATTATACAAAAACTAAAAATCTGTGAGAAGATTGGTTGGCACCAGCAGATAGCATTTATTTTTGTGTACATTTGAGCCCATTTTGGTGCATATCCAAGTCATATTAAGAAAATTTTATCGTAGGGAAAATAATGACAATATCTGCTCAACTCTACATAAAGGTCGCATCTAAAGCCAATTATACAAAACTAAAAATCTGTGAGAAGATTGGTTGGCACCAGCAGATAGCATTTATTTTTGTGTACATTTGAGCCCATTTTGGTGCATATCCAAGTCATATTAAGAACATTTTATCGTAGGGAAAATAATGACAATATCTGCTCAACTCTACATAAAGGTCGCATCTAAAGCCAATTATACAAAACTAAAAATCTGTGAGAAGATTGGTTGGCACCAGCAGATAGCATTTATTTTTGTGTACATTTGAGCCCATTTTGGTGCATATCCAAGCCTTATTAAGAAAATTTAATCGTAGGGAAAATAATGACAATATCTGCTCAACTCTACATAAAGGTCGCATCTAAAGCCAATTATACAAAAACTAAAAATCTGTGAGAAGATTGGTTGGCACCAGCAGATAGCATTTATTTTGTGTACATTTGAGCCCATTTTGGTGCATATCCAAGCCATATTAAGAAAATTTCATCGTAGGGAAAATAATGACAATATCTGCTCAACTCTACATAAAGGTCGCATCTAAAGCCAATTATACAAAAACTAAACATCTGTGAGAAGATTGGTTGGCACCAGCAGATAGCATTTATTTTTGTGTACATTTGAGCCTATTTTGGTGCATATCCAAGCTATATTAAGAAACTTTCATCGTAGGGACAATAATGACAATATCTGCTCAAATGTACAATAAGGTCGCATCTAAAGCCAATTATACAAAAACTAAAAATCTGTGAGAAGATTGGTTGGCACCAGCAGAAAGCATTTATTTTTGTGTACATTTGAGCCCATTTTGGTGCATATCCAAGCCATATTTAGAAAATTTCATCGTAGGGAAAATAATGACAATATCTGCTCAACTCTACATAAAGGTCGCATCTAAAGCCAATTATACAAAAACTAAAAATCTGTGAGAAGATTGGTTGGCACCAGCAGAAAGCATTTATTTTTGTGTACATTTGAGCCCATTTTGGTGCATATCCAAGCCATATTAAGAAAATTTCATCGTAGGGAAAATAATGACAATATCTGCTCAACTCTACATAAAGGTCGCATCTAAAGCCAATTATACAAAAACTAAAAATCTGTGAGAAGATTGGTTGGCACCAGCAGATAGCATTTATTTTTGTGTACATTTGAGCCCATTTTGGTGCATATCCAAGTCATATTAAGAAAATTTAATCGTAGGGAAAATAATGACAATATCTGCTCAACTCTACATAAAGGTCGCATCTAAAGCCAATTATACAAAAACTAAAAATCTGTGAGAAGATTGGTTGGCACCAGCAGATAGCATTTATTTTTGTGTACATTTGAGCCCATTTTGGTGCATATCCAAGCCATATTAAGAAAATTTCATCGTAGGGAAAATAATGACAATATCTGCTCAACTCTACATAAAGGTCGCATCTAAAGCCAATTATACAAAAACTAAAAATCTGTGAGAAGATTGGTTGGCACCAGCAGATAGCATTTATTTTTGTGTACATTTGAGCCCATTTTGGTGCATATCCAAGTCATATTAAGAAAATTTTATCGTAGGGAAAATAATGACAATATCTGCTCAACTCTACATAAAGGTCGCATCTAAAGCCAATTATACAAAACTAAAAATCTGTGAGAAGATTGGTTGGCACCAGCGATAGCATTTATTTTTGTGTACATTTGAGCCCATTTTGGTGCATATCCAAGTCATATTAAGAACATTTTATCGTAGGGAAAATAATGACAATATCTGCTCAACTCTACATAAAGGTCGCATCTAAAGCCAATTATACAAAAACTAAAAATCTGTGAGAAGATTGGTTGGCACCAGCAGATAGCATTTATTTTTGTGTACATTTGAGCCCATTTTGGTGCATATCCAAGCCATATTAAGAAAAATTCATCGTAGGGAAAATAATGACAATATCTGCTCAACTCTACATAAAGGTCGCATCTAAAGCCAATTATACAAAAACTAAAAATCTGTGAGAAGATTGGTTGGCACCAGCAGAAAGCATTTATTTTTGTGTACATTTGAGCCCATTTTGGTGCATATCCAAGCCATATTAAGAAAATTTCATCGTAGGGAAAATAATGACAATATCTGCTCAACTCTACATAAAGGTCGCATCTAAAGCCAATTATACAAAAACTAAAAATCTGTGAGAAGATTGGTTGGCATCAGCAGAAAGCATTTATTTTTGTGTACATTTGAGCCCATTTTGGTGCATATCCAAGCCATATTAAGAAAATTTCATCGTAGGGAAAATAATGACAATATCTGCTCAACTCTACATAAAGGTCGCATCTAAAGCCAATTATACAAAAACTAAAAATCTGTGAGAAGATTGGTTGGCACCAGCAGATAGCATTTATTTTTGTGTACATTTGAGCCCATTTTGGTGCATATCCAAGTCATATTAAGAAAATTTTATCGTAGGGAAAATAATGACAATATCTGCTCAACTCTACATAAAGGTCGCATCTAAAGCCAATTATACAAAACAAAAAATCTGTGAGAAGATTGGTTGGCACCAGCAGATAGCATTTATTTTTGTGTACATTTGAGCCCATTTTGGTGCATATCCAAGTCATATTAAGAACATTTTATTGTAGGGAAAATAATGACAATATCTGCTCAACTCTACATAAAGGTCGCATCTAAAGCCAATTATACAAAAACTAAAAATCTGTGAGAAGATTGGTTGGCACCAGCAGATAGCATTTATTTCTGTGTACATTTGAGCCCATTTTGGTGCATATCCAAGCCATATTAAGAAAATTTAATCGTAGGGAAAATAATGACAATATCTGCTCAACTCTACATAAAGGTCGCATCTAAAGCCAATTATACAAAAACTAAAAATCTGTGAGAAGATTGGTTGGCACCAGCAGATAGCATTTATTTTTGTGTACATTTGAGCCCATTTTGGTGCATATCCAAGTCATATTAAGAAAATTTTATCGTAGGGAAAATAATGACAATATCTGCTCAACTCTACATAAAGGTCGCATCTAAAGCCAATTATACAAAACTAAAAATCTGTGAGAAGATTGGTTGGCACCAGCGATAGCATTTATTTTTGTGTACATTTGAGCCCATTTTGGTGCATATCCAAGTCATATTAAGAACATTTTATCGTAGGGAAAATAATGACAATATCTGCTCAACTCTACATAAAGGTCGCATCTAAAGCCAATTATACAAAAACTAAAAATCTGTGAGAAGATTGGTTGGCACCAGCAGATAGCATTTATTTTTGTGTACATTTGAGCCCATTTTGGTGCATATCCAAGCCATATTAAGAAAAATTCATCGTAGGGAAAATAATGACAATATCTGCTCAACTCTACATAAAGGTCGCATCTAAAGCCAATTATACAAAAACTAAAAATCTGTGAGAAGATTGGTTGGCACCAGCAGAAAGCATTTATTTTTGTGTACATTTGAGCCCATTTTGGTGCATATCCAAGCCATATTAAGAAAATTTCATCGTAGGGAAAATAATGACAATATCTGCTCAACTCTACATAAAGGTCGCATCTAAAGCCAATTATACAAAAACTAAAAATCTGTGAGAAGATTGGTTGGCACCAGCAGAAAGCATTTATTTTTGTGTACATTTGAGCCCATTTTGGTGCATATCCAAGCCATATTAAGAAAATTTCATCGTAGGGAAAATAATGACAATATCTGCTCAACTCTACATAAAGGTCGCATCTAAAGCCAATTATACAAAAACTAAAAATCTGTGAGAAGATTGGTTGGCACCAGCAGATAGCATTTATTTTTGTGTACATTTGAGCCCATTTTGGTGCATATCCAAGTCATATTAAGAAAATTTTATCGTAGGGAAAATAATGACAATATCTGCTCAACTCTACATAAAGGTCGCATCTAAAGCCAATTATACAAAACAAAAAATCTGTGAGAAGATTGGTTGGCACCAGCAGATAGCATTTATTTTTGTGTACATTTGAGCCCATTTTGGTGCATATCCAAGTCATATTAAGAACATTTTATTGTAGGGAAAATAATGACAATATCTGCTCAACTCTACATAAAGGTCGCATCTAAAGCCAATTATACAAAAACTAAAAATCTGTGAGAAGATTGGTTGGCACCAGCAGATAGCATTTATTTCTGTGTACATTTGAGCCCATTTTGGTGCATATCCAAGCCATATTAAGAAAATTTAATCGTAGGGAAAATAATGACAATATCTGCTCAACTCTACATAAAGGTCGCATCTAAAGCCAATTATACAAAAACTAAAAATCTGTGAGAAGATTGGTTGGCACCAGCAGATAGCATTTATTTTTGTGTACATTTGAGCCCATTTTGGTGCATATCCAAGCCATATTAAGAAAATTTCATCGTAGGGAAAATAATGACAATATCTGCTCAACTCTACATAAAGGTCGCATCTAAAGCCAATTATACAAAAACTAAAAATCTGTGAGAAGATTGGTTGGCACCAGCAGATAGCATTTATTTTTGTGTACATTTGAGCCCATTTTGGTGCATATCCAAGTCATATTAAGAAAATTTTATCGTAGGGAAAATAATGACAATATCTGCTCAACTCTACATAAAGGTCGCATCTAAAGCCAATTATACAAAAACTAAAAATATGTGAGAAGATTGGTTGGCACCAGCAGATAGCATTTATTTTTGTGTACATTTGAGCCCATTTTGGTGCATATCCAAGTCATATTAAGAAAATTTTATCGTAGGGAAAATAATGACAATATCTGCTCAACTCTACATAAAGGTCGCATCTAAAGCCAATTATACAAAACTAAAAATCTGTGAGAAGATTGGTTGGCACCAGCAGATAGCATTTATTTTTGTGTACATTTGAGCCCATTTTGGTGCATATCCAAACCATATTAAGAAAATTTAATCGTAGCGAAAATAATGACAATATCTGCTCAACTCTACATAAAGGTCGCATCTAAAGCCAATTATACAAAAACTAAAAATCTGTGAGAAGATTGGTTGGCACCAGCAGATAACATTTATTTTTGTGTACATTTGAGCCCATTTTGGTGCATATCCAAGCCATATTAAGAAAATTTCATCGTAGGGAAAATAATGACAATATCTGCTCAACTCTACATAAAGGTCGCATCTAAAGCCAATTATACAAAAACTAAACATCTGTGAGAAGATTGGTTGGCACCAGCAGATAGCATTTATTTTTGTGTACATTTGAGCCCATTTTGGTGCATATCCAAGTCATATTAAGAACATTTTATCGTAGGGAAAATAATGACAATATCTGCTCAACTCTACATAAAGGTCGCATCTAAAGCCAATTATACAAAAACTAAAAATCTGTGAGAAGATTGGTTGGCACCAGCAGATAGCATTTATTTTTGTGTACATTTGAGCCCATTTTGGTGCATATCCAAGCCATATTAAGAAAATTTCATCGTAGGGAAAATAATGACAATATCTGCTCAACTCTACATAAAGGTCGCATCTAAAGCCAATTTTACAAAAACTAAAAATCTGTGAGAAGATTGGTTGGCACCAGCAGATAGCATTTATTTTTGTGTACATTTGAGCCCATTTTGGTGCATATCCAAGTCATATTAAGAAAATTTCATCGTAGGGAAAATAATGACAATATCTGCTCAACTCTACATAAAGGTCGCATCTAAAGCCAATTATACAAAAACTAAAAATCTGTGAGAAGATTGGTTGGCACCAGCAGATAGCATTTATTTTTGTGTACATTTGAGCCCATTCTGGTGCATATCCAAGCCATATTAAGAAAATTCCATCGTAGGGAAAATAATGACAATATCTGCTCAACTCTACATAAAGGTCGCATCTAAAGCCAATTATACAAAAACTAAAAATCTGTGAGAAGATTGGTTGGCACCAGAAGATAGCATTTATGTTTGTGTACATTTGAGCCCATTTTGGTGCATATCCAAGCCTTATTAAGAAAGTTTCATCGTAGGGAAAATAATGACAATATCTGCTCAACTCTACATAAAGGTCGCATCTAAAGCCAATTATACAAAAACTAAAAATCTGTGAGAAGATTGGTTGGCACCAGCAGATAGCATTTATTTTTGTGTACATTTGAGCCCATTTTGGTGCATATCCAAGCCATATTAAGAAAATTCCATCGTAGGGAAAATAATGACAATATCTGCTCAACTCTACATAAAGGTCGCATCTAAAGCCAATTATACAAAAACAAAAAATATGTGAGAAGATTGGTTGGCACCAGCAGAAAGCATTTATTTTTGTGTACATTTGAGCCCATTTTGGTGCATATCCAAGTCATATTAAGAAAATTTTATCGTAGGGAAAATAATGACAATATCTGCTCAACTCTACATAAAGGTCGCATCTAAAGCCAATTATACAAAAACTAAAAATCTGTGAGAAGATTGGTTGGCACCAGCAGATAGCTTTTATTTTTATGTACATTTGAGCCCATCTTGGTGCATATCCAAGCCATATTAAGAAAATTTAATCGTAGGGAAAATAATGACAATATCTGATCAACTCTACATAAAGGTCGCATCTAAAGCCAATTATACAAAAACTAAAAATCTGTGAGAAGATTGGTTGGCACCAGCAGATAGCATTTATTTTTGTGTACATTTGAGCCCATTTTGGTGCATATCCAAGCCATATTAAGAAAATTCCATCGTAGGGACAATAATGACAATATCTGCTCAACTCTACATAAAGGTCGCATCTAAAGCCAATTATACAAAAACTAAAAATCTGTGAGAAGATTGGTTGGCACCAGCAGATAGCATTTATTTGTGTGTACATTTGAGCCTATTTTGTTGCATATCCAAGCTATATTAAGAAACTTTCATCGTAGGGACAATAATGACAATATCTGCTCAAATGTACAATAAGGTCGCATCTAAAGCCAATTATACAAAAACTAAAAATCTGTGAGAAGATTGGTTGGCACCAGCAGATAGCATTTATTTTTGTGTACATTTGAGCCCATTTTGGTGCATATCCAAGCCATATTAAGAAAATTTCATCGTAGGGAAAATAATGACAATATCTGCTCAACTCTACATAAAGGTCGCATCTAAAGCCAATTATACAAAAACTAAAAATCTGTGAGAAGATTGGTTGGCACCAGCAGATAGCATTTATTTTTGTGTACATTTGAGCCCATTCTGGTGCATATCCAAGCCATATTAAGAAAATTCCATCGTAGGGAAAATAATGACAATATCTGCTCAACTCTACATAAAGGTCGCATCTAAAGCCAATTATACAAAAACTAAAAATCTGTGAGAAGATTGGTTGGCACCAGCAGATATCATTTATGTTTGTGTACATTTGAGCCCATTTTGGTGCATATCCAAGCCTTATTAAGAAAGTTTCATCGTAGGGAAAATAATGACAATATCTGCTCAACTCTACATAAAGGTCGCATCTAAAGCCAATTATACAAAAACTAAAAATCTGTGAGAAGATTGGTTGGCACCAGCAGATAGCATTTATTTTTGTGTACATTTGAGCCCATTTTGGTGCATATCCAAGCCATATTAAGAAAATTCCATCGTAGGGAAAATAATGACAATATCTGCTCAACTCTACATAAAGGTCGCATCTAAAGCCAATTATACAAAAACAAAAAATATGTGAGAAGATTGGTTGGCACCAGCAGAAAGCATTTATTTTTGTGTACATTTGAGCCCATTTTGGTGCATATCCAAGTCATATTAAGAAAATTTTATCGTAGGGAAAATAATGACAATATCTGCTCAACTCTACATAAAGGTCGCATCTAAAGCCAATTATACAAAAACTAAAAATCTGTGAGAAGATTGGTTGGCACCAGCAGATAGCTTTTATTTTTATGTACATTTGAGCCCATCTTGGTGCATATCCAAGCCATATTAAGAAAATTTAATCGTAGGGAAAATAATGACAATATCTGCTCAACTCTACATAAAGGTCGCATCTAAAGCCAATTATACAAAAACTAAAAATCTGTGAGAAGATTGGTTGGCACCAGCAGATAGCATTTATTTTTGTGTACATTTGAGCCCATTTTGGTGCATATCCAAGCCATATTAAGAAAATTCCATCGTAGGGACAATAATGACAATATCTGCTCAACTCTACATAAAGGTCGCATCTAAAGCCAATTATACAAAAACTAAAAATCTGTGAGAAGATTGGTTGGCACCAGCAGATAGCATTTATTTGTGTGTACATTTGAGCCTATTTTGTTGCATATCCAAGCTATATTAAGAAACTTTCATCGTAGGGACAATAATGACAATATCTGCTCAAATGTACAATAAGGTCGCATCTAAAGCCAATTATACAAAAACTAAAAATCTGTGAGAAGATTGGTTGGCACCAGCAGATAGCATTTATTTTTGTGTACATTTGAGCCCATTTTGGTGCATATCCAAGCCATATTAAGAAAATTTCATCGTAGGGAAAATAATGACAATATCTGCTCAACTCTACATAAAGGTCGCATCTAAAGCCAATTATACAAAAACTAAAAATCTGTGAGAAGATTGGTTGGCACCAGCAGATAGCATTTATTTTTGTGTACATTTGAGCCTATTTTGTTGCATATCCAAGCTATATTAAGAAACTTTCATCGTAGGGACAATAATGACAATATCTGCTCAAATGTACAATAAGGTCGCATCTAAAGCCAATTATACAAAAACTAAAAATCTGTGAGAAGATTGGTTGGCACCAGCAGATAGCATTTATTTTTGTGTACATTTGAGCCCATTTTGGTGCATATCCAAGTCATATTAAGAAAATTTTATCGTAGGGAAAATAATGACAATATCTGCTCAACTCTACATAAAGGTCGCATCTAAAGCCAATTATACAAAACTAAAAATCTGTGAGAAGATTGGTTGGCACCAGCAGATAGCATTTATTTTTGTGTACATTTGAGCCCATTTTGGTGCATATCCAAGTCATATTAAGAACATTTTATCGTAGGGAAAATAATGACAATATCTGCTCAACTCTACATAAAGGTCGCATCTAAAGCCAATTATACAAAACTAAAAATCTGTGAGAAGATTGGTTGGCACCAGCAGATAGCATTTATGTTTGTGTACATTTGAGCCCATTTTGGTGCATATCCAAGCCTTATTTAGAAAATTTAATCGTAGGGAAAATAATGACAATATCTGCTCAACTCTACATAAAGGTCGCATCTAAAGCCAATTATACAAAAACTAAAAATCTGTGAGAAGATTGGTTGGCACCAGCAGATAGCATTTATTTTTGTGTACATTTGAGCCCATTTTGGTGCATATCCAAGCCATATTAAGCAAATTTCATCGTAGGGAAAATAATGACAATATCTGCTCAACTCTACATAAAGGTCGCATCTAAAGCCAATTATACAAAAACTAAAAATCTGTGAGAAGATTGGTTGGCACCAGCAGATAGCATTTATTTTTGTGTACATTTGAGCCCATTTTGGTGCATATCCAAGTCATATTAAGAAAATTTTATCGTAGGGAAAATAATGACAATATCTGCTCAACTCTACATAAAGGTCGCATCTAAAGCCAATTATACAAAAACTAAAATTCTGTGAGAAGATTGGTTGGCACCAGCAGATAGCATTTATTTTTGTGTACATGTGTGCTTATTTTGGTGCATATCCAAGCCATATTAAGAAACTTTCATCGTAGGGACAATAATGACAATATCTGCTCAAATGTACAATAAGGTCGCATCTAAAGCCAATTATACAAAAACTAAAAATCTGTGAGAAGATTGGTTGGCACCAGCAGAAAGCATTTATTTTTGTGTACATTTGAGCCCATTTTGGTGCATATCCAAGCCATATTAAGAAAATTCCATCGTAGGGACAATAATGACAATATCTGCTCAACTCTACATAAAGGTCGCATCTAAAGCCAATTATACAAAAACTAAAATTCTGTGAGAAGATTGGTTGGCACCAGCAGATAGCATTTATTTTTGTGTACATTTGAGCCTATTTTGGTGCATATCCAAGCCATATTAAGAAACTTTCATCGTAGGGACAATAATGACAATATCTGCTCAAATGTACAATAAGGTCGCATCTAAAGCCAATTATACAAAAACTAAAAATCTGTGAGAAGATTGGTTGGCACCAGCAGAAAGCATTTATTTTTGTGTACATTTGAGCCCATTTTGGTGCATATCCAAGCCATATTAAGAAAATTCCATCGTAGGGACAATAATGACAATATCTGCTCAACTCTACATAAAGGTCGCATCTAAAGCCAATTATACAAAAACTAAAATTCTGTGAGAAGATTGGTTGGCACCAGCAGATAGCATTTATTTTTGTGTACATTTGAGCCCATTTTGGTGCATATCCAAGCCATATTAAGAAAATTTCATCGTAGGGAAAATAATGACAATATCTGCTCAACTCTACATAAAGGTCGCATCTAAAGCCAATTATACAAAAACTAAAAATCTGTGAGAAGATTGGTTGGCACCAGCAGAAAGCATTTATTTTTGTGTACATTTGAGCCCATTTTGGTGCATATCCAAGCCATATTAAGAAAATTTCATCGTAGGGAAAATAATGACAATATCTGCTCAACTCTACATAAAGGTCGCATCTAAAGCCAATTATACAAAAACTAAAAATCTGTGAGAAGATTGGTTGGCACCAGCAGATAGCATTTATTTTTGTGTACATTTGAGCCCATTTTGGTGCATATCCAAGCCATATTAAGCAAATTTCATCGTAGGGAAAATAATGACAATATCTGCTCAACTCTACATAAAGGTCGCATCTAAAGCCAATTATACAAAAACTAAAAATCTGTGAGAAGATTGGTTGGCACCAGCAGATAGCATTTATTTTTGTGTACATTTGAGCCCATTTTGGTGCATATCCAAGTCATATTAAGAAAATTTTATCGTAGGGAAAATAATGACAATATCTGCTCAACTCTACATAAAGGTCGCATCTAAAGCCAATTATACAAAAACTAAAAATATGTGAGAAGATTGGTTGGCACCAGCAGATAGCATTTATTTTTGTGTACATTTGAGCCCATTTTGGTGCATATCCAAGTCATATTAAGAACATTTTATCGTAGGGAAAATAATGACAATATCTGCTCAACTCTACATAAAAGTCGCATCTAAAGCAAATTATACAAAAACTAAAAATCTGTGAGAAGATTGGTTGGCACCAGCAGATAGCATTTATTTTTGTGTACATTTGAGCCCATTTTGGTGCATATCCAAGCCATATTAAGAAAATTTAATCGTAGGGAAAATAATGACAATATCTGCTCAACTCTACATAAAGGTCGCATCTAAAGCCAATTATACAAAAACTAAAAATCTGTGAGAAGATTGGTTGGCACCAGCAGATAGCATTTATTTTGTGTACATTTGAGCCCATTTTGGTGCATATCCAAGCCATATTAAGAAAATTTCATCGTAGGGAAAATAATGACAATATCTGCTCAACTCTACATAAAGGTCGCATCTAAAGCCAATTATACAAAAACTAAACATCTGTGAGAAGATTGGTTGGCACCAGCAGATAGCATTTATTTTTGTGTACATTTGAGCCTATTTTGGTGCATATCCAAGCTATATTAAGAAAATTTAATCGTAGGGACAATAATGACAATATCTGCTCAAATGTACAATAAGGTCGCATCTAAAGCCAATTATACAAAAACTAAAAATCTGTGAGAAGATTGGTTGGCACCAGCAGAAAGCATTTATTTTTGTGTACATTTGAGCCCATTTTGGTGCATATCCAAGCCATATTAAGAAAATTTAATCGTAGGGAAAATAATGACAATATCTGCTCAACTCTACATAAAGGTCGCATCTAAAGCCAATTATACAAAAACTAAAAATCTGTGAGAAGATTGGTTGGCACCAGCAGATAGCATTTATTTTTGTGTACATTTGAGCCCATTTTGGTGCATATCCAAGCCATATTAAGAAAATTTAATCGTAGGGAAAATAATGACAATATCTGCTCAACTCTACATAAAGGTCGCATCTAAAGCCAATTATACAAAAACTAAAAATCTGTGAGAAGATTGGTTGGCACCAGCAGATAGCATTTATTTTTGTGTACATTTGAGCCCATTTTGGTGCATATCCAAGTCATATTAAGAAAATTTTATCGTAGGGAAAATAATGACAATATCTGCTCAACTCTACATAAAGGTCGCATCTAAAGCCAATTATACAAAACTAAAAATCTGTGAGAAGATTGGTTGGCACCAGCAGATAGCATTTATTTTTGTGTACATTTGAGCCCATTTTGGTGCATATCCAAGTCATATTAAGAAAATTTTATCGTAGGGAAAATAATGACAATATCTGCTCAACTCTACATAAAGGTCGCATCTAAAGCCAATTATACAAAACTAAAAATCTGTGAGAAGATTGGTTGGCACCAGCAGATAGCATTTATTTTTGTGTACATTTGAGCCCATTTTGGTGCATATCCAAGCCATATTAAGCAAATTTCATCGTAGGGAAAATAATGACAATATCTGCTCAACTCTACATAAAGGTCGCATCTAAAGCCAATTATACAAAAACTAAAAATCTGTGAGAAGATTGGTTGGCACCAGCAGATAGCATTTATTTTTGTGTACATTTGAGCCCATTTTGGTGCATATCCAAGTCATATTAAGAAAATTTTATCGTAGGGAAAATAATGACAATATCTGCTCAACTCTACATAAAGGTCGCATCTAAAGCCAATTATACAAAAACTAAAAATATGTGAGAAGATTGGTTGGCACCAGCAGATAGCATTTATTTTTGTGTACATTTGAGCCCATTTTGGTGCATATCCAAGTCATATTAAGAACATTTTATCGTAGGGAAAATAATGACAATATCTGCTCAACTCTACATAAAAGTCGCATCTAAAGCAAACTATACAAAAACTAAAAATCTGTGAGAAGATTGGTTGGCACCAGCAGATAGCATTTATTTTTGTGTACATTTGAGCCCAGTTTGGTGCATATCCAAGCCATATTAAGAAAATTTCATCGTAGGGAAAATAATGACAATATCTGCTCAACTCTACATAAAGGTCGCATCTAAAGCCAATTATACAAAAACTAAACATCTGTGAGAAGATTGGTTGGCACCAGCAGATAGCATTTATTTTTGTGTACATTTGAGCCCATTTTGGTGCATATCCAAGCCATATTAAGAAAATTTCATCGTAGGGAAAATAATGACAATATCTGCTCAACTCTACATAAAGGTCGCATCTAAAGCCAATTATACAAAAACTAAAAATCTGTGAGAAGATTGGTTGGCACCAGCAGATAGCATTTATTTTGTGTACATTTGAGCCCATTTTGGTGCATATCCAAGCCATATTAAGAAAATTTCATCGTAGGGAAAATAATGACAATATCTGCTCAACTCTACATAAAGGTCGCATCAAAAGCCAATTATACAAAAACTAAACATCTGTGAGAAGATTGGTTGGCACCAGCAGATAGCATTTATTTTTGTGTACATTTGAGCCTATTTTGGTGCATATCCAAGCTATATTAAGAAAATTTCATCGTAGGGACAATAATGACAATATCTGCTCAAATGTACAATAAGGTCGCATCTAAAGCCAATTATACAAAAACTAAAAATCTGTGAGAAGATTGGTTGGCACCAGCAGAAAGCATTTATTTTTGTGTACATTTGAGCCCATTTTGGTGCATATCCAAGCCATATTAAGAAAATTTCATCGTAGGGAAAATAATGACAATATCTGCTCAACTCTACATAAAGGTCGCATCTAAAGCCAATTATACAAAAACTAAAAATCTGTGAGAAGATTGGTTGGCACCAGCAGATAGCATTTATTTTTGTGTACATTTGAGCCCATTTTGGTGCATATCCAAGCCATATTAAGAAAATTTAATCGTAGGGAAAATAATGACAATATCTGCTCAACTCTACATAAAGGTCGCATCTAAAGCCAATTATACAAAAACTAAAAATCTGTGAGAAGATTGGTTGGCACCAGCAGATAGCATTTATTTTTGTGTACATTTGAGCCCATTTTGGTGCATATCCAAGTCATATTAAGAAAATTTTATCGTAGGGAAAATAATGACAATATCTGCTCAACTCTACATAAAGGTCGCATCTAAAGCCAATTATACAAAACTAAAAATCTGTGAGAAGATTGGTTGGCACCAGCAGATAGCATTTATTTTTGTGTACATTTGAGCCCATTTTGGTGCATATCCAAGTCATATTAAGAACATTTTATCGTAGGGAAAATAATGACAATATCTGCTCAACTCTACATAAAGGTCGCATCTAAAGCCAATTATACAAAAACTAAAAATCTGTGAGAAGATTGGTTGGCAACAGCAGATAGCATTTATTTTTGTGTACATTTGAGCCCATTTTGGTGCATATCCAAGCCATATTAAGAAAATTTCATCGTAGGGAAAATAATGACAATATCTGCTCAACTCTACATAAAGGTCGCATCTAAAGCCAATTATACAAAAACTAAAAATCTGTGAGAAGATTGGTTGGCACCAGCAGATAGCATTTATTTTTGTGTACATTTGAGCCCATTTTGGTGCATATCCAAGCCATATTAAGAAAATTTCATCGTAGGGAAAATAATGACAATATCTGCTCAACTCTACATAAAGGTCGCATCTAAAGCCAATTATACAAAAACTAAAAATCTGTGAGAAGATTGGTTGGCACCAGCAGATAGCATTTATTTTTGTGTACATTTGAGCCCATTTTGGTGCATATCCAAGTCATATTAAGAAAATTTTATCGTAGGGAAAATAATGACAATATCTGCTCAACTCTACATAAAGGTCGCATCTAAAGCCAATTATACAAAAACTAAAAATCTGTGAGAAGATTGGTTGGCACCAGCAGATAGCATTTATTTTTGTGTACA
Source organism: Steromphala cineraria (assembly GCA_916613615.1). Lineage (NCBI taxonomy): Eukaryota > Metazoa > Mollusca > Gastropoda > Trochida > Trochidae > Steromphala > Steromphala cineraria. The sequence goes on along the minus strand of OU744727.1, from coordinate 20,197,980 downwards.
TTTGAGCCCATTCTGGTGCATATCCAAGCCATATTAAGAAAATTCCATCGTAGGGAAAATAATGACAATATCTGCTCAACTCTACATAAAGGTCGCATCTAAAGCCAATTATACAAAAACAAAAAATATGTGAGAAGATTGGTTGGCACCAGCAGAAAGCATTTATTTTTGTGTACATTTGAGCCCATTTTGGTGCATATCCAAGTCATATTAAGAAAATTTTATCGTAGGGAAAATAATGACAATATCTGCTCAACTCTACATAAAGGTCGCATCTAAAGCCAATTATACAAAAACTAAAAATCTGTGAGAAGATTGGTTGGCACCAGCAGATAGCTTTTATTTTTATGTACATTTGAGCCCATCTTGGTGCATATCCAAGCCATTTTAAGAAAATTTAATCGTAGGGAAAATAATGACAATATCTGCTCAACTCTACATAAAGGTCGCATCTAAAGCCAATTATACAAAAACTAAAAATCTGTGAGAAGATTGGTTGGCACCAGCAGATAGCATTTATTTTTGTGTACATTTGAGCCCATTTTGGTGCATATCCAAGCCATATTAAGAACATTTCATGGTAGGGAAAATAATGACAATATCTGCTCAACTCTACATAAAGGTCGCATCTAAAGCCAATTATACAAAAACTAAAAATCTGTGAGAAGATTGGTTGGCACCAGCAGATAGCATTTATTTTTGTGTACATTTGAGCCCATTTTGGTGCATATCCAAGCCATATTAAGAAAATTCCATCGTAGGGAAAATAATGACAATATCTGCTCAACTCTACATAAAGGTCGCATCTAAAGCCAATTATACAAAAACTAAACATCTGTGAGAAGATTGGTTGGCACCAGCAGATAGCATTTATTTTTGTGTACATTTGAGCCTATTTTGGTGCATATCCAAGCTATATTAAGAAAATTTCATCGTAGGGAAAATAATGACAATATCTGCTCAACTCTCCATAAAGGTCGCATCTCAAGCCAATTATACAAAAACTAAAAATCTGTGAGAAGATTGGTTGGCACCAACAGAAAGCATTTATTTTTGTGTACATTTGAGCCCATTTTGGTGCATATCCAAGCCATATTAAGAAAAATTCATCGTAGGGAAAATAATGACAATATCTGCTCAACTCTACATAAAGGTCGCATCTAAAGCCAATTATACAAAAACTAAAAATCTGTGAGAAGATTGGTTGGCACCAGCAGATAGCATTTATTTTTGTGTACATTTGAGCCCATTCTGGTGCATATCCAAGCCATATTAAGAAAATTCCATCGTAGGGAAAATAATGACAATATCTGCTCAACTCTACATAAAGGTCGCATCTAAAGCCAATTATACAAAAACAAAAAATATGTGAGAAGATTGGTTGGCACCAGCAGAAAGCATTTATTTTTGTGTACATTTGAGCCCATTTTGGTGCATATCCAAGTCATATTAAGAAAATTTTATCGTAGGGAAAATAATGACAATATCTGCTCAACTCTACATAAAGGTCGCATCTAAAGCCAATTATACAAAAACTAAAAATCTGTGAGAAGATTGGTTGGCACCAGCAGATAGCTTTTATTTTTATGTACATTTGAGCCCATCTTGGTGCATATCCAAGCCATTTTAAGAAAATTTAATCGTAGGGAAAATAATGACAATATCTGCTCAACTCTACATAAAGGTCGCATCTAAAGCCAATTATACAAAAACTAAAAATCTGTGAGAAGATTGGTTGGCACCAGCAGATAGCATTTATTTTTGTGTACATTTGAGCCCATTTTGGTGCATATCCAAGCCATATTAAGAACATTTCATGGTAGGGAAAATAATGACAATATCTGCTCAACTCTACATAAAGGTCGCATCTAAAGCCAATTATACAAAAACTAAAAATCTGTGAGAAGATTGGTTGGCACCAGCAGATAGCATTTATTTTTGTGTACATTTGAGCCCATTTTGGTGCATATCCAAGCCATATTAAGAAAATTCCATCGTAGGGACAATAATGACAATATCTGCTCAACTCTACATAAAGGTCGCATCTAAAGCCAATTATACAAAAACTAAACATCTGTGAGAAGATTGGTTGGCACCAGCAGATAGCATTTATTTTTGTGTACATTTGAGCCTATTTTGGTGCATATCCAAGCTATATTAAGAAAATTTAATCGTAGGGACAATAATGACAATATCTGCTCAAATGTACAATAAGGTCGCATCTAAAGCCAATTATACAAAAACTAAAAATCTGTGAGAAGATTGGTTGGCACCAGCAGAAAGCATTTATTTGTGTGTACATTTGAGCCCATTTTGGTGCATATCCAAGCCATATTAAGAAAATTTAATCGTAGGGAAAATAATGACAATATCTGCTCAACTCTACATAAAGGTCGCATCTAAAGCCAATTATACAAAAACTAAAAATCTGTGAGAAGATTGGTTGGCACCAGCAGATAGCATTTATTTTTGTGTACATTTGAGCCCATTTTGGTGCATATCCAAGCCATATTAAGAAAATTTCATCGTAGGGAAAATAATGACAATATCTGCTCAACTCTACATAAAGGTCGCATCTAAAGCCAATTATACAAAAACTAAAAATCTGTGAGAAGATTGGTTGGCACCAGCAGATAGCATTTATTTTTGTGTACATTTGAGCCCATTTTGGTGCATATCCAAGTCATATTAAGAAAATTTTATCGTAAGGAAAATAATGACAATATCTGCTCAACTCTACATAAAGGTCGCATCTAAAGCCAATTATACAAAACTAAAAATCTGTGAGAAGATTGGTTGGCACCAGCAGATAGCATTTATTTTTGTGTACATTTGAGCCCATTTTGGTGCATATCCAAGTCATATTAAGAACATTTTATCGTAGGGAAAATAATGACAATATCTGCTCAACTCTACATAAAGGTCGCATCTAAAGCCAATTATACAAAAACTAAAAATCTGTGAGAAGATTGGTTGGCACCAGCAGATAGCATTTATTTTTGTGTACATTTGAGCCCATTTTGGTGCATATCCAAGCCATATTAAGAAAATTTCATCGTAGGGAAAATAATGACAATATCTGCTCAACTCTACATAAAGGTCGCATCTAAAGCCAATTATACAAAAACTAAAAATCTGTGAGAAGATTGGTTGGCACCAGCAGATAGCATTTATTTTTGTGTACATTTGAGCCCATTTTGGTGCATATCCAAGTCATATTAAGAAAATTTTATCGTAGGGAAAATAATGACAATATCTGCTCAACTCTACATAAAGGTCGCATCTAAAGCCAATTATACAAAAACTAAAAATCTGTGAGAAGATTGGTTGGCACCAGCAGATAGCATTTATTTTTGTGTACATTTGAGCCCATTCTGGTGCATATCCAAGCCATATTAAGAAAATTTCATCGTAGGGAAAATAATGACAATATCTGCTCAACTCTACATAAAGGTCGCATCTAAAGCCAATTATACAAAAACTAAAAATCTGTGAGAAGATTGGTTGGCACCAGCAGATAGCATTTATTTGTGTGTACATTTGAGCCCATTTTGGTGCATATCCAAGTCATATTAAGAAAATTTTATCGTAGGGAAAATAATGACAATATCTGCTCAACTCTACATAAAGGTCGCATCTAAAGCCAATTATACAAAACTAAAAATCTGTGAGAAGATTGGTTGGCACCAGCAGATAGCATTTATTTTTGTGTACATTTGAGCCCATTTTGGTGCATATCCAAGCCATATTAAGAACATTTCATGGTAGGGAAAATAATGACAATATCTGCTCAGCTCTACATAAAGGTCGCATCTAAAGCCAATTATACAAAAACTAAAAATCTGTGAGAAGATTGGTTGGCACCAGCAGATAGCATTTATTTGTGTGTACATTTGAGCCCATTTTGTTGCATATCCAAGCTATATTAAGAAACTTTCATCGTAGGGACAATAATGACAATATCTGCTCAAATGTACAATAAGGTCGCATCTAAAGCCAATTATACAAAAACTAAAAATCTGTGAGAAGATTGGTTGGCACCAGCAGATAGCATTTATTTTTGTGTACATTTGAGCCCATTTTGGTGCATATCCAAGCCATATTAAGAAAATTTCATCGTAGGGAAAATAATGACAATATCTGCTCAACTCTACATAAAGGTCGCATCTAAAGCCAATTATACAAAAACTAAAAATCTGTGAGAAGATTGGTTGGCACCAGCAGATAGCATTTATTTTTGTGTACATTTGAGCCCATTTTGGTGCATATCCAAGTCATATTAAGAAAATTTTATCGTAGGGAAAATAATGACAATATCTGCTCAACTCTACATAAAGGTCGCATCTAAAGCCAATTATACAAAACTAAAAATCTGTGAGAAGATTGGTTGGCACCAGCAGATAGCATTTATTTTTGTGTACATTTGAACCCATTTTGGTGCATATCCAAGTCATATTAAGAACATTTTATCGTAGGGAAAATAATGACAATATCTGCTCAACTCTACATAAAGGTCGCATCTAAAGCCAATTATACAAAACTAAAAATCTGTGAGAAGATTGGTTGGCACCAGCAGATAGCATTTATTTTTGTGTACATTTGAGCCCATTTTGGTGCATATCCAAGCCTTATTAAGAAAATTTAATCGTAGGGAAAATAATGACAATATCTGCTCAACTCTACATAAAGGTCGCATCTAAAGCCAATTATACAAAAACTAAAAATCTGTGAGAAGATTGGTTGGCACCAGCAGATAGCATTTATTTTTGTGTACATTTGAGCCCATTTTGGTGCATATCCAAGCCATATTAAGAAAATTTCATCGTAGGGAAAATAATGACAATATCTGCTCAACTCTACATAAAGGTCGCATCTAAAGCCAATTATACAAAAACTAAAAATATGTGAGAAGATTGGTTGGCACCAGCAGATAACATTTATTTTTGTGTACATTTGAGCCCATTTTGGTGCATATCCAAGTCATATTAAGAAAATTTTATCGTAGGGAAAATAATGACAATATCTGCTCAACTCTACATAAAGGTCGCATCTAAAGCCAATTATACAAAAACTAAAAATCTGTGAGAAGATTGGTTGGCACCAGCAGATAGCATTTATTTTTGTGTACATTTGAGCCCATTTTGGTGCATATCCAAGTCATATTAAGAAAATTTAATCGTAGGGAAAATAATGACAATATCTGCTCAACTCTACATAAAGGTCGCATCTAAAGCCAATTATACAAAAACTAAAAATTCTGTGAGAAGATTGGTTGGCACCAGCAGATAGCATTTATTTTTGTGTACATTTGAGCCCATTTTGGTGCATATCCAAGTCATATTAAGAAAATTTCATCGTAGGGAAAATAATGACAATATCTGCTCAACTCTACATAAAGGTCGCATCTAAAGCCAATTATACAAAAACTAAACATCTGTGAGAAGATTGGTTGGCACCAGCAGATAGCATTTATTTTTGTGTACATTTGAGCCCATTTTGGTGCATATCCAAGTCATATTAAGAAAAATTCATCGTAGGGAAAATAATGACAATATCTGCTCAACTCTACATAAAGGTCGCATCTAAAGCCAATTATACAAAAACTAAAAATCTGTGAGAAGATTGGTTGGCACCAGCAGATAGCATTTATTTTTGTGTACATTTGAGCCCATTTTGGTGCATATCGAAGTCATATTAAGAAAATTTTATCGTAGGGAAAATAATGACAATATCTGCTCAACTCTACATAAAGGTCGCATCTAAAGCCAATTATACAAAACTAAAAATCTGTGAGAAGATTGGTTGGCACCAGCAGATAGCATTTATTTTTGTGTACATTTGAGCCCATTTTTGTGCATATCCAAGTCATATTAAGAAAATTTTATCGTAGGGAAAATAATGACAATATCTGCTCAACTCTACATAAAGGTCGCATCTAAAGCCAATTATACAAAAACTAAAAATCTGTGAGAAGATTGGTTGGCACCAGCAGATAGCATTTTTTTTTGTGTACATTTGAGCCCATTTTGGTGCATATCCAAGCCATATTAAGAAAATTTCATCGTAGGGAAAATAATGACAATATCTGCTCAACTCTACATAAAGGTCGCATCTAAAGCCAATTATACAAAAACTAAAAATCTGTGAGAAGATTGGTTGGCACCAGCAGATAGCATTTATTTTTGTGTACATTTGAGCCCATTTTGGTGCATATCCAAGCCATATTAAGAAAATTTCATCGTAGGGAAAATAATGACAATATCTGCTCAACTCTACATAAAGGTCGCATCTAAAGCCAATTATACAAACAAACAAAAAATCTGTGAGAAGATTGGTTGGCACCAGCAGATAGCATTTATTTTTGTGTACATTTGAGCCCATTTTGGTGCATATCCAAGTCATATTAAGAAAATTTTATCGTAGGGAAAATAATGACAATATCTGCTCAACTCTACATAAAGGCCGCATCTAAAGCCAATTATACAAAAACTATAAATATGTGAGAAAATTGGTTGGCACCAGCAGATAACATTTATTTTTGTGTACATTTGAGCCCATTTTGGTGCATATCCAAGTCATATTAAGAAAATTTTATCGTAGGGAAAATAATGACAATATCTGCTCAACTCTACATAAAGGTCGCATCTAAAGCCAATTATACAAAACTGAAAATCTGTGAGAAGATTGGTTGGCACCAGCAGATAGCATTTATTTTTGTGTACATTTGAGCCCATTTTGGTGCATATCCAAGTCATATTAAGAACATTTTATCGTAGGGAAAATAATGACAATATCTGCTCAACTCTACATAAAAGTCGCATCTAAAGCCAATTATACAAAAACTAAAAATCTGTGAGAAGATTGGTTGGCACCAGCAGATAGCATTTATTTTTGTGTACATTTGAGCCCATTTTGGTGCATATCCAAGCCATATTAAGAAAATTTAATCGTAGGGAAAATAATGACAATATCTGCTCAACTCTACATAAAGGTCGCATCTAAAGCCAATTATACAAAAACTAAACATCTGTGAGAAGATTGGTTGGCACCAGCAGATAGCATTTATTTTTGTGTACATTTGAGCCCATTTTGGTGCATATCCAAGTCATATTAAGAACATTTTATCGTAGGGAAAATAATGACAATATCTGCTCAACTCTACATAAAGGTCGCATCTAAAGCCAATTATACAAAAACTAAAGATCTGTGAGAAGATTGGTTGGCACCAGCAGATAGCATTTATTTTTGTGTACATTTGAGCCCATTTTGGTGCATATCCAAGCCATATTAAGAAAATTTCATCGTAGGGAAAATAATGACAATATCTGCTCAACTCTACATAAAGGTCGCATCTAAAGCCAATTATACAAAAACTAAACATCTGTGAGAAGATTGGTTGGCACCAGCAGATAGCATTTATTTTTGTGTACATTTGAGCCCATTTTGGTGCATATCCAAGTCATATTAAGAATATTTTATCGTAGGGAAAATAATGACAATATCTGCTCAACTCTACATAAAGGTCGCATCTAAAGCCAATTATACAAAAACTAAAAATCTGTGAGAAGATTGGTTGGCACCAGCAGATAGCATTTATTTTTGTGTACATTTGAGCCCATTTTGGTGCATATCCAAGTCATATTAAGAAAATTTAATCGTAGGGAAAATAATGACAATATCTGCTCAACTCTACATAAAGGTCGCATCTAAAGCCAATTATACAAAAACTAAAAATCTGTGAGAAGATTGGTTGGCACCAGCAGATAGCATTTATTTTTGTGTACATTTGAGCCCATTTTGGTGCATATCCAAGTCATATTAAGAAAATTTCATCGTAGGGAAAATAATGACAATATCTGCTCAACTCTACATAAAGGTCGCATCTAAAGCCAATTATACAAAAACTAAACATCTGTGAGAAGATTGGTTGGCACCAGCAGATAGCATTTATTTTTGTGTACATTTGAGCCCATTTTTGTGCATATCCAAGTCATATTAAGAATATTTTATCGTAGGGAAAATAATGACAATATCTGCTCAACTCTACATAAAGGTCGCATCTAAAGCCAATTATACAAAAACTAAAAATCTGTGAGAAGATTGGTTGGCACCAGCAGATAGCATTTATTTTTGTGTACATTTGAGCCCATTTTGGTGCATATCCAAGCCATATTAAGAAAATTTCATCGTAGGGAAAATAATGACAATATCTGCTCAACTCTACATAAAGGTCGCATCTAAAGCCAATTATACAAAAACTAAACATCTGTGAGAAGATTGGTTGGCACCAGCAGATAGCATTTATTTTTGTGTACATTTGAGCCCATTTTGGTGCATATCCAAGTCATATTAAGAACATTTTATAGTCGGGAAAATAATGACAATATCTGCTCAACTCTACATAAAGGTCGCATCTAAAGCCAATTATACAAAAACTAAAAATCTGTGAGAAGATTGGTTGGCACCAGCAGATAGCATTTATTTTTGTGTACATTTGAGCCCATTTTGGTGCATATCCAAGCCATATTAAGAAAATTTCATCGTAGGGAAAATAATGACAATATCTGCTCAACTCTACATAAAGGTCGCATCTAAAGCCAATTATACAAAAACTAAAAATCTGTGAGAAGATTGGTTGGCACCAGCAGATAGCATTTATTTTTGTGTACATTTGAGCCCATTTTGGTGCATATCCAAGTCATATTAAGAAAATTTTATCGTAGGGAAAATAATGACAATATCTGCTCAACTCTACAAAAAGGCCGCATCTAAAGCCAATTATACAAACAAACTAAAAATCTGTGAGAAGATTGGTTGGCACCAGCAGATAGCATTTATTTTTGTGTACATTTGAGCCCATTTTGGTGCATATCCAAGTCATATTAAGAAAATTTAATCGTAGGGAAAATAATGACAATATCTGCTCAACTCTACATAAAGGCCGCATCTAAAGCCAATTATACAAAAACTATAAATATGTGAGAAAATTGGTTGGCACCAGCAGATAACATTTATTTTTGTGTACATTTGAGCCCATTTTGGTGCATATCCAAGTCATATTAAGACAATTTTATCGTAGGGAAAATAATGACAATATCTGCTCAACTCTACATAAAGGTCGCATCTAAAGCCAATTATACAAAACTGAAAATCTGTGAGAAGATTGGTTGGCACCAGCAGATAGCATTTATTTTTGTGTACATTTGAGCCCATTTTGGTGCATATCCAAGTCATATTAAGAACATTTTATCGTAGGGAAAATAATGACAATATCTGCTCAACTCTACATTAAGGTCGCATCTAAGCCAATTATACAAAAACTAAAAATCTGTGAGAAGATTGGTTGGCACCAGCAGATAGCATTTATTTTTGTGTACATTTGAGCCCATTTTGGTGCATATCCAAGCCATATTAAGAAAATTTAATCGTAGGGAAAATAATGACAATATCTGCTCAACTCTACATAAAGGTCGCATCTAAAGCCAATTATACAAAAACTAAACATCTGTGAGAAGATTGGTTGGCACCAGCAGATAGCATTTATTTTTGTGTACATTTGAGCCCATTTTGGTGCATATCCAAGTCATATTAAGAACATTTTATCGTAGGGAAAATAATGACAATATCTGCTCAACTCTACATAAAGGTCGCATCTAAAGCCAATTATACAAAAACTAAAGATCTGTGAGAAGATTGGTTGGCACCAGCAGATAGCATTTATTTTTGTGTACATTTGAGCCCATTTTGGTGCATATCCAAGCCATATTAAGAAAATTTCATTGTAGGGAAAATAATGACAATATCTGCTCAACTCTACATAAAGGTCGCATCTAAAGCCAATTATACAAAAACTAAACATCTGTGAGAAGATTGGTTGGCACCAGCAGATAGCATTTATTTTTGTGTACATTTGAGCCCATTTTGGTGCATATCCAAGCCATATTAAGAATATTTTATCGTAGGGAAAATAATGACAATATCTGCTCAACTCTACATAAAGGTCGCATCTAAAGCCAATTATACAAAAACTAAAAATCTGTGAGAAGATTGGTTGGCACCAGCAGATAGCATTTATTTTTGTGTACATTTGAGCCCATTTTGGTGCATATCCAAGTCATATTAAGAAAATTTAATCGTAGGGAAAATAATGACAATATCTGCTCAACTCTACATAAAGGTCGCATCTAAAGCCAATTATACAAAAACTAAAAATCTGTGAGAAGATTGGTTGGCACCAGCAGATAGCATTTATTTTTGTGTACATTTGAGCCCATTTTGGTGCATATCCAAGCCATATTAAGAAAATTTCATCGTAGGGAAAATAATGACAATATCTGCTCAACTCTACATAAAGGTCGCATCTAAAGCCAATTATACAATACCTAAACATCTGTGAGAAGATTGGTTGGCACCAGCAGATAGCATTTATTTTTGTGTACATTTGAGCCCATTTTTGTGCATATCCAAGTCATATTAAGAATATTTTATCGTAGGGAAAATAATGACAATATCTGCTCAACTCTACATAAAGGTCGCATCTAAAGCCAATTATACAAAAACTAAAAATCTGTGAGAAGATTGGTTGGCACCAGCAGATAGCATTTATTTTTGTGTACATTTGAGCCCATTTTGGTGCATATCCAAGCCATATTAAGAAAATTTCATCGTAGGGAAAATAATGACAATATCTGCTCAACTCTACATAAAGGTCGCATCTAAAGCCAATTATACAAAAACTAACATCTGTGAGAAGATTGGTTGGCACCAGCAGATAGCATTTATTTTTGTGTACATTTGAGCCCATTTTGGTGCATATCCAAGTCATATTAAGAACATTTTATAGTAGGGAAAATAATGACAATATCTGCTCAACTCTACATAAAGGTCGCATCTAAAGCCAATTATACAAAAACTAAAAATCTGTGAGAAGATTGGTTGGCACCAGCAGATAGCATTTATTTTTGTGTACATTTGAGCCCATTTTGGTGCATATCCAAGCCATATTAAGAAAATTTCATCGTAGGGAAAATAATGACAATATCTGCTCAACTCTACATAAAGGTCGCATCTAAAGCCAATTATACAAAAACTAAAAATCTGTGAGAAGATTGGTTGGCACCAGCAGATAGCATTTATTTTTGTGTACATTTGAGCCCATTTTGGTGCATATCCAAGTCATATTAAGAATATTTTATCGTAGGGAAAATAATGACAATATCTGCTCAACTCTACATAAAGTCGCATCTAAAGCCAATTATACAAAAACTAAAAATCTGTGAGAAGATTGGTTGGCACCAGCAGATAGCATTTATTTTTGTGTACATTTGAGCCCATTTTGGTGCATATCCAAGTCATATTAAGAAAAATTTAATCGTAGGGAAAATAATGACAATATCTGCTCAACTCTACATAAAGGTCGCATCTAAAGCCAATTATACAAAAACTAAAAATCTGTGAGAAGATTGGTTGGCACCAGCAGATAGCATTTATTTTTGTGTACATTTGAGCCCATTTTGGTGCATATCCAAGCCATATTAAGAAAATTTCATCGTAGGGAAAATAATGACAATATCTGCTCAACTCTACATAAAGGTCGCATCTAAAGCCAATTATACAAAAACTAAACATCTGTGAGAAGATTGGTTGGCACCAGCAGATAGCATTTATTTTTGTGTACATTTGAGCCCATTTTGGTGCATATCCAAGTCATATTAAGAATATTTTATCGTAGGGAAAATAATGACAATATCTGCTCAACTCTACATAAAGGTCGCATCTAAAGCCAATTATACAAAAACTAAAAATCTGTGAGAAGATTGGTTGGCACCAGCAGATAGCATTTATTTTTGTGTACATTTGAGCCCATTTTGGTGCATATCCAAGCCATATTAAGAAAATTTCATCGTAGGGAAAATAATGACAATATCTGCTCAACTCTACATAAAGGTCGCATCTAAAGCCAATTTTACAAAAACTAAAAATCTGTGAGAAGATTGGTTGGCACCAGCAGATAGCATTTATTTTTTGTGTACATTTGAGCCCATTTTGGTGCATATCCAAGTCATATTAAGAAAATTTCATCGTAGGGAAAATAATGACAATATCTGCTTAACTCTACATAAAGGTCGCATCTAAAGCCAATTATACAAAAACTAAAAATCTGTGAGAAGATTGGTTGGCACCAGCAGATAGCATTTATTTTTGTGTACATTTGAGCCCATTTTGGTGCATATCCAAGTCATATTAAGAAAATTTTATTGTAGGGAAAATAATGACAATATCTGCTCAACTCTACATAAAGGTCGCATCTAAAGCCAATTATACAAAAATTAAAAATCTGTGAGAAGATTGGTTGGCACCAGCAGATAGCATTTATTTTTGTGTACATTTGAGCCCATTTTGGTGCATATCCAAGCCATATTAAGAAAGTTTCATCGTAGGGAAAATAATGACAATATCTGCTCAACTCTACATAAAGGTCGCATCTAAAGCCAATTATACAAAAACTAAAAATCTGTGAGAAGATTGGTTGGCACCAGCAGATAGCATTTATTTTTGTGTACATTTGAGCCCATTTTGGTGCATATCCAAGCCATATTAAGAAACTTTCATCGTAGGGACAATAATGACAATATCTGCTCAAATGTACAATAAGGTCGCATCTAAAGCCAATTATACAAAAACTAAAAATCTGTGAGAAGATTGGTTGGCACCAGCAGATAGCATTTATTTTTGTGTACATTTGAGCCCATTTTGGTGCATATCCAAGCCATATTAAGAAAATTTCATCGTAGGGAAAACAATGACAATATCTGCTCAACTCTACATAAAGGTCGCATCTAAAGCCAATTATACAAAAACTAAAAATCTGTGAGAAGATTGGTTGGCACTAGGAGATAGCATTTTTTTTTTTGTACATTTGAGCCCATTTTGGTGCATATCCAAGCCATATTAAGAAAATTTCATCGTAGGGAAAATAATGACAATATCTGCTCAACTCTACATAAAGGTCGCATCTAAAGCCAATTATACAAAAACTAAAAATCTGTGAGAAGATTGGTTGGCATCAGCAGATAGCATTTTTTTGTTTGTACATTTGAGCCCATTCTGGTGAATATCCAAGCCATATTAAGAAAATTCCATCGTAGGGAAAATAATGACAATATCTGCTCAACTCTACATAAAGGTCGCATCTAAAGCCAATTATACAAAAACTAAAAATCTGTGAGAAGATTGGTTGGCATCAGCAGATAGCATTTTTTTGTTTGTACATTTGAGCCCATTCTGGTGAATATCCAAGCCATATTAAGAAAATTCCATCGTAGGGAAAATAATGACAATATCTGCTCAACTCTACATTAAGATCGCATCTAAAGCCAATTATACAAAAACTAAAAATCTGTGAGAAGATTGGTTGGCACCAGCAGATAGCATTTATTTTTGTGTACATTTGAGCCCATTTTGGTGCATATCCAAGCCATATTAAGAAAATTTCATCGTAGGGAAAATAATGACAATATCTGCTCAACTCTACATAAAGGTCGCATCTAAAGCCAATTATACAAAAACTAAAAATCTGTGAGAAGATTGGTTGGCACCAGCAGATAGCATTTATTTTTGTGTACATTTGAGCCCATTTTGGTGCATATCCAAGCCATATTAAGAAAATTCCATCGTAGGGAAAATAATGACAATATCTGCTCAACTCTACATAAAGGTCGCATCTAAAGCCAATTATACAAAAACTAAAAATCTGTGAGAAGATTGGTTGGCACCAGCAGATAGCATTTATTTTTGTGTACATTTGAGCCCATTTTGGTGCATATCCAAGCCATATTAAGAAACTTTCATCGTAGGGACAATAATGACAATATCTGCTCAAATGTACAATAAGGTCGCATCTAAAGCCAATTATACAAAAACTAAAAATCTGTGAGAAGATTGGTTGGCACCAGCAGAAAGCATTTATTTTTGTGTACATTTGAGCCCATTTTGGTGCATATCCAAGCCATATTAAGAAAATTTTATCGTAGGGAAAATAATGACAATATCTGCTCAAATGTACATAAAGGTCGCATCTAAAGCCAATTATACAAAAACTAAAAATCTGTGAGAAGATTGGTTGGCACCAGCAGATAGCATTTATTTTTGTGTACATTTGAGCCCATTTTGGTGCATATCCAAGCCATATTAAGAAAATTTCATCGTAGGGAAAATAATGACAATATCTGCTCAACTCTACATAAAGGTCGCATCTAAAGCCAATTATACAAAAACTAAAAATCTGTGAGAAGATTGGTTGGCACCAGCAGATAGCATTTATTTTTGTGTACATTTGAGCCCATTTTGGTGCATATCCAAGCCATATTAAGAAAATTTCATCGTAGGGAAAATAATGACAATATCTGCTCAACTCTACATAAAGGTCGCATTTAAAGCCAATTATACAAAAACTAAAAATCTGTGAGAAGATTGGTTGGCACCAGCAGATAGCATTTATTTTTGTGTACATTTGAGCCCATTCTGGTGAATATCCAAGCCATATTAAGAAAATTCCATCGTAGGGAAAATAATGACAATATCTGCTCAACTCTACATAAAGGTCGCATCTAAAGCCAATTATACAAAAACTAAAAATCTGTGAGAAGATTGGTTGGCACCAGCAGATAGCATTTATTTTTGTGTACATTTGAGCCCATTTTGGTGCATATCCAAGTCATATTAAGAAAATTTTATCGTAGGGAAAATAATGACAATATCTGCTCAACTCTACATAAAGGTCGCATCTAAAGCCAATTATACAAAAACTAAAAATCTGTGAGAAGATTGGTTGGCACCAGCAGATAGCATTTATTTTTGTGTACATTTGAGCCCATTTTTGTGCATATCCAAGCAATATTAAGAAAGTTTCATCGTAGGGAAAATAATGACAATATCTGCTCAACTCTACATAAAGGTCGCATCTAAAGCCAATTATACAAAAACTAAAAATCTGTGAGAAGATTGGTTGGCACCAGCAGATAGCATTTATTTTTGTGTACATTTGAGCCCATTTTGGTGCATATCCAAGCCATATTAAGAAACTTTCATCGTAGGGACAATAATGACAATATCTGCTCAAATGTACAATAAGGTCGCATCTAAAGCCAATTATACAAAAACTAAAAATCTGTGAGAAGATTGGTTGGCACCAGCAGAAAGCATTTATTTTTGTGTACATTTGAGCCCATTTTGGTGCATATCCAAGCCATATTAAGAAAATTTTATCGTAGGGAAAATAATGACAATATCTGCTCAACTCTACATAAAGGTCGCATCTAAAGCCAATTATACAAAAACTAAAAATCTGTGAGAAGATTGGTTGGCACCAGCAGATAGCATTTATTTTTGTGTACATTTGAGCCCATTTTGGTGCATATCCAAGCCATATTAAGAAAATTTCATCGTAGGGAAAATAATGACAATATCTGCTCAACTCTACATAAAGGTCGCATCTAAAGCCAATTATACAAAAACTAAAAATCTGTGAGAAGATTGGTTGGCACCAGCAGATAGCATTTATTTTTGTGTACATTTGAGCCCATTTTGGTGCATATCCAAGCCATATTAAGAAAATTTCATCGTAGGGAAAATAATGACAATATCTGCTCAACTCTACATAAAGGTCGCATTTAAAGCCAATTATACCAAAACTAAAAATCTGTGAGAAGATTGGTTGGCACCAGCAGATAGCATTTATTTTTGTGTACATTTGAGCCCATTCTGGTGAATATCCAAGCCATATTAAGAAAATTCCATCGTAGGGAAAATAATGACAATATCTGCTCAACTCTACATAAAGGTCGCATCTAAAGCCAATTATACAAAAACTAAAAATCTGTGAGAAGATTGGTTGGCACCAGCAGATAGCATTTATTTTTGTGTACATTTGAGCCCATTTTGGTGCATATCCAAGTCATATTAAGAAAATTTTATCGTAGGGAAAATAATGACAATATCTGCTCAACTCTACATAAAGGTCGCATCTAAAGCCAATTATACAAAAACTAAAAATCTGTGAGAAGATTGGTTGGCACCAGCAGATAGCATTTATTTTTGTGTACATTTGAGCCCATTTTTGTGCATATCCAAGCCATATTAAGAAAGTTTCATCGTAGGGAAAATAATGACAATATCTGCTCAACTCTACATAAAGGTCGCATCTAAAGCCAATTATACAAAAACTAAAAATCTGTGAGAAGATTGGTTGGCACCAGGAGATAGCATTTATTTTTGTGTACATTTGAGCCCATTTTGGTGAATATCCAAGCCATATTAAGAAACTTTCATCGTAGGGACAATAATGACAATATCTGCTCAAATGTACAATCAGTCGCATCTAAAGCCATTTATACAAAAACTAAAAATCTGTGAGAAGATTGGTTGGCACCAGCAGAAAGCATTTATTTTTGTGTACATTTGAGCCCATTTTGGTGCATATCCAAGCCATATTAAGAAAATTTCATCGTAGGGAAAATAATGACAATATCTGCTCAACTCTACATAAAGGTCGCATTTAAAGCCAATTATACAAAAACTAAAAATCTGTGAGAAGATTGGTTGGCACCAGCAGATAGCATTTATTTTTGTGTACATTTGAGCCCATTCTGGTGAATATCCAAGCCATATTAAGAAAATTCCATCGTAGGGAAAATAATGACAATATCTGCTCAACTCTACATAAAGGTCGCATCTAAAGCCAATTATACAAAAACTAAAAATCTGTGAGAAGATTGGTTGGCACCAACAGAAAGCATTTATTTTTGTGTACATTTGAGCCCATTTTGGTGCATATCCAAGCCATATTAAGAAAAATTATTCGTAGGGAAAATAATGACAATATCTGCTCAACTCTACATAAAGGTCGCATCTAAAGCCAATTATACAAAAACTAAAAATCTGTAAGAAGATTGGTTGGCACCAGCAGATAGCATTTATTTTTGTGTACATTTGAGCCCATTTTGGTGCATATCCAAGCCATATTAAGAAACTTTCATCGTAGGGACAATAATGACAATATCTGCTCAAATGTACAATAAGGTCGCATCTAAAGCCAATTATACAAAAACTAAAAATCTGTGAGAAGATTGGTTGGCACCAGCAGAAAGCATTTATTTTTGTGTACATTTGAGCCCATTTTGGTGCATATCCAAGCCATATTAAGAAAATTTTATCGTAGGGAAAATAATGACAATATCTGCTCAACTCTACATAAAGGTCGCATCTAAAGCCAATTATACAAAAACTAAAAATCTGTGAGAAGATTGGTTGGCACCAGCAGATAGCATTTATTTTTGTGTACATTTGAGCCCATTTTGGTGCATATCCAAGCCATATTAAGAAAATTTCATCGTAGGGAAAATAATGACAATATCTGCTCAACTCTACATAAAGGTCGCATCTAAAGCCAATTATACAAAAACTAAAAATCTGTGAGAAGATTGGTTGGCACCAGCAGATAGCATTTATTTTTGTGTACATTTGAGCCCATTTTGGTGCATATTAAAGCCATATTAAGAAAATTTCATCGTAGGGAAAATAATGACAATATCTGCTCAACTCTACATAAAGGTCGCATCTAAAGCCAATTATACAAAAACTAAAAATCTGTGAGAAGATTGGTTGGCACCAGCAGATAGCATTTATTTTTGTGTACATTTGAGCCCATTTTTGTGCATATCCAAGCCATATTAAGAAAGTTTCATCGTAGGGAAAATAATGACAATATCTGCTCAACTCTACATAAAGGTCGCATCTAAAGCCAATTATACAAAAACTAAAAATCTGTGAGAAGATTGGTTGGCACCAGGAGATAGCATTTATTTTTGTGTACATTTGAGCCCATTTTGGTGAATATCCAAGCCATATTAAGAAACTTTCATCGTAGGGACAATAATGACAATATCTGCTCAAATGTACAATCAGTCGCATCTAAAGCCATTTATACAAAAACTAAAAATCTGTGAGAAGATTGGTTGGCACCAGCAGAAAGCATTTATTTTTGTGTACATTTGAGCCCATTTTGGTGCATATCCAAGCCATATTAAGAAAATTTCATCGTAGGGAAAATAATGACAATATCTGCTCAACTCTACATAAAGGTCGCATTTAAAGCCAATTATACAAAAACTAAAAATCTGTGAGAAGATTGGTTGGCACCAGCAGATAGCATTTATTTTTGTGTACATTTGAGCCCATTCTGGTGAATATCCAAGCCATATTAAGAAAATTCCATCGTAGGGAAAATAATGACAATATCTGCTCAACTCTACATAAAGGTCGCATCTAAAGCCAATTATACAAAAACTAAAAATCTGTGAGAAGATTGGTTGGCACCAACAGAAAGCATTTATTTTTGTGTACATTTGAGCCCATTTTGGTGCATATCCAAGCCATATTAAGAAAAATTAATCGTAGGGAAAATAATGACAATATCTGCTCAACTCTACATAAAGGTCGCATCTAAAGCCAATTATACAAAAACTAAAAATCTGTAAGAAGATTGGTTGGCACCAGCAGATAGCATTTATTTTTGTGTACATTTGAGCCCATTTTGGTGCATATCCAAGCCATATTAAGAAACTTTCATCGTAGGGACAATAATGACAATATCTGCTCAACTCTACAATAAGGTCGCATCTAAAGCCAATTATACAAAAACTAAAAATCTGTGAGAAGATTGGTTGGCACCAGCAGATATCATTTATTTTTGTGTACATTTGAGCCCATTTTGGTGCATATCCAAGCCATATTAAGAAAATTTTATCGTAGGGAAAATAATGACAATATCTGCTCAACTCTACATAAAGGTCGCATCTAAAGCCAATTATACAAAAACTAAAAATCTGTGAGAAGATTGGTTGGCACCAGCAGATAGCATTTATTTTTGTGTACATTTGAGCCCATTTTGGTGCATATCCAAGCCATATTAAGAAAATTTCATCGTAGGGAAAATAATGACAATATCTGCTCAACTCTACATAAAGGTCGCATCTAAAGCCAATTATACAAAAACTAAAAATCTGTGAGAAGATTGGTTGGCACCAGCAGATAGCATTTATTTTTGTGTACATTTGAGCCCATTTTGGTGCATATCCAAGCCATATTAAGAAAATTTCATCGTAGGGAAAATAATGACAATATCTGCTCAACTCTACATAAAGGTCGCATCTAAAGCCAATTATACAAAAACTAAAAATCTGTGAGAAGATTGGTTGGCACCAGCAGAAAGCATTTATTTTTGTGTACATTTGAGCCCATTTTGGTGCATATCCAAGCCATACTAAGAAAAATTCATCGTAGGGAAAATAATGACAATACCTGCTCAACTCTACATAAAGGTCGCATCTAAAGCCAATTATACAAAAACTAAAAATCTGTGAGAAGATTGGTTGGCACCAGCAGATAGCATTTATTTTTGTGTACATTTGAGCCCATTTTGGTGCATATCCAAGCCATATTAAGAAAATTTCATCGTAGGGAAAATAATGACAATATCTGTTCAACTCTACATAAAGGTCGCATCTAAAGCCAATTATACAAAAACTAAAAATCTGTGAGAAGATTGGTTGGCATCAGCAGATAGCATTTATTTTTGTGTACATTTGAGCCCATTCTGGTGAATATCCAAGCCATATTAAGAAAATTCCATCGTAGGGAAAATAATGACAATATCAGCTCAACTCTACATTAAGATCGCATCTAAAGCCAATTATACAAAAACTAAAAATCTGTGAGAAGATTGGTTGGCACCAGCAGATAGCATTTATTTTTGTGTACATTTGAGCCCATTTTGGTGCATATCCAAGCCATATTAAGAAAATTCAATCGTAGGGAATATAATGACAATATCTGCTCAACTCTACATAAAGGTCGCATCTAAAGCCAATTATACAAAAACTAAAAATCTGTGAGAAGATTGGTTGGCACCAGCAGATAGCATTTATTTTTGTGTACATTTGAGCCCATTTTGGTGCATATCCAAGCCATATTAAGAAAGTTTCATCGTAGGGACAATAATGACAATATCTGCTCAAATGTACAATAAGGTCGCATCTAAAGCCAATTATACAAAAACTAAAATCTGTGAGAAGATTGGTTGGCACCAGCAGAAAGCATTTATTTTTGTGTACATTTGAGCCCATTTTGGTGAATATCCAAGCCATATTAAGAAACTTTCATCGTAGGGACAATAATGACAATATCTGCTCAAATGTACAATACGGTCGCATCTAAAGCCAATTATACAAAAACTAAAAATCTGTGAGAAGATTGGTTGGCACCAGCAGAAAGCATTTATTTTTGTGTACATTTGAGCCCATTTTGGTACATATCCAAGCCATATTAAGAAAAATTCATCGTAGGGAAAATAATGACAATATCTGCTCAACTCTACATAAAGGTCGCATCTAAAGCCAATTATACAAAAACTAAAAATCTGTGAGAAGATTGGTTGGCACCAGCAGATAGCATTTATTTTTTTGTACATTTGAGCCCATTTTGGTGCATATCCAAGTCATATTAAGAACATTTTATCGTAGGGAAAATAATGACAATATATGCTCAACTCTACATAAAGGTCGCATCTAAAGCCAATTATACAAAAACTAAAAATCTGTGAGAAGATTGGTTGGCACCAGCAGATAGCATTTATTTTTGTGTACATTTGAGCCCATTTTTGTGCATATCCAAGCCATATTAAGAAAGTTTCATCGTAGGGAAAATAATGACAATATCTGCTCAACTCTACATAAAGGTCGCATCTAAAGCCAATTATACAAAAACTAAAAATCTGTGAGAAGATTGGTTGGCACCAGCAGATAGCATTTATTTTTGTGTACATTTGAGCCCATTTTGGTGAATATCCAAGCCATATTAAGAAACTTTCATCGTAGGGACAATAATGACAATATCTGCTCAAATGTACAATACGGTCGCATCTAAAGCCAATTATACAAAAACTAAAAATCTGTGAGAAGATTGGTTGGCACCAGCAGAAAGCATTTATTTTTGTGTACATTTGAGCCCATTTTGGTGCATATCCAAGCCATATTAAGAAAAATTCATCGTAAGGAAAATAATGACAATATCTGCTCAACTCTACATAAAGGTCGCATCTAAAGCCAATTATACAAAAACTAAAAATCTGTGAGAAGATTGGTTGGCACCAGCAGATAGCATTTATTTTTGTGTACATTTGAGCCCATTTTGGTGCATATCCAAGCCATATTAAGAAAGTTTCATCGTAGGGAAAATAATGACAATATCTGCTCAACTCTACATAAAGGTCGCATCTAAAGCCAATTATACAAAAACTAAAAATCTGTGAGAAGATTGGTTGGCACCAGCAGATAGCATTTATTTTTGTGTACATTTGAGCCCATTTTGGTGCATATCCAAGCCATATTAAGAAAGTTTCATCGTAGGGAAAATAATGACAATATCTGCTCAACTCTACATAAAGGTCGCATCTAAAGCCAATTATACAAAAACTAAAAATCTGTGAGAAGATTGGTTGGCACCAGCAGATAGCATTTATTTTTGTGTACATTTGAGCCCATTTTGGTGCATATCCAAGCCATATTAAGAAAATTTCATCGTAGGGAAAATAATGACAATATCTGCTCAACTCTACATAAAGGTCGCATCTAAAGCCAATTTTACAAAAACTAAAAATCTGTGAGAAGATTGGTTGGCACCAGCAGATAGCATTTATTTTTGTGTACATTTAAGCCCATTTTGGTGCATATCCAAGCCATATTAAGAAAATTTCATCGTAGGGAAAATAATGACAATATCTGCTCAACTCTACATAAAGGTCGCATCTAAAGCCAATTATACAAAACTAAAAATCTGTGAGAAGATTGGTTGGCACCAGCAGAAAGCATTTATTTTTGTGTACATTTGAGCCCATTCTGGTGAATATCCAAGCCATATTAAGAAAATTCCATCGTAGGGAAAATAATGACAATATCTGCTCAACTCTACATAAAGGTCGCATCAAAAGCCAATTATACAAAAACTAAAAATCTGTGAGAAGATTGGTTGGCACCAGCAGATAGCATTTATTTTTTTGTACATTTGAGCCCATTTTGGTGCATATCCAAGCCATATTAAGAAAATTTCATCGTAGGGAAAATAATGACAATATCTGCTCAACTCTACATAAAGGTCGCATCTAAAGCCAATTATACAAAAACTAAAAATCTGTGAGAAGATTGGTTGGAAAGCATTTATTTTTGTGTCATTTGAGCCCATTTTTGGTGCATATCCAAGCCATATTAAGAAAATTTTATCGTAGGGAAAATAATGACAATATCTGCTCAACTCTACATAAAGGTCGCATCTAAAGCCAATTATACAAAAACTAAAAATCTGTGAGAAGATTGTTTGGCACTAGCAGATAGCATTTATTTTTGTGTACATTTGAGCCCATTTTGGTGCATATCCAAGCCATATTAAGAAAATTTCATCGTAGGGAAAATAATGACAATATCTGCTCAACTCTACATAAAGGTCGCATCTAAAGCCAATTATACAAAAACTAAAAATCTGTGAGAAGATTGGTTGGCACCAGCAGATAGCATTTATTTTTGTGTACATTTGAGCCCATTTTGGTGCATATCCAAGCCATATTAAGAAAATTTCATCGTAGGGAAAAATAATGGACAATATCTGCTCAACTCTACATAAAGGTCGCATCTAAAGCCAATTATACAAAAACTAAAAATCTGTGAGAAGATTGGTTGGCACCAGCAGAAAGCATTTATTTTTGTGTACATTTGAGCCCATTTTGGTGCATATCCAAGCCATATTAAGAAAAATTCATCGTAGGGAAAATAATGACAATATCTGCTCAACTCTACATAAAGGTCGCATCTAAAGCCAATTATACAAAAACTAAAAATCTGTGAGAAGATTGGTTGGCACCAGCAGATAGCATTTATTTTTGTGTACATTTGAGCCCATTTTTGTGCATATCCAAGCCATATTAAGAAAATTTCATCGTAGGGAAAATAATGACAATATCTGCTCAACTCTACATAAAGGTCGCATCTAAAGCCAATTATACAAAAAACTAAAAATCTGTGAGAAGAGTGGTTGGCACCAGGAGATAGCATTTATTTTTGTGTACATTTGAGCCCATTTTGGTGCATATCCAAGCCATATTAAGAAAATTTCATCGTAGGGAAAATAATGACAATATCTGCTCAACTCTACATAAAGGTCGCATCTAAAGCCAATTATACAAAAACTAAAAATCTGTGAGACGAATTGGTTGGCATCAGCAGATAGCATTTATTTTTGTGTACATTTGAGCCCATTCTGGTGAATATCCAAGCCATATTAAGAAAATTCCATCGTAGGGAAAATAATGACAATATCTGCTCAACTCTACATTAAGATCGCATCTAAAGCCAATTATACAAAAACTAAAAATCTGTGAGAAGATTGGTTGGCACCAGGAGATAGCATTTATTTTTGTGTACATTTGAGCCAATTTTGGTGAATATCCAAGCCATATTAAGAAACTTTCATCGTAGGGACAATAATGACAATATCTGCTCAAATGTACAATACGGTCGCATCTAAAGCCAATTATACAAAAACTAAAAATCTGTGAGAAGATTGGTTGGCACCAGCAGAAAGCATTTATTTTTGTGTACATTTGAGCCCATTTTGGTGCATATCCAAGCCATATTAAGAAAAAATTCATCGTAGGGAAAATAATGACAATATCTGCTCAACTCTACATAAAGGTCGCATCTAAAGCCAATTATACAAAAACTAAAAATCTGTGAGAAGATTGGTTGGCACCAGCAGATAGCATTTATTTTTGTATACATTTAAGCCCATTTTGGTGCATATCCAAGCCATATTAAGAAAATTTAATCGTAGGGAAAATAATGACAATATCTGCTCAACTCTACATAAAGGTCGCATCTAAAGCCAATTATACAAAACTAAAAATCTGTGAGAAGATTGGTTGGCACCAGCAGAAAGCATTTATTTTTGTGTACATTTGAGCCCATTTTGGTGCATATCCAAGCCATATTAAGAAAATTTTATCGTAGGGAAAATAATGACAATATCTGCTCAACTCTACATAAAGGTCGCATCTAAAGCCAATTATACAAAAACTAAAAATCTGTGAGAAGATTGGTTGGCACCAGCAGATAGCATTTATGTTTGTGTACATTTGAGCCCATTTTGGTGCATATCCAAGCCATATTAAAAAAATTTCATCGTAGGGAAAATAATGACAATATCTGCTCAACTCTACATAAAGGTCGCATCTAAAGCCAATTATACAAAAACTAAAAATCTGTGAGAAGATTGGTTGGCACCAGCAGATAGCATTTATTTTTGTGTACATTTGAGCCCATTTTGGTGCATATCCAAGCCATATTAAGAAAATTTCATCGTAGGGAAAATAATGACAATATCTGCTCAACTCTAAATAAAGGTCGCATCTAAAGCCAATTATACAAAACTAAAAATCTGTGAGAAGATTGGTTGGCACCAGCAGATAGCATTTATTTTTGTGTACATTTGAGCCCATTTTTGGTGCATATCCAAGCCATATTAAGAAACTTTCATCGTAGGGAAAATAATGACAATATCTGCTCAACTCTACATAAAGGTCGCATCTAAAGCCAATTATACAAAAAACTAAAAATCTGTGAGAAGATTGGTTGGCACCAGCAGAAAGCATTTATTTTTGTGTACATTTGAGCCCATTCTGGTGAATATCCAAGCCATATTAAGAAAATTTTATCGTAGGGAAAATAATGACAATATCTGCTCAACTCTACATAAAGGTCGCATCTAAAGCCAATTATACAAAAACTAAAAATCTGTGAGAAGATTGGTTGGCACCAGCAGATATCATTTATTTTTGTGTACATTTGAGCCCATTTTGGTGCATATCCAAGTCATATTAAGAAAATTTTATCGTATGGAAAATAATGACAATATCTGCTCAACTCTACATAAAGGTCGCATCTAAAGCCAATTATACAAAAACAAAAAATCTGTGAGAAGATTAGTTGGCACCAGCAGATAGCATTTATTTTTGTGTACATTTGAGCCCATTTTTGTGCATATCCAAGCCCTATTAAGAAAGTTTCATCGTAGGGAAAATAATGACAATATCTGCTCAACTCTACATAAAGGTCGCATCTAAAGCCAATTATACAAAAACTAAAAATCTGTGAGAAGATTGGTTGGCACCAGCAGATAGCATTTATTTTTGTGTACATTTGAGCCCATTTTGGTGCATATCCAAGCCATATTAAGAAAATTTCATCGTAGGGAAAATAATGACAATATCTGCTCAACTCTACATAAAGGTCGCATCTAAAGCCAATTATACAAAAACTAAAAATCTGTGAGAAGATTGGTTGGCACCAGGAGATAGCATTTATTTTTGTGTACATTTGAGCCCATTTTGGTGAATATCCAAGCCATATTAAGAAACTTTCATCGTAGGGACAATAATGACAATATCTGCTCAAATGTACAATACGGTCGCATCTAAAGCCAATTATACAAAAACTAAAAATCTGTGAGAAGATTGGTTGGCACCAGCAGATAGCATTTATTTTTGTGTACATTTGAGCCCATTTTGGTGCATATCCAAGCCATATTAAGAAAAATTCATCGTAGGGAAAATAATGACAATATCTGCTCAACTCTACATAAAGGTCGCATCTAAAGCCAATTATACAAAAACTAAAAATCTGTGAGAAGATTGGTTGGCACCAGCAGATAGCATTTATTTTTGTGTACATTTGAGCCCATTTTGGTGCATATCCAAGTCATATTAAGAAAATTTTATCGTAGGGAAAATAATGACAATATCTGCTCAACTCTACATAAAGGTCGCATCTAAAGCCAATTATACAAAAACAAAAAATCTTCGAGAAGATTAGTTGGCACCAGCAGATAGCATTTATTTTTGTGTACATTTGAGCCCATTTTTGTGCATATCCAAGCCATATTAAGAAAGTTTCATCGTAGGGAAAATAATGACAATATCTGCTCAACTCTACATAAAGGTCGCATCTAAAGCCAATTATACAAAAACTAAAAATCTGTGAGAAGATTGGTTGGCACCAGCAGATAGCATTTATTTTTGTGTACATTTGAGCCCATTTTGGTGCATATCCAAGCCATATTAAGAAAATTTCATCGTAGGGAAAATAATGACAATATCTGCTCAACTCTACATAAAGGTCGCATCTAAAGCCAATTATACAAAAACTAAAAATCTGTGAGAAGATTGGTTGGCACCAGGAGATAGCATTTATTTTTGTGTACATTTGAGCCCATTTTGGTGAATATCCAAGCCATATTAAGAAACTTTCATCGTAGGGACAATAATGACAATATCTGCTCAAATGTACAATACGGTCGCATCTAAAGCCAATTATACAAAAACTAAAAATCTGTGAGAAGATTGGTTGGCACCAGCAGATAGCATTTATTTTTGTGTACATTTGAGCCCATTTTGGTGCATATCCAAGCCATATTAAGAAAAATTCATCGTAGGGAAAATAATGACAATATCTGCTCAACTCTACATAAAGGTCGCATCTAAAGCCAATTATACAAAAACTAAAAATCTGTGAGAAGATTGGTTGGCACCAGCAGATAGCATTTATTTTTGTGTACATTCGAGCCCATTCTGGTGAATATCCAAGCCATATTAAGAAAATTCCATCGTAGGGAAAATAATGACAATATCTGCTCAACTCTACATAAAGGTCGCATCTAAAGCCAATTATACAAAAACTAAAAATCTGTGAGAAGATTGGTTGGCACCAACAGAAAGCATTTATTTTTGTGTACATTTGAGCCCATTTTGGTGCATATCCAAGCCATATTAAGAAAAATTAATCGTAGGGAAAATAATGACAATATCTGCTCAACTCTACATAAAGGTCGCATCTAAAGCCAATTATACAAAAACTAAAAATCTGTAAGAAGATTGGTTGGCACCAGCAGATAGCATTTATTTTTGTGTACATTTGAGCCCATTTTGGTGCATATCCAAGCCATATTAAGAAACTTTCATCGTAGGGACAATAATGACAATATCTGCTCAAATGTACAATAAGGTCGCATCTAAAGCCAATTATACAAAAACTAAAAATCTGTGAGAAGATTGGTTGGCACCAGCAGAAAGCATTTATTTTTGTGTACATTTGAGCCCATTTTGGTGCATATCCAAGCCATATTAAGAAAATTTTATCGTAGGGAAAATAATGACAATATCTGCTCAACTCTACATAAAGGTCGCATCTAAAGCCAATTATACAAAAACTAAAAATCTGTGAGAAGATTGGTTGGCACCAGCAGATAGCATTTATTTTTGTGTACATTTGTGCCCATTTTGGTGCATATCCAAGCCATATTAAGAAAATTTCATCGTAGGGAAAATAATGACAATATCTGCTCAACTCTACATAAAGGTCGCATCTAAAGCCAATTATACAAAAACTAAAAATCTGTGAGAAGATTGGTTGGCACCAGCAGATAGCATTTATTTTTGTGTACATTTGAGCCCATTTTGGTGCATATCCAAGCCATATTAAGAAAATTTCATCGTAGGGAAAATAATGACAATATCTGCTCAACTCTACATAAAGGTCGCATCTAAAGCCAATTATACAAAAACTAAAAATCTGTGAGAAGATTGGTTGGCACCAGCAGAAAGCATTTATTTTTGTGTACATTTGAGCCCATATTGGTGCATATCCAAGCCATATTAAGAAAAATTCATCGTAGGGAAAATAATGACAATATCTGCTCAACTCTACATAAAGGTCGCATCTAAAGCCAATTATACAAAAACTAAAAATCTGTGAGAAGATTGGTTGGCACCAGCAGATAGCATTTATTTTTGTGTACATTTGAGCCCATTTTTGTGCATATCCAAGCCATATTAAGAAAATTTCATCGTAGGGAAAATAATGACAATATCTGCTCAACTCTACATAAAGGTCGCATCTAAAGCCAATTATACAAAAACTAAAAATCTGTGAGAAGAGTGGTTGGCACCAGGAGATAGCATTTATTTTTGTGTACATTTGAGCCCATTTTGGTGCATATCCAAGCCATATTAAGAAAATTTCATCGTAGGGAAAATAATGACAATATCTGCTCAACTCTACATAAAGGTCGCATCTAAAGCCAATTATACAAAAACTAAAAATCTGTGAGAAGATTGGTTGGCATCAGCAGATAGCATTTATTTTTGTGTACATTTGAGCCCATTCTGGTGAATATCCAAGCCATATTAAGAAAATTCCATCGTAGGGAAAATAATGACAATATCTGCTCAACTCTACATTAAGATCGCATCTAAAGCCAATTATACAAAAACTAAAAATCTGTGAGAAGATTGGTTGGCACCAGGAGATAGCATTTATTTTTGTGTACATTTGAGCCCATTTTGGTGAATATCCAAGCCATATTAAGAAACTTTCATCGTAGGGACAATAATGACAATATCTGCTCAAATGTACAATACGGTCGCATCTAAAGCCAATTATACAAAAACTAAAAATCTGTGAGAAGATTGGTTGGCACCAGCAGAAAGCATTTATTTTTGTGTACATTCGAGCCCATTCTGGTGAATATCCAAGCCATATTAAGAAAATTCCATCGTAGGGAAAATAATGACAATATCTGCTCAACTCTACATAAAGGTCGCATCTAAAGCCAATTATACAAAAACTAAAAATCTGTGAGAAGATTGGTTGGCACCAACAGAAAGCATTTATTTTTGTGTACATTTGAGCCCATTTTGGTGCATATCCAAGCCATATTAAGAAAAATTAATCGTAGGGAAAATAATGACAATATCTGCTCAACTCTACATAAAGGTTGCATCTAAAGCCAATTATACAAAAACTAAAAATCTGTAAGAAGATTGGTTGGCACCAGCAGATAGCATTTATTTTTGTGTACATTTGAGCCCATTTTGGTGCATATCCAAGCCATATTAAGAAACTTTCATCGTAGGGACAATAATGACAATATCTGCTCAAATGTACAATAAGGTCGCATCTAAAGCCAATTATACAAAAACTAAAAATCTGTGAGAAGATTGGTTGGCACCAGCAGAAAGCATTTATTTTTGTGTACATTTGAGCCCATTTTGGTGCATATCCAAGCCATATTAAGAAAATTTTATCGTAGGGAAAATAATGACAATATCTGCTCAACTCTACATAAAGGTCGCATCTAAAGCCAAATTATACAAAAACTAAAAATCTGTGAGAAGATTGGTTGGCACCAGCAGATAGCATTTATTTTTGTGTACATTTGAGCCAATTTTGGTGCATATCCAAGCCATATTAAGAAAATTTCATCGTAGGGAAAATAATGACAATATCTGCTCAACTCTACATAAAGGTCGCATCTAAAGCCAATTATACAAAAACTAAAAATCTGTGAGAAGATTGGTTGGCACCAGCAGATAGCATTTATTTTTGTGTACATTTGAGCCCATTTTGGTGCATATCCAAGCCATATTAAGAAAATTTCATCGTAGGGAAAATAATGACAATATCTGCTCAACTCTACATAAAGGTCGCATCTAAAGCCAATTATACAAAAACTAAAAATCTGTGAGAAGATTGGTTGGCACCAGCAGAAAGCATTTATTTTTGTGTACATTTGAGCCCATTTTGGTGCATATCCAAGCCATATTAAGAAAAATTCATCGTAGGGAAAATAATGACAATATCTGCTCAACTCTACATAAAGGTCGCATCTAAAGCCAATTATACAAAAACTAAAAATCTGTGAGAAGATTGGTTGGCACCAGCAGATAGCATTTATTTTTGTGTACATTTGAGCCCATTTTGGTGCATATCCAAGCCATATTAAGAAAATTTCATCGTAGGGAAAATAATGACAATATCTGCTCAACTCTACATAAAGGTCGCATCTAAAGCCAATTATACAAAAACTAAAAATCTGTGAGAAGATTGGTTGGCACCAGCAGATAGCATTTATTTTTGTGTACATTTGAGCCCATTTTGGTGCATATCCAAGCCATATTAAGAAAATTTCATCGTAGGGAAAATAATGACAATATCTGCTCAACTCTACATAAAGGTCGCATCTAAAGCCAATTATACAAAAACTAAAAATCTGTGAGAAGATTGGTTGGCATCAGCAGATAGCATTTATTTTTGTGTACATTTGAGCCCATTCTGGTGAATATCCAAGCCATATTAAGAAAATTCCATCGTAGGGAAAATAATGACAATATCTGCTCAACTCTACATTAAGATCGCATCTAAAGCCAATTATACAAAAACTAAAAATCTGTGAGAAGATTGGTTGGCACCAGCAGATAGCATTTATTTTTGTGTACATTTGAGCCCATTTTGGTGCATATCCAAGCCATATTAAGAAAATTCCATCGTAGGGAATATAATGACAATATCTGCTCAACTCTACATAAAGGTCGCATCTAAAGCCAATTATACAAAAACTAAAAATATGTGAGAAGATTGGTTGGCACCAGCAGATAGCATTTATTTTTGTGTACATTTGAGCCCATTTTGGTGCATATCCAAGCCATATTAAGAAACTTTCATCGTAGGGACAATAATGACAGTATCTGCTCAAATGTACAATAAGGTCGCATCTAAAGCCAATTATACAAAAACTAAAAATCTGTGAGAAGATTGGTTGGCACCAGCAGAAAGCATTTATTTTTGTGTACATTTGAGCCCATTTTGGTGCATATCCAAGCCATATTAAGAAAATTTTATCGTAGGGAAAATAATGACAATATCTGCTCAACTCTACATAAAGGTCGCATCTAAAGCCAATTATACAAAAACTAAAAATCTGTGAGAAGATTGGTTGGCACCAGCAGATAGCATTTATTTTTGTGTACATTTGAGCCCATTTTGGTGCATATCCAAGCCATATTAAGAAAATTTCATCGTAGGGAAAATAATGACAATATCTGCTCAACTCTACATAAAGGTCGCATCTAAAGCCAATTATACAAAAACTAAAAATCTGTGAGAAGATTGGTTGGCACCAGCAGATAGCATTTATTTTTGTGTACATTTGAGCCCATTTTGGTGCATATCCAAGCCATATTAAGAAAATTTCATCGTAGGGAAAATAATGACAATATCTGCTCAACTCTACATAAAGGTCGCATTTAAAGCCAATTATACAAAAACTAAAAATCTGTGAGAAGATTGGTTGGCACCAGCAGATAGCATTTATTTTTGTGTACATTTGAGCCCATTTTGGTGCATATCCAAGCCATATTAAGAAAATTTTATCGTAGGGAAAATAATGACAATATCTGCTCAACTCTACATAAAGGTCGCATCTAAAGCCAATTATACAAAAACTAAAAATCTGTGAGAAGATTGGTTGGCACCAGCAGATAGCATTTATTTTTGTGTACATTTGAGCCCATTTTTGTGCATATCCAAGCCATATTAAGAAAGTTTCATCGTAGGGAAAATAATGACAATATCTGCTCAACTCTACATAAAGGTCGCATCTAAAGCCAATTATACAAAAACTAAAAATCTGTGAGAAGATTGGTTGGCACCAGCAGATAGCATTTATTTTTGTGTACATTTGAGCCCATTTTGGTGAATATCCAAGCCATATTAAGAAACTTTCATCGTAGGGACAATAATGACAATATCTGCTCAAATGTACAATACGGTCGCATCTAAAGCCAATTATACAAAAACTAAAAATCTGTGAGAAGATTGGTTGGCACCAGCAGAAAGCATTTATTTTTGTGTACATTTGAGCCCATTTTGGTGCATATCCAAGCCATATTAAGAAAAATTCATCGTAGGGAAAATAATGACAATATCTGCTCAACTCTACATAAAGGTCGCATCTAAAGCCAATTATACAAAAACTAAAAATCTGTGAGAAGATTGGTTGGCACCAGCAGATAGCATTTATTTTTGTGTACATTTGAGCCCATTTTGGTGCATATCCAAGCCATATTAAGAAAATTTCATCGTAGGGAAAATAATGACAATATCTGCTCAACTCTACATAAAGGTCGCATCTAAAGCCAATTATACAAAAACTAAAAATCTGTGAGAAGATTGGTTGGCACCAGCAGATAGCATTTATTTTTGTGTACATTTGAGCCCATTTTGGTGCATATCCAAGTCATATTAAGAAAATTTTATCGTAGGGAAAATAATGACAATATCTGCTCAACTCTACATAAAGGTCGCATCTAAAGCCAATTATACAAAAACTAAAAATCTGTGAGAAGATTGGTTGGCACCAGCAGATAGCATTTATTTTTGTGTACATTTGAGCCCATTTTTGTGCATATCCAAGCCATATTTAGAAAGTTTCATCGTAGGGAAAATAATGACAATATCTGCTCAACTCTACATAAAGGTCGCATCTAAAGCCAATTATACAAAAACTAAAAATCTGTGAGAAGATTGGTTGGCACCAGCAGATAGCATTTATTTTTGTGTACATTTGAGCCCATTTTGGTGAATATCCAAGCCATATTAAGAAACTTTCATCGTAGGGACAATAATGACAATATTTGCTCAAATGTACAATACGGTCGCATCTAAAGCCAATTATACAAAAACTAAAAATCTGTGAGAAGATTGGTTGGCACCAGCAGAAAGCATTTATTTTTGTGTACATTTGAGCCCATTTTGGTGCATATCCAAGCCATATTAAGAAAAATTCATCGTAGGGAAAATAATGACAATATCTGCTCAACTCTACATAAAGGTCGCATCTAAAGCCAATTATACAAAAACTAAAAATCTGTGAGAAGATTGGTTGGCACCAGCAGATAGCATTTATTTTTGTGTACATGCGAGCCCATTCTGGTGAATATCCAAGCCATATTAAGAAAATTCCATCGTAGGGAAAATAATGACAATATCTGCTCAACTCTACATAAAGGTCGCATCTAAAGCCAATTATACAAAAACTAAAAATCTGTGAGAAGATTGGTTGGCACCAACAGAAAGCATTTATTTTTGTGTACATTTGAGCCCATTTTGGTGCATATCCAAGCCATATTAAGAAAAATTAATCGTAGGGAAAATAATGACAATATCTGCTCAACTCTACATAAAGGTCGCATCTAAAGCCAATTATACAAAAACTAAAAATCTGTAAGAAGATTGGTTGGCACCAGCAGATAGCATTTATTTTTGTGTACATTTGAGCCCATTTTGGTGCGTATCCAAGCCATATTAAGAAAATTTCATCGTAGGGACAATAATGACAATATCTGCTCAAATGTACAATAAGGTCGCATCTAAAGCCAATTATACAAAAACTAAAAATCTGTGAGAAGATTGGTTGGCACCAGCAGAAAACATTTATTTTTGTGTACATTTGAGCCCATTTTGGTGCATATCCAAGCCATATTAAGAAAATTTTATCGTAGGGAAAATAATGACAATATCTGCTCAACTCTACATAAAGGTCGCATCTAAAGCCAATTATACAAAAACTAAAAATCTGTGAGAAGATTGGTTGGCACCAGCAGATAGCATTTATTTTTGTGTACATTTGAGCCCATTTTGGTGCATATCCAAGCCATATTAAGAAAATTTCATCGTAGGGAAAATAATGACAATATCTGCTCAACTCTACATAAAGGTCGCATCTAAAGCCAATTATACAAAAACTAAAAATCTGTGAGAAGATTGGTTGGCACCAGCAGATAGCATTTATTTTTGTGTACATTTGAGCCCATTTTGGTGCATATCCAAGCCATATTAAGAAAATTTCATCGTAGGGAAAATAATGACAATATCTGCTCAACTCTACATAAAGGTCGCATCTAAAGCCAATTATACAAAAACTAAAAATCTGTGAGAAGATTGGTTGGCACCAGCAGATAGCATTTATTTTTGTGTACATTTGAGCCCATTTTGGTGAATATCCAAGCCATATTAAGAAAATTCCATCGTAGGGAAAATAATGACAATATCTGCTCAACTCTACATAAAGGTCGCATCTAAAGCCAATTATACAAAAACTAAAAATCTGTGAGAAGATTGGTTGGCACAAGCAGATAGCATTTATTTTTGTGTACATTTGAGCCCATTTTGGTGCATATCCAAGTCATATTAAGAACATTTTATCGTAGGGAAAATAATGACAATATCTGCTCAACTCTACATAAAGGTCGCATCTAAAGCCAATTATACAAAAACTAAAAATCTGTGAGAAGATTGGTTGGCACCAGCAGATAGCATTTATTTTTGTGTACATTTGAGCCCATTTTTGTGCATATCCAAGCCATATTAAGAAAGTTTCATCGTAGGGAAAATAATGACAATATCTGCTCAACTCTACATAAAGGTCGCATCTAAAGCCAATTATACAAAAACTAAAAATCTGTGAGAAGATTGGTTGGCACCAGCAGATAGCATTTATTTTTGTGTACATTTGAGCCCATTTTGGTGAATATCCAAGCCATATTAAGAAACTTTCATCGTAGGGACAATAATGACAATATCTGCTCAAATGTACAATACGGTCGCATCTAAAGCCAATTATACAAAAACTAAAAATCTGTGAGAAGATTGGTTGGCACCAGCAGAAAGCATTTATTTTTGTGTACATTTGAGCCCATTTTGGTGCATATCCAAGCCATATTAAGAAAAATTCATCGTAGGGAAAATAATGACAATATCTGCTCAACTCTACATAAAGGTCGCATCTAAAGCCAATTATACAAAAACTAAAAATCTGTGAGAAGATTGGTTGGCACCAGCAGATAGCATTTATTTGTGTGTACATTTGAGCCCATTTTGGTGCATATCCAAGCCATATTAAGAAAGTTTCATCGTAGGGAAAATAATGACAATATCTGCTCAACTCTACATAAAGGTCGCATCTAAAGCCAATTATACAAAAACTAAACATCTGTGAGAAGATTGGTTGGCACCAGCAGATAGCATTTATTTTTGTGTACATTTGAGCCCATTTTGGTGCATATCCAAGCCATATTAAGAAAGTTTCATCGTAGGGAAAATAATGACAATATCTGCTCAACTCTACATAAAGGTCGCATCTAAAGCCAATTATACAAAAACTAAAAATCTGTGAGAAGATTGGTTGGCACCAGCAGAAAGCATTTATTTTTGTGTACATTT
The DNA here is from genome assembly GCA_916613615.1 of Steromphala cineraria. NCBI lineage: Eukaryota > Metazoa > Mollusca > Gastropoda > Trochida > Trochidae > Steromphala > Steromphala cineraria. Next base: position 20,162,764 of record OU744727.1, on the reverse strand, counting down.
GAGCCCATTTTGGTGCATATCCAAGCCATATTAAGAAAAATTCATCGTAGGGAAAATAATGACAATATCTGCTCAACTCTACATAAAGGTCGCATCTAAAGCCAATTATACAAAAACTAAAAATCTGTGAGAAGATTGGTTGGCACCAGCAGATAGCATTTATTTGTGTGTACATTTGAGCCCATTTTGGTGCATATCCAAGCCATATTAAGAAAGTTTCATCGTAGGGAAAATAATGACAATATCTGCTCAACTCTACATAAAGGTCGCATCTAAAGCCAATTATACAAAAACTAAAAATCTGTGAGAAGATTGGTTGGCACCAGCAGATAGCATTTATTTTTGTGTACATTTGAGCCCATTTTGGTGCATATCCAAGCCATATTAAGAAAGTTTCATCGTAGGGAAAATAATGACAATATCTGCTCAACTCTACATAAAGGTCGCATCTAAAGCCAATTATACAAAAACTAAAAATCTGTGAGAAGATTGGTTGGCACCAGCAGATAGCATTTATTTTTGTGTACATTTGAGCCCATTTTGGTGCATATCCAAGCCATATTAAGAAAATTTCATCGTAGGGAAAATAATGACAATATCTGCTCAACTCTACATAAAGGTCGCATCTAAAGCCAATTATACAAAAACTAAAAATCTGTGAGAAGATTGGTTGGCACCAGCAGATAGCATTTATTTTTGTGTACATTTAAGCCCATTTTGGTGCATATCCAAGCCATATTAAGAAAATTTCATCGTAGGGAAAATAATGACAATATCTGCTCAACTCTACATAAAGGTCGCATCTAAAGCCAATTATACAAAACTAAAAATCTGTGAGAAGATTGGTTGGCACCAGCAGAAAGCATTTATTTTTGTGTACATTTGAGCCCATTTTGGTGCATATCCAAGCCATATTAAGAAAATTTTATCGTAGGGAAAATAATGACAAGATCTGCTCAACTCTACATAAAGGTCGCATCTAAAGCCAATTATACAAAAACTAAAAATCTGTGAGAAGATTGGTTGGCACCAGCAGAAAGCATTTATTTTTGTGTACATTTGAGCCCATTTTGGTGCATATCCAAGCCATATTAAGAAAAATTCATCGTAGGGAAAATAATGACAATATCTGCTCAACTCTACATAAAGGTCGCATCTAAAGCCAATTATACAAAAACTAAAAATCTGTGAGAAGATTGGTTGGCACCAGCAGATAGCATTTATTTTTGTGTACATTTGAGCCCATTTTGGTGCATATCCAAGCCATATTAAGAAAGTTTCATCGTAGGGAAAATAATGACAATATCTGCTCAACTCTACATAAAGGTCGCATCTAAAGCCAATTATACAAAAACTAAACATCTGTGAGAAGATTGGTTGGCACCAGCAGATAGCATTTATTTTTGTGTACATTTGAGCCCATTTTGGTGCATATCCAAGCCATGTTAAGAAAATTTCATCGTAGGGAAAATAATGACAATATCTGTTCACTCTACATAAAGGTCGCATCTAAAGCCAATTATACAAAAACTAAAAATCTGTGAGAAGATTGGTTGGCACCAGCAGAAAGCATTTATTTTTGTGTACATTTGAGCCCATTTTGGTGCATATCCAAGCCATATTAAGAAAAATTCATCGTAGGGAAAATAATGACAATATCTGCTCAACTCTACATAAAGGTCGCATCTAAAGCCAATTATACAAAAACTAAAAATCTGTGAGAAGATTGGTTGGCACCAGCAGATAGCATTTATTTTTGTGTACATTTGAGCCCATTTTGGTGCATATCCAAGCCATATTAAGAAAGTTTCATCGTAGGGAAAATAATGACAATATCTGCTCAACTCTACATAAAGGTCGCATCTAAAGCCAATTATACAAAAACTAAAAATCTGTGAGAAGATTGGTTGGCACCAGCAGATAGCATTTATTTTTGTGTACATTTGAGCCCATTTTGGTGCATATCCAAGCCATATTAAGAAAGTTTCATCGTAGGGAAAATAATGACAATATCTGTTCAACTCTACATAAAGGTCGCATCTAAAGCCAATTATACAAAAACTAAAAATCTGTGAGAAGATTGGTTGGCACCAGCAGATAGCATTTATTTTTGTGTACATTTGAGCCCATTTTGGTGCATATCCAAGCCATATTAAGAAAATTTCATCGTAGGGAAAATAATGACAATATCTGCTCAACTCTACATAAAGGTCGCATCTAAAGCCAATTATACAAAAACTAAAAATCTGTGAGAAGATTGGTTGGCACCAGCAGATAGCATTTATTTTTGTGTACATTTGAGCCCATTTTGGTGCATATCCAAGCCATATTAAGAAAGTTTCATCGTAGGGAAAATAATGACAATATCTGCTCAACTCTACATAAAGGTCGCATCTAAAGCCAATTATACAAAACTAAAAATCTGTGAGAAGATTGGTTGGCACCAGCAGAAAGCATTTATTTTTGTGTACATTTGAGCCCATTTTGGTGCATATCCAAGCCATATTAAGAAAATTTTATCGTAGGGAAAATAATGACAAGATCTGCTCAACTCTACATAAAGGTCGCATCTAAAGCCAATTATACAAAAACTAAAAATCTGTGAGAAGATTGGTTGGCACCAGCAGATAGCATTTATGTTTGTGTACATTTGAGCCCATTTTGGTGCATATCCAAGCCATATTAAGAAAATTTCATCGTAGGGAAAATAATGACAATATCTGCTCAACTCTACATAAAGGTCGCATCTAAAGCCAATTATACAAAAACTAAAAATCTGTGAGAAGATTGGTTGGCACCAGCAGATATCATTTATTTTTGTGTACATTTGAGCCCATTTTGGTGCATATCCAAGTCATATTAAGAAAATTTTATCGTAGGGAAAATAATGACAATATCTGCTCAACTCTACATAAAGGTCGCATCTAAAGCCAATTATACAAAAACTAAAAATCTGTGAGAAGATTAGTTGGCACCAGCAGATAGCATTTATTTTTGTGTACATTTGAGCCCATTTTTGTGCATATCCAAGCCATATTAAGAAAGTTTCATCGTAGGGAAAATAATGACAATATCTGCTCAACTCTACATAAAGGTCGCATCTAAAGCCAATTATACAAAAACTAAAAATCTGTGAGAAGATTGGTTGGCACCAGCAGATAGCATTTATTTTTGTGTACATTTGAGCCCATTTTGGTGCATATCCAAGCCATGTTAAGAAAATTTCATCGTAGGGAAAATAATGACAATAATTTTTATCTGCTCAACTCTACATAAAGGTCGCATCTAAAGCCAATTATACAAAAACTAAAAATCTGTGAGAAGATTGGTTGGCATCAGCAGATAGCATTTATTTTTGTGTGCATTTAAGCCCATTTTGGTGCATATCCAAGCCATATTAAGAAAATTTCATCGTAGGGAAAATAATGACAATATCTGCTCAACTCTACATAAAGGTCGCATCTAAAGCCAATTATACAAAACTAAAAATCTGTGAGAAGATTGGTTGGCACCAGCAGAAAGCATTTATTTTTGTGTACATTTGAGCCCATTTTGGTGCATATCCAAGCCATATTAAGAAAATTTTATCGTAGGGAAAATAATGACGATATCTGCTCAACTCTACATAAAGGTCGCATCTAAAGCCAATTATACAAAAACTAAAAATCTGTGAGAAGATTGGTTGGCACCAGCAGATAGCATTTATGTTTGTGTACATTTGAGCCCATTTTGGTGCATATCCAAGCCATATTAAGAAAATTTCATCGTAGGGAAAATAATGACAATATCTGCTCAACTCTACATAAAGGTCGCATCTAAAGCCAATTATACAAAAACTAAAAATCTGTGAGAAGATTGGTTGGCACCAGCAGATAGCATTTATTTTTGTGTACATTTGAGCCCATTTTGGTGCATATCCAAGCCATATTAAGAAAATTTCATCGTAGGGAAAATAATGACAATATCTGCTCAACTCTACATAAAGGTCGCATCTAAAGCCAATTATACAAAAAACTAAAAATCTGTGAAAAGATTGGTTGGCACCAGCAGATAGCATTTATTTTTGTGTACATTTGAGCCCATTCTGGTGAATATCCAAGCCATATTAAGAAAATTTTATCGTAGGGAAAATAATGACAATATCTGCTCAACTCTACATAAAGGTCGCATCTAAAGCCAATTATACAAAAACTAAAAATCTGTGAGAAGATTGGTTGGCACCAGCAGATATCATTTATTTTTGTGTACATTTGAGCCCATTTTGGTGCATATCCAAGTCATATTAAGAATATTTTAGCGTAGGGAAAATAATGACAATATCTGCTCAACTCTACATAAAGGTCGCATCTAAAGCCAATTATACAAAAACTAAAAATCTGTGAGAAGATTAGTTGGCACCAGCAGATAGCATTTATTTTTGTGTACATTTGAGCCCATTTTGGTGAATATCCAAGCCATATTAAGAAACTTTCATCGTAGGGACAATAATGACAATATCTGCTCAAATGTACAATACGGTCGCATCTAAAGCCAATTATACAAAAACTAAAAATCTGTGAGAAGATTGGTTGGCACCAGCAGATTGCATTTATTTTTGTGTACATTTGAGCCCATTTTTGTGCATATCCAAGCCATATTAAGAAAGTTTCATCGTAGGGAAAATAATGACAATATCTGCTCAACTCTACATAAAGGTCGCATCTAAAGCCAATTATACAAAAACTAAAAATCTGTGAGAAGATTGGTTGGCACCAGCAGATAGCATTTATTTTTGTGTACATTTGAGCCCATTTTGGTGAATATCCAAGCCATATTAAGAAACTTTCATCGTAGGGACAATAATGACAATATCTGCTCAAATGTACAATACGGTCGCATCTAAAGCCAATTATACAAAAACTAAAAATCTGTGAGAAGATTGGTTGGCTCCAGCAGAAAGCATTTATTTTTGTGTACATTTGAGCCCATTTTGGTGCATATCCAAGCCATATTAAGAAAAATTCATCGTAGGGAAAATAATGACAATATCTGCTCAACTCTACATAAAGGTCGCATCTAAAGCCAATTATACAAAAACTAAAAATCTGTGAGAAGATTGGTTGGCACCAGCAGATAGCATTTATTTTTGTGTACATTTGAGCCCATTTTGGTGCATATCCAAGCCATATTAATAAAGTTTCATCGTAGGGAAAATAATGACAATATCTGCTCAACTCTACATAAAGGTCGCATCTAAAGCCAATTATATAAAAACTAAAAATCTGTGAGAAGATTGGTTGGCACCAGCAGATAGCATTTATTTTCGTGTACATTTGAGCCCATTTTGGTGCATATCCAAGCCATATTAAGAAAATTTCATCGTAGGGAAAATAATGACAATATCTGCTCAACTCTACATAAAGGTCGCATCTAAAGCCAATTATACAAAAACTAAAAATCTGTGAGAAGATTGGTTGGCACCAGCAGAGAGCATTTATTTTTGTGTACATTTAACCCCTGTGGGCATATCCAAGCCATATTAAGAAAATTTCATCGTAGGGAAAATAATGACAATATCTGCTCATCTCTACATAAAGGTCGCATCTAAAGCCAATTATACAAAAACTAAAAATCTGTGAGAAGATTGGTTGGCACCAGCAGAAAGCATTTATTTTTGTGTACATTTGAGCCCATTTTGGTGCATATCCAAGCCATATTAAGAAAATTTCATCGTAGGGAAAATAATGACAATATCTGCTCAACTCTACATAAAGGTCGCATCTAAAGCCAATTATACAAAACCTAAAAATGTGAGAAGATTGGTTGGCACCAGCAGATAGCATTTATTTTTGTGTACATTTGAGCCCATTCTGGTGAATATCCAAGCCATATTAAGAAAATTCCATCGTAGGGAAAATAATGACAATATCTGCTCAACTCTACATAAAGGTCGCATCTAAAGCCAATTATACAAAAACTAAAAATCTGTGAGAAGATTGGTTGGCACCAGCAGATAGCATTTATTTTTATGTACATTTGAGCCCATTTTGGTGCATATCCAAGTCATATTAAGAAAATTTTATCGTAGGGAAAATAATGACAATATCTGCTCAACTCTACATAAAGGTCGCATCTAAAGCCAATTATACAAAAACTAAAAATCTGTGAGAAGATTGGTTGGCACCAGCAGATAGCATTTATTTTTGTGTACATTTGAGCCCATTTTGGTGCATATCCAAGTCATTTTTAGAAAATTTTATCGTAGGGAAAATAATGACAATATCTGCTCAACTCTACATAAAGGTCGCATCTAAAGCCAATTATACAAAAACTAAAAATCTGTGAGAAGATTGGTTGGCATCAGCAGATAGCATTTATTTTTGTGTGCATTTGAGCCCATTTTGGTGCATATCCAAGCCATATTAAGAAAATTTCATCGTAGGGAAAATAATGACAATATCTGCTCAACTCTACATAAAGGTCGCATCTAAAGCCAATTGTACAAAACTAAAAATCTGTGAGAAGATTGGTTGGCACCAGCAGAAAGCATTTATTTTTGTGTACATTTGAGCCCATTTTGGTGCATATCCAAGCCATATTAAGAAAATTTTATCGTAGGGAAAATAATGACAATATCTGCTCAACTCTACATAAAGGTCGCATCTAAAGCCAATTATACAAAAACTAAAAATCTGTGAGAAGATTGGTTGGCACCAGCAGAGAGCATTTATTTTTGTGTACATTTAACCCCTGTGGGCATATCCAAGCCATATTAAGAAAATTTCATCGTAGGGAAAATAATGACAATATCTGCTCATCTCTACATAAAGGTCGCATCTAAAGCCAATTATACAAAAACTAAAAATCTGTGAGAAGATTGGTTGGCACCAGCAGAAAGCATTTATTTTTGTGTACATTTGAGCCCATTTTGGTGCATATCCAAGCCATATTAAGAAAATTTCATCGTAGGGAAAATAATGACAATATCTGCTCAACTCTACATAAAGGTCGCATCTAAAGCCAATTATACAAAACCTAAAAATGTGAGAAGATTGGTTGGCACCAGCAGATAGCATTTATTTTTGTGTACATTTGAGCCCATTCTGGTGAATATCCAAGCCATATTAAGAAAATTCCATCGTAGGGAAAATAATGACAATATCTGCTCAACTCTACATAAAGGTCGCATCTAAAAGCCAATTATACAAAAACTAAAAATCTTGTGAGAAGATTGGTTGGCACCAGCAGATAGCATTTATTTTTATGTACATTTGAGCCCATTTTGGTGCATATCCAAGTCATATTAAGAAAATTTTATCGTAGGGAAAATAATGACAATATCTGCTCAACTCTACATAAAGGTCGCATCTAAAGCCAATTATACAAAAACTAAAAATCTGTGAGAAGATTGGTTGGCACCAGCAGATAGCATTTATTTTTGTGTACATTTTGAGCCCATTTTGGGTGCATATTCCAAGTCATTTTTAGAAAATTTTATCGTAGGGAAAATAATGACAATATCTGCTCAACTCTACATAAAGGTCGCATCTAAAGCCAATTATACAAAAACTAAAAATCTGTGAGAAGATTGGTTGGCATCAGCAGATAGCATTTATTTTTGTGTGCATTTGAGCCCATTTTGGTGCATATCCAAGCCATATTAAGAAAATTTCATCGTAGGGAAAATAATGACAATATCTGCTCAACTCTACATAAAGGTCGCATCTAAAGCCAATTGTACAAAACTAAAAATCTGTGAGAAGATTGGTTGGCACCAGCAGAAAGCATTTATTTTTGTGTACATTTGAGCCCATTTTGGTGCATATCCAAGCCATATTAAGAAAATTTTATCGTAGGGAAAATAATGACAATATCTGCTCAACTCTACATAAAGGTCGCATCTAAAGCCAATTATACAAAAACTAAAAATCTGTGAGAAGATTGGTTGGCACCAGCAGATAGCATTTATGTTTGTGTACATTTGAGCCCATTGTGGTGCATATCCAAGCGCATATTAAGAAAATTTCATCGTAGGGAAAATAATGACAATATCTGCTCAACTCTACATAAAGGTCGCATCTAAAGCCAATTATACAAAAACTAAAAATCTGTGAGAAGATTGGTTTGGCACCAGCAGATAGCATTTATTTTTTGTGTACATTTGAGCCCATTTTTGGTGCATATCCAAGCCATGTTAAGAAAATTTCATCGTAGGGAAAATAAGGGACAATATCTGCTCAACTCTACATAAAGGTCGCATCTAAAGCCAATAATACAAAAACTAAAAATCTGTGAGAAGATTGGTTGGCACCAGCAGATAGCATTTATTTTTGTGTACATTTGAGCCCATTCTGGTGAATATCCAAGCCATATTAAGAAAATTTTATCGTAGGGAAAATAATGACAATATCTGCTCAACTCTACATAAAGGTCGCATCTAAAGCCAATTATACAAAAACTAAAAATCTGTGAGAAGATTGGTTGGCACCAGCAGATAGCATTTATTTTGTGTACATTTGAGCCCATTTTGGTGCATATCCAAGTCATATTAAGAAAATTTTATCGTAGGGAAAATAATGACAATATCTGCTCAACTCTACATAAAGGTCGCATCTAAAGCCAATTATACAAAAAACTAAAAATCTGTGAGAAGATTAGTTGGCACCAGCAGATAGCATTGATTTTTGTGTACATTTGAGCACCATTTTTGTTGCCATATCCAAGCCATATTAAGAAAGTTTCATCGTAGGGAAAATAATGACAATATCTGCTCAACTCTACATAAAGGTCGCATCTAAAGCCAACTTATACAAAAACTAAAAATCTGTAGAGAAGATTGGTTGGCACCCAGCAGATAGCATTTATTTTTGTGTACATTTGAGCCCATTTTGGGTGAATATCAAGCCATATTAAGAAACTTTCATCGTAGGGACAATAATGACTAATATCTGCTCAAATGTACAATACGGTCGCATCTAAAGCCAATTATACAAAAACTAAAAATCTGTTGAGAAGATTGGTTTGGCACCAGCAGATAGCATTTATTTTTGTGTACATTTGAGCCCATTTTTTGTGCATTATCCAAGGCCATATTAAGAAAGTTTCATCGTAGGGAAAAATAATGACAATATCTGCTCAACTCTACATAAAGGTCGCATCTAAAGCCAATTATACAAAAACTAAAAATCTGTGAGAAGATTGGTTGGCACCAGCAGATAGCATTTATTTTTGTGTACATTTGAGCCCATTTTGGTGAATATCCAAGCCATATTAAGAAACTTTCATCGTAGGGACAATAATGACAATATCTGCTCAAATGTACAATACGGTCGCATCTAAAGCCAATTATACAAAAACTAAAAATCTGTGAGAAGATTGGTTGGCTCCAGCAGAAAGCATTTATTTTTGTGTACATTTGAGCCCATTTTGGTGCATATCCAAGCCATATTAAGAAAAATTCATCGTAGGGAAAATAATGACAATATCTGCTCAACTCTACATAAAGGTCGCATCTAAAGCCAATTATACAAAAACTAAAAATCTGTGAGAAGATTGGTTGGCACCAGCAGATAGCATTTATTTTTGTGTACATTTGAGCCCATTTTGGTGCATATCCAAGCCATATTAATAAAGTTTCATCGTAGGGAAAATAATGACAATATCTGCTCAACTCTACATAAAGGTCGCATCTAAAGCCAATTATATAAAAACTAAAAATCTGTGAGAAGATTGGTTGGCACCAGCAGATAGCATTTATTTTTGTGTACATTTGAGCCCATTTTGGTGCATATCCAAGCCATATTAAGAAAATTTCATCGTAGGGAAAATAATGACAATATCTGCTCAACTCTACATAAAGGTCGCATCTAAAGCCAATTATACAAAAACTAAAAATCTGTGAGAAGATTGGTTGGCACCAGCAGATAGCATTTATTTTTGTGTACATTTAAGCCCATGTTGGTGCATATCCAAGCCATATTAAGAAAATTTCATCGTAGGGACAATAATGACAATTTCTGCTCATCTCTACATAAAGGTCGCATCTAAAGCCAATTATACAAAAACTAAAAATCTGTGAGAAGATTGGTTGGCACCAGCAGAAAGCATTTATTTTTGTGTACATTTGAGCCCATTCTGGTGAATATCCAAGCCATATTAAGAAAATTCCATCGTAGGGAAAAATAATGACAATATCTGCTCAACTCTACATAAAGGTCGCATCTAAAGCCAATTATACAAAAAACTAAAAATCTGTGAGAAGATTGGTTGGCACCAGCAGATAGCATTTATTTTTATGTACATTTGAGCCCATTTTGGTGCATATCCAAGTCATATTAAGAAAATTTTATCGTAGGGAAAATAATGACAATATCTGCTCAACTCTACATAAAGGTCGCATCTAAAGCCAATTATACAAAAACTAAAAATCTGTGAGAAGATTGGTTGGCACCAGCAGATAGCATTTATTTTTGTGTACATTTGAGCCCATTTTGGTGCATATCCAAGTCATTTTTAGAAAAGTTTATCGTAGGGAAAATAATGACAATATCTGCTCAACTCTACATAAAGGTCGCATCTTAAGCCAATTATACAAAAACTAAAAATCTGTGAGAAGATTGGTTGGCACCAGCAGATAGCATTTATTTTTGTGTACATTTGAGCCCATTTTTGTGCATATCCAAGCCATATTAAGAAGGTTTCATCGTAGGGAAAATAATGACAATATCTGCTCAACTCTACATAAAGGTCGCATCTAAAGCCAATTATACAAAAACTAAAAATCTGTGAGAAGATTGGTTGGCACCAGCAGATAGCATTTATTTTTGTGTACATTTGAGCCCATTCTGGTGCATATCCAAGCCATATTAAGAAACTTTCATCGTAGGGACAATAATGACAATATCTGCTCAAATGTACAATAAGGTCGCATCTAAAGCCAATTATACAAAAACTAAAAATCTGTGGGAAGATTGGTTGGCACCAGCAGAAAGCATTTATTTTTGTGTACATTTGAGCCCATTTTGGTGCATATCCAAGCCATATTAAGAAAAATTCATCGTAGGGAAAATAATGACAATATCTGCTCAACTCTACATAAAGGTCGCATCTAAAGCCAATTATACAAAAACTAAAAATCTGTGAGAAGATTGGTTGGCACCAGCAGATAGCATTTATTTGTGTGTACATTTGAGCCCATTCTGGTGAATATCCAAGCCATATTAAGAAAATTCCATCGTAGGGAAAATAATGACAATATCTGCTCAACTCTACCTAAAGGTCGCATCTAAAGCCAATTATACAAAAACTAAAAATCTGTGAGAAGATTGGTTGGCACCAGCAGATAGCATTTATTTTTGTGTACATTTGAGCCCATTTTGGTGCATATCCAAGCCATATTAAGAAAATTCCATCGTAGGGAAAATAATGACAATATCTGCTCAACTCTACATAAAGGTCGCATCTAAAGCCAATTATACAAAAACTAAAAATCTGTGAGAAGATTGGTTGGCACCAGCAGATAGCATTTATTTTTGTGTACATTTGAGCCCATTTTGGTGCATATCCAAGTCATATTAAGAAAATTTTATCGTAGGGAAAATAATGACAATATCTGCTCAACTCTACATAAAGGTCGCATCTAAAGCCAATTATACAAAAACTAAAAATCTGTGAGAAGATTGGTTGGCACCAGCAGATAGCATTTATTTTTGTGTACATTTGAGCCCATTTTGGTGCATATCCAAGTCATTTTTAGAAAATTTTATCGTAGGGAAAATAATGACAATATCTGCTCAACTCTACATAAAGGTCGCATCTTAAGCCAATTATACAAAAACTAAAAATCTGTGAGAAGATTGGTTGGCACCAGCAGATAGCATTTATTTTTGTGTACATTTGAGCCCATTTTTGTGCATATCCAAGCCATATTAAGAAGGTTTCATCGTAGGGAAAATAATGACAATATCTGCTCAACTCTACATAAAGGTCGCATCTAAAGCCAATTATACAAAAACTAAAAATCTGTGAGAAGATTGGTTGGCACCAGCAGATAGCATTTATTTTTGTGTACATTTGAGCCCATTCTGGTGCATATCCAAGCCATATTAAGAAACTTTCATCGTAGGGACAATAATGACAATATCTGCTCAAATGTACAATAAGGTCGCATCTAAAGCCAATTATACAAAAACTAAAAATCTGTGGGAAGATTGGTTGGCACCAGCAGAAAGCATTTATTTTTGTGTACATTTGAGCCCATTTTGGTGCATATCCAAGCCATATTAAGAAAAATTCATCGTAGGGAAAATAATGACAATATCTGCTCAACTCTACATAAAGGTCGCATCTAAAGCCAATTATACAAAAACTAAAAATCTGTGAGAAGATTGGTTGGCACCAGCAGATAGCATTTATTTGTGTGTACATTTGAGCCAATTCTGGTGAATATCCAAGCCATATTAAGAAAATTCCATCGTAGGGAAAATAATGACAATATCTGCTCAACTCTACCTAAAGGTCGCATCTAAAGCCAATTATACAAAAACTAAAAATCTGTGAGAAGATTGGTTGGCACCAGCAGATAGCATTTATTTTTGTGTACATTTGAGCCCATTTTGGTGCATATCCAAGCCATATTAAGAAAATTCCATCGTAGGGAAAATAATGACAATATCTGCTCAACTCTACATAAAGGTCGCATCTAAAGCCAATTATACAAAAACTAAAAATCTGTGAGAAGATTGGTTGGCACCAGCAGATAGCATTTATTTTTGTGTACATTTGAGCCCATTTTGGTGCATATCCAAGTCATATTAAGAAAATTTTATCGTAGGGAAAATAATGACAATATCTGCTCAACTCTACATAAAGGTCGCATCTAAAGCCAATTATACAAAAACTAAAAATCTGTGAGAAGATTGGTTGGCACCAGCAGATAGCATTTATTTTTGTGTACATTTGAGCCCATTTTGGTGCATATCCAAGCCATATTAAGAAAGTTTCATCGTAGGGAAAATAATGACAATATCTGCTCAACTCTACATAAAGGTCGCATCTAAAGCCAATTATACAAAAACTAAAAATCTGTGAGAAGATTGGTTGGCACCAGCAGATAGCATTTATTTTTGTGTACATTTGAGCCCATTTTGGTGCATATCCAAGCCATATTAAGAAAATTTTATCGTAGGTAAAATAATGACAATATCTGCTCAACTCTACATAAAGGTCGCATCTAAAGCCAATTATACAAAAACTAAAATTATGTGAGAAGATTGTTTGGCACCAGCAGATAGCATTTATTTTTGTGTACATTTGAGCCCATTTTGGTGCATATCCAAGCCATACGAAGAAAATTCCATCGAAGGGAAAATAATGACAATATCTGCTCAACTCTACATAAAGGTCGCATCTAAAGCCAATTATACAAAAACTAAAAATCTGTGAGAAGATTGGTTGGCACCAGCAGAAAGCATTTATCTTTGTGTACATTTGAGCCCATGTTGGTGCATATCCAAGCCATATTAAGAAAAATTCATCGTAGGGAAAATAATGACAATATCTGCTCAACTCTACATAAAGGTCGCATCTAAAGCCAATTATACAAAAACTAAAAATCTGTGAGAAGATTGGTTGGCACCAGCAGATAGCATTTATTTTTGTGTACATTTGAGCCCATTTTGGTGCATATCCAAGCCATACGAAGAAAATTCCATCGAAGGGAAAATAATGACAATATCTGCTCAACTCTACATAAAGGTCGCATCTAAAGCCAATTATACAAAAACTAAAAATCTGTGAGAAGATTGGTTGGCACCAGCAGAAAGCATTTATCTTTGTGTACATTTGAGCCCATGTTGGTGCATATCCAAGCCATATTAAGAAAAATTCATCGTAGGGAAAATAATGACAATATCTGCTCAACTCTACATAAAGGTCGCATCTAAAGCCAATTATACAAAAACTAAAAATCTGTGAGAAGATTGGTTGGCACCAGCAGATAGCATTTATTTTTGTGTACATTTGAGCCCATTTTGGTGCATATCCAAGTCATATTAAGAAAAATTCATCGTAGGTAAAATAATGACAATATCTGCTCAACTCTACATAAAGGTCGCATCTAAAGCCAATTATACAAAAACTAAAAATCTGTGAGAAGATTGGTTGGCACAAGCAGATAGCATTTATTTTTGTGTACATTTGAGCCCATTTTGGTGCATATCCAAGTCATATTAAGAAAAATTCATCGTAGGGAAAATAATGACAATATCTGCTCAACTCTACATAAAGGTCGCATCTAAAGCCAATTATACAAAAACTAAAAATCTGTGAGAAGATTGGTTGGCACCAGCAGATAGCATTTATTTTTGTGTACATTTGAGCCCATTTTGGTGAATATCCAAGCCATATTAAGAAACTTTCATCGTAGGGACAATAATGACAATATCTGCTCAAATGTACAATACGGTCGCATCTAAAGCCAATTATACAAAAACTAAAAATCTGTGAGAAGATTGGTTGGCTCCAGCAGAAAGCATTTATTTTTGTGTACATTTGAGCCCATTTTGGTGCATATCCAAGCCATATTAAGAAAAATTCATCGTAGGGAAAATAATGACAATATCTGCTCAACTCTACATAAAGGTCGCATCTAAAGCCAATTATACAAAAACTAAAAATCTGTGAGAAGATTGGTTGGCACCAGCAGATAGCATTTATTTTTGTGTACATTTGAGCCCATTTTGGTGCATATCCAAGCCATATTAATAAAGTTTCATCGTAGGGAAAATAATGACAATATCTGCTCAACTCTACATAAAGGTCGCATCTAAAGCCAATTATACAAAAACTAAAAATCTGTGAGAAGATTGGTTGGCACCAGCAGATAGCATTTATTTTTGTGTACATTTGAGCCCATTCTGGTGAATATCCAAGCCATATTAAGAAAATTCCATCGTAGGGAAAATAATGACAATATCTGCTCAACTCTACATAAAGGTCGCATCTAAAGCCAATTATACAAAAACTAAAAATCTGTGAGAAGATTGGTTGGCACCAGCAGATATCATTTATTTTTGTGTACATTTGAGCCCATTTTGGTGCATATCCAAGTCATATTAAGAAAATTTTATCGTAGGGAAAATAATGACAATATCTGCTCAACTCTACATAAAGGTCGCATCTAAAGCCAATTATACAAAAACTAAAAATCTGTGAGAAGATTAGTTGGCACCAGCAGATAGCATTTATTTTTGTGTACATTTGAGCCCATTTTTGTGCATATCCAAGCCATATTAAGAAAATTTCATCGTAGGGACAATAATGACAATATCTGCTCAAATGTACAATACGGTCGCATCTAAAGCCAATTATACAAAAACTAAAAATCTGTGAGAAGATTGGTTGGCTCCAGCAGAAAGCATTTATTTTTGTGTACATTTGAGCCCATTTTGGTGCATATCCAAGCCATATTAAGAAAAATTCATCGTAGGGAAAATAATGACAATATCTGCTCAACTCTACATAAAGGTCGCATCTAAAGCCAATTATACAAAAACTAAAAATCTGTGAGAAGATTGGTTGGCACCAGCAGATAGCATTTATTTTTGTGTACATTTGAGCCCATTTTGGTGCATATCCAAGCCATATTAATAAAGTTTCATCGTAGGGAAAATAATGACAATATCTGCTCAACTCTACATAAAGGTCGCATCTAAAGCCAATTATACAAAAACTAAAAATCTGTGAGAAGATTGGTTGGCACCAGCAGATAGCATTTATTTTTGTGTACATTTGAGCCCATTCTGGTGAATATCCAAGCCATATTAAGAAAATTCCATCGTAGGGAAAATAATGACAATATCTGCTCAACTCTACATAAAGGTCGCATCTAAAGCCAATTATACAAAAACTAAAAATCTGTGAGAAGATTGGTTGGCACCAGCAGATATCATTTATTTTTGTGTACATTTGAGCCCATTTTGGTGCATATCCAAGTCATATTAAGAAAATTTCATCGTAGGGAAAATAATGACAATATCTGCTCAACTCTACATAAAGGTCGCATCTAAAGCCAATTATACAAAAACTAAAAATCTGTGAGAAGATTGGTTGGCACCAGCAGATAGCATTTATTTTTGTGTACATTTGAGCCCATTTTGGTGAATATCCAAGCCATATTAAGAAACTTTCATCGTAGGGACAATAATGACAATATCTGCTCAAATGTACAATACGGTCGCATCTAAAGCCAATTATACAAAAACTAAAAATCTGTGAGAAGATTGGTTGGCACCAGCAGATAGCATTTATTTTTGTGTACATTTGAGCCCATTTTTGTGCATATCCAAGCCATATTAAGAAAGTTTCATCGTAGGGAAAATAATGACAATATCTGCTCAACTCTACATAAAGGTCGCATCTAAAGCCAATTATACAAAAACTAAAAATCTGTGAGAAGATTGGTTGGCACCAGCAGATAGCATTTATTTTTGTGTACATTTGAGCCCATTTTGGTGAATATCCAAGCCATATTAAGAAACTTTCATCGTAGGGACAATAATGACAATATCTGCTCAAATGTACAATACGGTCGCATCTAAAGCCAATTATACAAAAACTAAAAATCTGTGAGAAGATTGGTTGGCTCCAGCAGAAAGCATTTATTTTTGTGTACATTTGAGCCCATTTTGGTGCATATCCAAGCCATATTAAGAAAAATTCATCGTAGGGAAAATAATGACAATATCTGCTCAACTCTACATAAAGGTCGCATCTAAAGCCAATTATACAAAAACTAAAAATCTGTGAGAAGATTGGTTGGCACCAGCAGATAGCATTTATTTTTGTGTACATTTGAGCCCATTTTGGTGCATATCCAAGCCATATTAATAAAGTTTCATCGTAGGGAAAATAATGACAATATCTGCTCAACTCTACATTAAGGTCGCATCTAAAGCCAATTATATAAAAACTAAAAATCTGTGAGAAGATTGGTTGGCACCAGCAGATAGCATTTATTTTTGTGTACATTTGAGCCCATTTTGGTGCATATCCAAGCCATATTAAGAAAATTTCATCGTAGGGAAAATAATGACAATATCTGCTCAACTCTACATAAAGGTCGCATCTAAAGCCAATTATACAAAAACTAAAAATCTGTGAGAAGATTGGTTGGCACCAGCAGATAGCATTTATTTTTGTGTACATTTAAGCCCATGTTGGTGCATATCCAAGCCATATTAAGAAAATTTCATCGTAGGGAAAATAATGACAATATCTGCTCATCTCTACATAAAGGTCGCATCTAAAGCCAATTATACAAAAACTAAAAATCTGTGAGAAGATTGGTTGGCACCAGCAGAAAGCATTTATTTTTGTGTACATTTGAGCCCATTCTGGTGAATATCCAAGCCATATTAAGAAAATTCCATCGTAGGGAAAATAATGACAATATCTGCTCAACTCTACATAAAGGTCGCATCTAAAGCCAATTATACAAAAACTAAAAATCTGTGAGAAGATTGGTTGGCACCAGCAGATAGCATTTATTTTTATGTACATTTGAGCCCATTTTGGTGCATATCCAAGTCATATTAAGAAAATTTTATCGTAGGGAAAATAATTACAATATCTGCTCAACTCTACATAAAGGTCGCATCTAAAGCCAATTATACAAAAACTAAAAATCTGTGAGAAGATTGGTTGGCACCAGCAGATAGCATTTATTTTTGTGTACATTTGAGCCCATTTTGGTGCATATCCAAGTCATTTTTAGAAAATTTTATCGTAGGGAAAATAATGACAATATCTGCTCAACTCTACATAAAGGTCGCATCTTAAGCCAATTATACAAAAACTAAAAATCTGTGAGAAGATTGGTTGGCACCAGCAGATAGCATTTATTTTTGTGTACATTTGAGCCCATTTTTGTGCATATCCAAGCCATATTAAGAAGGTTTCATCGTAGGGAAAATAATGACAATATCTGCTCAACTCTACATAAAGGTCGCATCTAAAGCCAATTATACAAAAACTAAAAATCTGTGAGAAGATTGGTTGGCACCAGCAGATAGCATTTATTTTTGTGTACATTTGAGCCCATTCTGGTGCATATCCAAGCCATATTAAGAAACTTTCATCGTAGGGACAATAATGACAATATCTGCTCAAATGTACAATAAGGTCGCATCTAAAGCCAATTATACAAAAACTAAAAATCTGTGGGAAGATTGGTTGGCACCAGCAGAAAGCATTTATTTTTGTGTACATTTGAGCCCATTTTGGTGCATATCCAAGCCATATTAAGAAAAATTCATCGTAGGGAAAATAATGACAATATCTGCTCAACTCTACATAAAGGTCGCATCTAAAGCCAATTATACAAAAACTAAAAATCTGTGAGAAGATTGGTTGGCACCAGCAGATAGCATTTATTTGTGTGTACATTTGAGCCCATTCTGGTGAATATCCAAGCCATATTAACAAAATTCCATCGTAGGGAAAATAATGACAATATCTGCTCAACTCTACCTAAAGGTCGCATCTAAAGCCAATTATACAAAAACTAAAAATCTGTGAGAAGATTGGTTGGCACCAGCAGATAGCATTTATTTTTGTGTACATTTGAGCCCATTTTGGTGCATATCCAAGCCATATTAAGAAAATTCCATCGTAGGGAAAATAATGACAATATCTGCTCAACTCTACATAAAGGTCGCATCTAAAGCCAATTATACAAAAACTAAAAATCTGTGAGAAGATTGGTTGGCACCAGCAGATAGCATTTATTTTTATGTACATTTGAGCCCATTTTGGTGCATATCCAAGTCATATTAAGAAAATTTTATCGTAGGGAAAATAATGACAATATCTGCTCAACTCTACATAAAGGTCGCATCTAAAGCCAATTATACAAAAACTAAAAATCTGTGAGAAGATTGGTTGGCACCAGCAGATAGCATTTATTTTTGTGTACATTTGAGCCCATTTTGGTGCATATCCAAGCCATATTAAGAAAGTTTCATCGTAGGGAAAATAATGACAATATCTGCTCAACTCTACATAAAGGTCGCATCTAAAGCCAATTATACAAAAACTAAAAATCTGTGAGAAGATTGGTTGGCACCAGCAGATAGCATTTATTTTTGTGTACATTTGAGCCCATTTTGGTGCATATCCAAGCCATATTAAGAAAATTTTATCGTAGGGAAAATAATGACAATATCTGCTCAACTCTACATAAAGGTCGCATCTAAAGCCAATTATACAAAAACTAAAAATCTGTGAGAAGATTGGTTGGCACCAGCAGATAGCATTTATTTTTGTGTACATTTGAGCCCATTTTGGTGAATATCCAAGCCATATTAAGAAACTTTCATCGTAGGGACAATAATGACAATATCTGCTCAAATGTACAATACGGTCGCATCTAAAGCCAATTATACAAAAACTAAAAATCTGTGAGAAGATTGGTTGGCTCCAGCAGAAAGCATTTATTTTTGTGTACATTTGAGCCCATTTTGGTGCATATCCAAGCCATATTAAGAAAAATTCATCGTAGGGAAAATAATGACAATATCTGCTCAACTCTACATAAAGGTCGCATCTAAAGCCAATTATACAAAAACTAAAAATCTGTGAGAAGATTGGTTGGCACCAGCAGATAGCATTTATTTTTGTGTACATTTGAGCCCATTTTGGTGCATATCCAAGCCATATTAATAAAGTTTCATCGTAGGGAAAATAATGACAATATCTGCTCAACTCTACATAAAGGTCGCATCTAAAGCCAATTATACAAAAACTAAAAATCTGTGAGAAGATTGGTTGGCACCAGCAGATAGCATTTATTTTTGTGTACATTTGAGCCCATTCTGGTGAATATCCAAGCCATATTAAGAAAATTTTATCGTAGGGAAAATAATGACAATATCTGCTCAACTCTACATGAAGGTCGCATCTAAAGCCAATTATACAAAAACTAAAAATCTGTGAGAAGATTGGTTGGCACCAGCAGATATCATTTATTTTTGTGTACATTTGAGCCCATTTTGGTGCATATCCAAGTCATATTAAGAAAATTTTATCGTAGGGAAAATAATGACAATATCTGCTCAACTCTACATAAAGGTCGCATCTAAAGCCAATTATACAAAAACTAAAAATCTGTGAGAAGATTAGTTGGCACCAGCAGATAGCATTTATTTTTGTGTACATTTGAGCCCATTTTTGTGCATATCCAAGCCATATTAAGAAAGTTTCATCGTAGGGAAAATAATGACAATATCTGCTCAACTCTACATAAAGGTCGCATCTAAAGCCAATTATACAAAAACTAAAAATCTGTGAGAAGATTGGTTGGCACCAGCAGATAGCATTTATTTTTGTGTACATTTGAGCCCATTTTGGTGAATATCCAAGCCATATTAAGAAACTTTCATCGTAGGGACAATAATGACAATATCTGCTCAAATGTACAATACGGTCGCATCTAAAGCCAATTATACAAAAACTAAAAATCTGTGAGAAGATTGGTTGGCACCAGCAGATAGCATTTATTTTTGTGTACATTTGAGCCCATTTTTGTGCATATCCAAGCCATATTAAGAAAGTTTCATCGTAGGGAAAATAATGACAATATCTGCTCAACTCTACATAAAGGTCGCATCTAAAGCCAATAATACAAAAACTAAAAATCTGTGAGAAGATTGGTTGGCACCAGCAGATAGCATTTATTTTTGTGTACATTTGAGCCCATTTTGGTGAATATCCAAGCCATATTAAGAAACTTTCATCGTAGGGACAATAATGACAATATCTGCTCAAATGTACAATACGGTCGCATCTAAAGCCAATTATACAAAAACTAAAAATCTGTGAGAAGATTGGTTGGCTCCAGCAGAAAGCATTTATTTTTGTGTACATTTGAGCCCATTTTGGTGCATATCCAAGCCATATTAAGAAAAATTCATCGTAGGGAAAATAATGACAATATCTGCTCAACTCTACATAAAGGTCGCATCTAAAGCCAATTATACAAAAACTAAAAATCTGTGAGAAGATTGGTTGGCACCAGCAGATAGCATTTATTTTTGTGTACATTTGAGCCCATTTTGGTGCATATCCAAGCCATATTAAGAAAATTTCATCGTAGGGACAATAATGACAATATCTGCTCAAATGTACAATACGGTCGCATCTAAAGCCAATTATACAAAAACTAAAAATCTGTGAGAAGATTGGTTGGCTCCAGCAGAAAGCATTTATTTTTGTGTACATTTGAGCCCATTTTGGTGCATATCCAAGCCATATTAAGAAAAATTCATCGTAGGGAAAATAATGACAATATCTGCTCAACTCTACATAAAGGTCGCATCTAAAGCCAATTATACAAAAACTAAAAATCTGTGAGAAGATTGGTTGGCACCAGCAGATAGCATTTATTTTTGTGTACATTTGAGCCCATTTTGGTGCATATCCAAGCCATATTAATAAAGTTTCATCGTAGGGAAAATAATGACAATATCTGCTCAACTCTACATTAAGGTCGCATCTAAAGCCAATTATATAAAAACTAAAAATCTGTGAGAAGATTGGTTGGCACCAGCAGATAGCATTTATTTTTGTGTACATTTGAGCCCATTTTGGTGCATATCCAAGCCATATTAAGAAAATTTCATCGTAGGGAAAATAATGACAATATCTGCTCAACTCTACATAAAGGTCGCATCTAAAGCCAATTATACAAAAACTAAAAATCTGTGAGAAGATTGGTTGGCACCAGCAGATAGCATTTATTTTTGTGTACATTTAAGCCCATGTTGGTGCATATCCAAGCCATATTAAGAAAATTTCATCGTAGGGAAAATAATGACAATATCTGCTCATCTCTACATAAAGGTCGCATCTAAAGCCAATTATACAAAAACTAAAAATCTGTGAGAAGATTGGTTGGCACCAGCAGAAAGCATTTATTTTTGTGTACATTTGAGCCCATTCTGGTGAATATCCAAGCCATATTAAGAAAATTCCATCGTAGGGAAAATAATGACAATATCTGCTCAACTCTACATAAAGGTCGCATCTAAAGCCAATTATACAAAAACTAAAAATCTGTGAGAAGATTGGTTGGCACCAGCAGATAGCATTTATTTTTATGTACATTTGAGCCCATTTTGGTGCATATCCAAGTCATATTAAGAAAATTTTATCGTAGGGAAAATAATTACAATATCTGCTCAACTCTACATAAAGGTCGCATCTAAAGCCAATTATACAAAAACTAAAAATCTGTGAGAAGATTGGTTGGCACCAGCAGATAGCATTTATTTTTGTGTACATTTGAGCCCATTTTGGTGCATATCCAAGTCATTTTTAGAAAATTTTATCGTAGGGAAAATAATGACAATATCTGCTCAACTCTACATAAAGGTCGCATCTTAAGCCAATTATACAAAAACTAAAAATCTGTGAGAAGATTGGTTGGCACCAGCAGATAGCATTTATTTTTGTGTACATTTGAGCCCATTTTTGTGCATATCCAAGCCATATTAAGAAGGTTTCATCGTAGGGAAAATAATGACAATATCTGCTCAACTCTACATAAAGGTCGCATCTAAAGCCAATTATACAAAAACTAAAAATCTGTGAGAAGATTGGTTGGCACCAGCAGATAGCATTTATTTTTGTGTACATTTGAGCCCATTCTGGTGAATATCCAAGCCATATTAAGAAACTTTCATCGTAGGGACAATAATGACAATATCTGCTCAAATGTACAATAAGGTCGCATCTAAAGCCAATTATACAAAAACTAAAAATCTGTGGGAAGATTGGTTGGCACCAGCAGAAAGCATTTATTTTTGTGTACATTTGAGCCCATTTTGGTGCATATCCAAGCCATATTAAGAAAAATTCATCGTAGGGAAAATAATGACAATATCTGCTCAACTCTACATAAAGGTCGCATCTAAAGCCAATTATACAAAAACTAAAAATCTGTGAGAAGATTGGTTGGCACCAGCAGATAGCATTTATTTGTGTGTACATTTGAGCCCATTCTGGTGAATATCCAAGCCATATTAACAAAATTCCATCGTAGGGAAAATAATGACAATATCTGCTCAACTCTACCTAAAGGTCGCATCTAAAGCCAATTATACAAAAACTAAAAATCTGTGAGAAGATTGGTTGGCACCAGCAGATAGCATTTATTTTTGTGTACATTTGAGCCCATTTTGGTGCATATCCAAGCCATATTAAGAAAATTCCATCGTAGGGAAAATAATGACAATATCTGCTCAACTCTACATAAAGGTCGCATCTAAAGCCAATTATACAAAAACTAAAAATCTGTGAGAAGATTGGTTGGCACCAGCAGATAGCATTTATTTTTGTGTACATTTGAGCCCATTTTGGTGCATATCCAAGTCATATTAAGAAAATTTTATCGTAGGGAAAATAATGACAATATCTGCTCAACTCTACATAAAGGTCGCATCTAAAGCCAATTATACAAAAACTAAAAATCTGTGAGAAGATTGGTTGGCACCAGCAGATAGCATTTATTTTTGTGTACATTTGAGCCCATTTTGGTGCATATCCAAGCCATATTAAGAAAGTTTCATCGTAGGGAAAATAATGACAATATCTGCTCAACTCTACATAAAGGTCGCATCTAAAGCCAATTATACAAAAACTAAAAATCTGTGAGAAGATTGGTTGGCACCAGCAGATAGCATTTATTTTTGTGTACATTTGAGCCCATTTTGGTGCATATCCAAGCCATATTAAGAAAATTTTATCGTAGGGAAAATAATGACAATATCTGCTCAACTCTACATAAAGGTCGCATCTAAAGCCAATTATACAAAAACTAAAAATCTGTGAGAAGATTGGTTGGCACCAGCAGATAGCATTTATTTTTGTGTACATTTGAGCCCATTTTGGTGAATATCCAAGCCATATTAAGAAACTTTCATCGTAGGGACAATAATGACAATATCTGCTCAAATGTACAATACGGTCGCATCTAAAGCCAATTATACAAAAACTAAAAATCTGTGAGAAGATTGGTTGGCTCCAGCAGAAAGCATTTATTTTTGTGTACATTTGAGCCCATTTTGGTGCATATCCAAGCCATATTAAGAAAAATTCATCGTAGGGAAAATAATGACAATATCTGCTCAACTCTACATAAAGGTCGCATCTAAAGCCAATTATACAAAAACTAAAAATCTGTGAGAAGATTGGTTGGCACCAGCAGATAGCATTTATTTTTGTGTACATTTGAGCCCATTTTGGTGCATATCCAAGCCATATTAATAAAGTTTCATCGTAGGGAAAATAATGACAATATCTGCTCAACTCTACATAAAGGTCGCATCTAAAGCCAATTATACAAAAACTAAAAATCTGTGAGAAGATTGGTTGGCACCAGCAGATAGCATTTATTTTTGTGTACATTTGAGCCCATTCTGGTGAATATCCAAGCCATATTAAGAAAATTTTATCGTAGGGAAAATAATGACAATATCTGCTCAACTCTACATGAAGGTCGCATCTAAAGCCAATTATACAAAAACTAAAAATCTGTGAGAAGATTGGTTGGCACCAGCAGATATCATTTATTTTTGTGTACATTTGAGCCCATTTTGGTGCATATCCAAGTCATATTAAGAAAATTTTATCGTAGGGAAAATAATGACAATATCTGCTCAACTCTACATAAAGGTCGCATCTAAAGCCAATTATACAAAAACTAAAAATCTGTGAGAAGATTAGTTGGCACCAGCAGATAGCATTTATTTTTGTGTACATTTGAGCCCATTTTTGTGCATATCCAAGCCATATTAAGAAAGTTTCATCGTAGGGAAAATAATGACAATATCTGCTCAACTCTACATAAAGGTCGCATCTAAAGCCAATTATACAAAAACTAAAAATCTGTGAGAAGATTGGTTGGCACCAGCAGATAGCATTTATTTTTGTGTACATTTGAGCCCATTTTGGTGAATATCCAAGCCATATTAAGAAACTTTCATCGTAGGGACAATAATGACAATATCTGCTCAAATGTACAATACGGTCGCATCTAAAGCCAATTATACAAAAACTAAAAATCTGTGAGAAGATTGGTTGGCACCAGCAGATAGCATTTATTTTTGTGTACATTTGAGCCCATTTTTGTGCATATCCAAGCCATATTAAGAAAGTTTCATCGTAGGGAAAATAATGACAATATCTGCTCAACTCTACATAAAGGTCGCATCTAAAGCCAATAATACAAAAACTAAAAATCTGTGAGAAGATTGGTTGGCACCAGCAGATAGCATTTATTTTTGTGTACATTTGAGCCCATTTTGGTGAATATCCAAGCCATATTAAGAAACTTTCATCGTAGGGACAATAATGACAATATCTGCTCAAATGTACAATACGGTCGCATCTAAAGCCAATTATACAAAAACTAAAAATCTGTGAGAAGATTGGTTGGCTCCAGCAGAAAGCATTTATTTTTGTGTACATTTGAGCCCATTTTGGTGCATATCCAAGCCATATTAAGAAAAATTCATCGTAGGGAAAATAATGACAATATCTGCTCAACTCTACATAAAGGTCGCATCTAAAGCCAATTATACAAAAACTAAAAATCTGTGAGAAGATTGGTTGGCACCAGCAGATAGCATTTATTTTTGTGTACATTTGAGCCCATTTTGGTGCATATCCAAGCCATATTAAGAAAATTTCATCGTAGGGAAAATAATGACAATATCTGCTCAACTCTACATAAAGGTCGCATCTAAAGCCAATTATACAAAAACTAAAAATCTGTGAGAAGATTGGTTGGCACCAGCAGATAGCATTTATTTTTGTGTACATTTAAGCCCATTTTGGTGCATATCCAAGCCATATTAAGAAAATTTCATCGTAGGGAAAATAATGACAATATCTGCTCATCTCTACATAAAGGTCGCATCTAAAGCCAATTATACAAAAACTAAAAATCTGTGAGAAGATTGGTTGGCACCAGCAGAAAGCATTTATTTTTGTGTACATTTGAGCCCATTCTGGTGAATATCCAAGCCATATTAAGAAAATTCCATCGTAGGGAAAATAATGACAATATCTGCTCAACTCTACATAAAGGTCGCATCTAAAGCCAATTATACAAAAACTAAAAATCTGTGAGAAGATTGGTTGGCACCAGCAGAAAGCATTTATTTTTGTGTACATTTGAGCCCATTCTGGTGAATATCCAAGCCATATTAAGAAAATTCCATCGTAGGGAAAATAATGACAATATCTGCTCAACTCTACATAAAGGTCGCATCTAAAGCCAATTATACAAAAACTAAAAATCTGTGAGAAGATTGGTTGGCACCAGCAGATAGCATTTATTTTTATGTACATTTGAGCCCATTTTGGTGCATATCCAAGTCATATTAAGAAAATTTTATCGTAGGGAAAATAATGACAATATCTGCTCAACTCTACATAAAGGTCGCATCTAAAGCCAATTATACAAAAACTAAAAATCTGTGAGAAGATTGGTTGGCACCAGCAGATAGCATTTATTTTTGTGTACATTTGAGCCCATTTTGGTGCATATCCAAGTCATTTTTAGAAAATTTTATCGTAGGGAAAATAATGACAATATCTGCTCAACTCTACATAATGGTCGCATCTTAAGCCAATTATACAAAAACTAAAAATATGTGAGAAGATTGGTTGGCACCAGCAGATAGCATTTATTTTTGTGTACATTTGAGCCCATTTTTGTGCATATCCAAGCCATATTAAGAAGGTTTCATCGTAGGGAAAATAATGACAATATCTGCTCAACTCTACATAAAGGTCGCATCTAAAGCCAATTATACAAAAACTAAAAATCTGTGAGAAGATTGGTTGGCACCAGCAGATAGCATTTATTTTTGTGTACATTTGAGCCCATTCTGGTGCATATCCAAGCCATATTAAGAAACTTTCATCGTAGGGACAATAATGACAATATCTGCTCAAATGTACAATAAGGTCGCATCTAAAGCCAATTATACAAAAACTAAAAATCTGTGGGAAGATTGGTTGGCACCAGCAGAAAGCATTTATTTTTGTGTACATTTGAGCCCATTTTGGTGCATATCCAAGCCATATTAAGAAAAATTCATCGTAGGGAAAATAATGACAATATCTGCTCAACTCTACATAAAGGTCGCATCTAAAGCCAATTATACAAAAACTAAAAATCTGTGAGAAGATTGGTTGGCACCATCAGATAGCATTTATTTGAGTGTACATTTGAGCCCATTCTGGTGAATATCCAAGCCATATTAAGAAAATTCCATCGTAGGGAACATAATGACAATATCTGCTCAACTCTACATAAAGGTCGCATCTAAAGCCAATTATACAAAAACTAAAATTATGTGAGAAGATTGGTTGGCACCAGCAGATAGCATTTATTTTTGTGTACATTTGAGCCCATTTTGGTGCATATCCAAGCCATACGAAGAAAATTCCATCGAAGGGAAAATAATGACAATATCTGCTCAACTCTACATAAAGGTCGCATCTAAAGCCAATTATACAAAAACTAAAAATCTGTGAGAAGATTGGTTGGCACCAGCAGAAAGCATTTATCTTTGTGTACATTTGAGCCCATGTTGGTGCATATCCAAGCCATATTAAGAAAAATTCATCGTAGGGAAAATAATGACAATATCTGCTCAACTCTACATAAAGGTCGCATCTAAAGCCAATTATACAAAAACTAAAAATCTGTGAGAAGATTGGTTGGCACCAGCAGATAGCATTTATTTTTGTGTACATTTGAGCCCATTTTGGTGCATATCCAAGTCATATTAAGAAAAATTCATCGTAGGTAAAATAATGACAATATCTGCTCAACTCTACATAAAGGTCGCATCTAAAGCCAATTATACAAAAACTAAAAATCTGTGAGAAGATTGGTTGGCACCAGCAGATAGCATTGATTTTTGTGTACATTTGAGCCCATTTTGGTGCATATCCAAGTCATATTAAGAAAAATTCATCGTAGGGAAAATAATGACAATATCTGCTCAACTCTACATAAAGGTCGCATCTAAAGCCAATTATACAAAAACTAAAAATCTGTGAGAAGATTGGTTGGCACCAGCAGATAGCATTTATTTTTGTGTACATTTGAGCCCATTTTGGTGAATATCCAAGCCATATTAAGAAACTTTCATCGTAGGGACAATAATGACAATATCTGCTCAAATGTACAATACGGTCGCATCTAAAGCCAATTATACAAAAACTAAAAATCTGTGAGAAGATTGGTTGGCTCCAGCAGAAAGCATTTATTTTTGTGTACATTTGAGCCCATTTTGGTGCATATCCAAGCCATATTAAGAAAAATTCATCGTAGGGAAAATAATGACAATATCTGCTCAACTCTACATAAAGGTCGCATCTAAAGCCAATTATACAAAAACTAAAAATCTGTGAGAAGATTGGTTGGCACCAGCAGATAGCATTTATTTTTGTGTACATTTAAGCCCATTTTGGTGCATATCCAAGCCATATTAAGAAAATTTCATCGTAGGGAAAATAATGACAAATCTGCTCAACTCTACATAAAGGTCGCATCTAAAGCCAATTATACAAAACTAAAAATCTGTGAGAAGATTGGTTGGCACCAGCAGAAAGCATTTATTTTTGTGTACATTTGAGCCCATTTTGGTGCATATCCAAGCCATATTAAGAAAATTTTATCGTAGGGAAAATAATGACAAGATCTGCTCAACTCTACATAAAGGTCGCATCTAAAGCCAATTATACAAAAAGTAAAAATCTGTGAGAAGATTGGTTGGCACCAGCAGATAGCATTTATTTTTGTGTACATTTGAGCCCATTTTGGTGCATATCCAAGCCATATTAAGAAAGTTTCATCGTAGGGAAAATAATGACAATATCTGCTCAACTCTACATAAAGGTCGCATCTAAAGCCAATTATATAAAAACTAAAATTCTGTGAGAAGATTGGTTGGCACCAGCAGATAGCATTTATTTTTGTGTACATTTGAGCCCATGTTGGTGCATATCCAAGCCATATTAAGAAAAATTCATCGTAGGGAAAATAATGACAATATCTGCTCAACTCTACATAAAGGTCGCATCTAAAGCCAATTATGCAAAAACTAAAAATCTGTGAGAAGATTGGTTGGCACCAGCAGATAGCATTTATTTTTGTGTACATTTGAGCCCATTTTGGTGCATATCCAAGTCATATTAAGAAAAATTCATCGTAGGTAAAATAATGACAATATCTGCTCAACTCTACATAAAGGTCGCATCTAAAGCCAATTATACAAAAACTAAAAATCTGTGAGAAGATTGGTTGGCACCAGCAGATAGCATTTATTTTTGTGTACATTTGAGCCCATTTTGGTGCATATCCAAGTCATATTAAGAAAAATTCATCGTAGGGAAAATAATGACAATATCTGCTCAACTCTACATAAAGGTCGCATCTAAAGCCAATTATACAAAAACTAAAAATCTGTGAGAAGATTGGTTGGCACCAGCAGATAGCATTTATTTTTGTGTACATTTGAGCCCATTTTGGTGAATATCCAAGCCATATTAAGAAACTTTCATCGTAGGGACAATAATGACAATATCTGCTCAAATGTACAATACGGTCGCATCTAAAGCCAATTATACAAAAACTAAAAATCTGTGAGAAGATTGGTTGGCTCCAGCAGAAAGCATTTATTTTTGTGTACATTTGAGCCCATTTTGGTGCATATCCAAGCCATATTAAGAAAAATTCATCGTAGGGAAAATAATGACAATATCTGCTCAACTCTACATAAAGGTCGCATCTAAAGCCAATTATACAAAAACTAAAAATCTGTGAGAAGATTGGTTGGCACCAGCAGATAGCATTTATTTTTGTGTACATTTGAGCCCATGTTGGTGCATATCCAAGCCATATTAATAAAGTTTCATCGTAGGGAAAATAATGACAATATCTGCTCAACTCTACATAAAGGTCGCATCTAAAGCCAATTATATAAAAACTAAAAATCTGTGAGAAGATTGGTTGGCACCAGCAGATAGCATTTATTTTTGTGTACATTTGAGCCCATTTTGGTGCATATCCAAGCCATATTAAGAAAATTTCATCGTAGGGAAAATAATGACAATATCTGCTCAACTGTACATTAAGGTCGCATCTAAAGCCAATTATACAAAAACTAAAAATCTGTGAGAAGATTGGTTGGCACCAGCAGATAGCATTTATTTTTGTGTACATTTAAGCCCATTTTGGTGCATATCCAAGCCATATTAAGAAAATTTCATCGTAGGGAAAATAATGACAATATCTGCTCATCTCTACATAAAGGTCGCATCTAAAGCCAATTATACAAAAACTAAAAATCTGTGAGAAGATTGGTTGGCACCAGCAGAAAGCATTTATTTTTGTGTACATTTGAGCCCATTTTGGTGCATATCCAAGCCATATTAAGAAAATTTCATCGTAGGGAAAATAATGACAATATCTGCTCAACTCTACATAAAGGTCGCATCTAAAGCCAATTATACAAAACCTAAAAATGTGAGAAGATTGGTTGGCACCAGCAGATAGCATTTATTTTTGTGTACATTTGAGCCCATTCTGGTGAATATCCAAGCCATATTAAGAAAATTCCATCGTAGGGAAAATAATGACAATATCTGCTCAACTCTACATAAAGGTCGCATCTAAAGCCAATTATACAAAAACTAAAAATCTGTGAGAAGATTGGTTGGCACCAGCAGATAGCATTTATTTTTATGTACATTTGAGCCCATTTTGGTGCATATCCAAGTCATATTAAGAAAATTTTATCGTAGGGAAAATAATGACAATATCTGCTCAACTCTACATAAAGGTCGCATCTAAAGCCAATTATACAAAAACTAAAAATCTGTGAGAAGATTGGTTGGCACCAGCAGATAGCATTTATTTTTGTGTACATTTGAGCCCATTTTGGTGCATATCCAAGTCATTTTTAGAAAATTTTATCGTAGGGAAAATAATGACAATATCTGCTCAACTCTACATAAAGGTCGCATCTAAAGCCAATTATACAAAAACTAAAATTATGTGAGAAGATGGGTTGGCACCAGCAGATAGCATTTATTTTTGTGTACATTTGAGCCCATTTTGGTGCATATCCAAGCCATACGAAGAAAATTCCATCGAAGGGAAAATAATGACAATATCTGCTCAACTCTACATAAAGGTCGCATCTAAAGCCAATTATACAAAAACTAAAAATCTGTGAGAAGATTGGTTGGCACCAGCAGAAAGCATTTATCTTTGTGTACATTTGAGCCCATGTTGGTGCATATCCAAGCCATATTAAGAAAAATTCATCGTAGGGAAAATAATGACAATATCTGCTCAACTCTACATAAAGGTCGCATCTAAAGCCAATTATACAAAAACTAAAAATCTGTGAGAAGATTGGTTGGCACCAGCAGATAGCATTTATTTTTGTGTACATTTGAGCCCATTTTGGTGCATATCCAAGTCATATTAAGAAAAATTCATCGTAGGGAAAATAATGACAATATCTGCTCAACTCTACATAAAGGTCGCATCTAAAGCCAATTATACAAAAACTAAAAATCTGTGAGAAGATTGGTTGGCACCAGCAGATAGCATTTATTTTTGTGTACATTTGAGCCCATTTTGGTGCATATCCAAGTCATATTAAGAAAAATTCATCGTAGGGAAAATAATGACAATATCTGCTCAACTCTACATAAAGGTCGCATCTAAAGCCAATTATACAAAAACTAAAAATCTGTGAGAAGATTGGTTGGCACCAGCAGATAGCATTTATTTTTGTGTACATTTTAGCCCATTTTGGTGAATATCCAAGCCATATTAAGAAACTTTCATCGTAGGGACAATAATGACAATATCTGCTCAAATGTACAATACGGTCGCATCTAAAGCCAATTATACAAAAACTAAAAATCTGTGAGAAGATTGGTTGGCTCCAGCAGAAAGCATTTATTTTTGTGTACATTTGAGCCCATTTTGGTGCATATCCAAGCCATATTAAGAAAAATTCATCGTAGGGAAAATAATGACAATATCTGCTCAACTCTACATAAAGGTCGCATCTAAAGCCAATTATACAAAAACTAAAAATCTGTGAGAAGATTGGTTGGCACCAGCAGATAGCATTTATTTTTGTGTACATTTGAGCCCATGTTGGTGCATATCCAAGCCATATTAATAAAGTTTCATCGTAGGGAAAATAATGACAATATCTGCTCAACTCTACATAAAGGTCGCATCTAAAGCCAATTATATAAAAACTAAAAATCTGTGAGAAGATTGGTTGGCACCAGCAGATAGCATTTATTTTTGTGTACATTTGAGCCCATTTTG
Source organism: Steromphala cineraria (assembly GCA_916613615.1). Classification (NCBI taxonomy): domain Eukaryota; kingdom Metazoa; phylum Mollusca; class Gastropoda; order Trochida; family Trochidae; genus Steromphala; species Steromphala cineraria. The sequence goes on along the minus strand of OU744727.1, from coordinate 20,130,348 downwards.
GTGCATATCCAAGCCATATTAAGAAAATTTCATCGTAGGGAAAATAATGACAATATCTGCTCAACTCTACATAAAGGTCGCATCTAAAGCCAATTATACAAAAACTAAAAATCTGTGAGAAGATTGGTTGGCACCAGCAGATAGCATTTATTTTTGTGTACATTTAAGCCCATTTTGGTGCATATCCAAGCCATATTAAGAAAATTTCATCGTAGGGAAAATAATGACAATATCTGCTCATCTCTACATAAAGGTCGCATCTAAAGCCAATTATACAAAAACTAAAAATCTGTGAGAAGATTGGTTGGCACCAGCAGAAAGCATTTATTTTTGTGTACATTTGAGCCCATTTTGGTGCATATCCAAGCCATATTAAGAAAATTTCATCGTAGGGAAAATAATGACAATATCTGCTCAACTCTACATAAAGGTCGCATCTAAAGCCAATTATACAAAACCTAAAAATGTGAGAAGATTGGTTGGCACCAGCAGATAGCATTTATTTTTGTGTACATTTGAGCCCATTCTGGTGAATATCCAAGCCATATTAAGAAAATTCCATCGTAGGGAAAATAATGACAATATCTGCTCAACTCTACATAAAGGTCGCATCTAAAGCCAATTATACAAAAACTAAAAATCTGTGAGAAGATTGGTTGGCACCAGCAGATAGCATTTATTTTTATGTACATTTGAGCCCATTTTGGTGCATATCCAAGTCATATTAAGAAAATTTTATCGTAGGGAAAATAATGACAATATCTGCTCAACTCTACATAAAGGTCGCATCTAAAGCCAATTATACAAAAACTAAAAATCTGTGAGAAGATTGGTTGGCACCAGCAGATAGCATTTATTTTTGTGTACATTTGAGCCCATTTTGGTGCATATCCAAGTCATTTTTAGAAAATTTTATCGTAGGGAAAATAATGACAATATCTGCTCAACTCTACATAAAGGTCGCATCTTAAGCCAATTATACAAAAACTAAAAATCTGTGAGAAGATTGGTTGGCACCAGCAGATAGCATTTATTTTTGTGTACATTTGAGCCCATTTTGGTGCATATCCAAGCCATATTAAGAAGGTTTCATCGTAGGGAAAATAATGACAATATCTGCTCAACTCTACATAAAGGTCGCATCTAAAGCCAATTATACAAAAACTAAAAATCTGTGGGAAGATTGGTTGGCACCAGCAGATAGCATTTATTTTTGTGTACATTTGAGCCCATTCTGGTGCATATCCAAGCCATATTAAGAAACTTTCATCGTAGGGACAATAATGACAATATCTGCTCAAATGTACAATAAGGTCGCATCTAAAGCCAATTATACAAAAACTAAAAATCTGTGAGAAGATTGGTTGGCACCAGCAGATAGCATTTATTTGTGTGTACATTTGAGCCCATTCTGGTGAATATCCAAGCCATATTAAGAAAATTCCATCGTAGGGAAAATAATGACAATATCTGCTCAACTCTACCTAAAGGTCGCATCTAAAGCCAATTATACAAAAACTAAAAATCTGTGAGAAGATTGGTTGGCACCAGCAGATAGCATTTATTTTTGTGTACATTTGAGCCCATTTTGGTGCATATCCAAGTCATATTAAGAAAATTTTATCGTAGGGAAAATAATGACAATATCTGCTCAACTCTACATAAAGGTCGCATCTAAAGCCAATTATACAAAAACTAAAAATCTGTGAGAAGATTGGTTGGCACCAGCAGATAGCATTTATTTTTGTGTACATTTGAGCCCATTTTGGTGCATATCCAAGCCATATTAAGAAAAATTCATCGTAGGGAAAATAATGACAATATCTGCTCAACTCTACATAAAGGTCGCATCTAAAGCCAATTATACAAAAACTAAAAATCTGTGAGAAGATTGGTTGGCACCAGCAGATAGCATTTATTTTTGTGTACATTTGAGCCCATTTTGGTGCATATCCAAGCCATATTAAGAAAATTTCATCGTAGGGAAAATAATGACAATATCTGCTCAACTCTACATAAAGGTCGCATCTAAAGCCAATTATACAAAAACTAAAAATATGTGAGAAGATTGGTTGGCACCAGCAGATAGCATTTATTTTTGTGTACATTTGAGCCCATTTTGGTGCATATCCAAGCCATACGAAGAAAATTCCATCGAAGGGAAAATAATGACAATATCTGATCAACTCTACATAAAGGTCGCATCTAAAGCCAATTATACAAAAACTAAAAATCTGTGAGAAGATTGGTTGGCACCAGCAGAAAGCATTTATCTTTGTGTACATTTGAGCCCATGTTGGTGCATATCCAAGCCATATTAAGAAAAATTCATCGTAGGGAAAATAATGACAATATCTGCTCAACTCTACATAAAGGTCGCATCTAAAGCCAATTATACAAAAACTAAAAATCTGTGAGAAGATTGGTTGGCACCAGCAGATAGCATTTATTTTTGTGTACATTTGAGCCCATTTTGGTGCATATCCAAGTCATATTAAGAAAAATTCATCGTAGGTAAAATAATGACAATATCTGCTCAACTCTACATAAAGGTCGCATCTAAAGCCAATTATACAAAAACTAAAAATCTGTGAGAAGATTGGTTGGCACCAGCAGATAGCATTTATTTTTGTGTACATTTGAGCCCATTTTGGTGCATATCCAAGTCATATTAAGAAAAATTCATCGTAGGGAAAATAATGACAATATCTGCTCAACTCTACATAAAGGTCGCATCTAAAGCCAATTATACAAAAACTAAAAATCTGTGAGAAGATTGGTTGCAATTGGCACCAACAGAAAGCATTTATTTTTGTGTACATTTGAGCCCATTTTGGTGCATATCCAAGCCATTATTAAGAAAAATTCATCGTAGGGAAAACAATGACAATATCTGCTCAACACTACATAAAGGTCGCATCTAAAGCCAATTACACAAAAACTAAAAATCTGTGAGAAGATTGGTTGGCACCAGCAGATAGCATTTATTTTTGTGTACATTTGAGCCCATTTTGGTGCATATCCAAGTCATATTAAAAAAAATTTATCGTAGGGAAAATAATGACAATATCTGCTCAACTCTACATAAAGGTCGCATCTAAAGCCAATTATACAAAAACTAAAAATCTGTGAGAAGATTGGTTGGCACCAGCAGATAGCATTTATTTTTGTGTACATTTTAGCCCATTTTGGTGCATATCCAAGTCATATTAAGGAAATTTTATCGTAGGGAAAATAATGACAATATCTGCTCAACTCTACATAAAGGTCGCATCTGAAAGCAATTATACAAAAACTAAAAATCTGTGAGAAGATTGGTTGGCACCAGCAGATAGCATTTATTTTTGTGTACATTTGAGCCCATTTTGGTGCATATCCAAGTCATATTAAGAAAATTTTATCGTAGGGAAAATAATGACAATATCTGCTCAACTCTACATAAAGGTCGCATCTAAAGCCAATTATATAAAAACTAAAAATCTGTGAGAAGATTGGTTGGCACCAGCAGATAGCATTTATTTTTGTGTACATTTGAGCCCATTTTGGTGCATATCCAAGTCATATTAAGAAAATGTTATCGTAGGGAAAATAATGACAATATCTGCTCATCTCTACATAAAGGTCGCATCTAAAGCCAATTATACAAAAACTAAAAATCTGTGAGAAGATTGGTTGGCACCAGCAGATAGCATTTATTTTTGTGTACATTTGAGCCCATTTTGGTGCATATCCAAGCCATAATATGAAAAATTCATCGTAGGGAAAATAATGACAATATCTGCTCAACTCTACATAAAGGTCGCATCTAAAGCCAATTATACAAAAACTCAAAATCTGTGAGAAGATTGGTTGGCACCAGCAGATAGCATTTATTTGTGTGTACATTTGAGTCCATTCTGGTGAATATCCAAGCCATATTAAGAACAATCCACCGTAGGGAAAATAATGACAATATCTGCTCAACTCTACCTAAAGGTCGCATCTAAAGCCAATTATACAAAAACTAAAAATCTGTGAGAAGATTGGTTGCCACCAGCAGAAAGCATTTATTTTTGTGTACATTTGAGCCCATTTTGGTGCATATCCAAGTCATTTTTAGAAAATGTTATCGTAGGGAAAATAATGACAATATCTGCTCATCTCTACATAAAGGTCGCATCTAAAGCCAATTATACAAAAACTCAAAATCTGTGAGAAGATTGGTTGGCACCAGCAGATAGCATTTATTTTTGTGTACATTTGAGCCCATTTTGGTGCATATCCAAGCCATAATAAGAAAAATTCATCGTAGGGAAAATAATGACAATATCTGCTCAACTCTACATAAAGGTCGCATCTAAAGCCAATTATACAAAAACTAAAAATCTGTGAGAAGATTGGTTGGCACCAGCAGATAGCATTTATTTGTGTGTACATTTGAGCCCATTCTGGTGAATATCCAAGCCATATTAAGAACATTCCACCGTAGGGAAAATAATGACAATATCTGCTCAACTCTACCTAAAGGTCGCATCTAAAGCCAATTATACAAAAACTAAAAATCTGTGAGAAGATTGGTTGGCACCAGCAGATAGCATTTATTTTTGTGTACATTTAAGCCCATTTTGGTGCATATCCAAGCCATATTAAGAAAATTTTATCGTAGGGAAAATAATGACAATATCTGCTCAACTCTACATAAAGGTCGCATCTAAAGCCAATTATACAAAAACTAAAAATATGTGAGAAGATTGGTTGGCACCAGCAGAAAGCATTTATTTTTGTGTACATTTGAGCCCATTTTGGTGCATATCCAAGCCATATTAAGAAAATTTCATCGTAGGGAAAATAATGACAATATCTGCTCAACTCTACATAAAGGTCGCATCTAAAGCCAATTATACAAAACCTAAAAATGTGAGAAGATTGGTTGGCACCAGCAGAAAGCATTTATTTGTGTGTACATTTGAGCCCATTTTGGTGCATATCCAAGCCATATTAAGAAAAATTCATCGTAGGGAAAATAATGACAATATCTGCTCAACTCTACATAAAGGTCGCATCTAAAGCCAATTATACAAAAACTAAAAATCTGTGAGAAGATTGGTTGGCACCAGCAGATAGCATTTATTTTTGTGTACATTTGAGCCCATTTTGGTGCATATCCAAGCCATATTAAGAAAATTTTATCGTAGGGAAAATAATGACAATATCTGCTCAACTCTACATAAAGGTCGCATCTAAAGCCAATTATACAAAAACTAAAAATATGTGAGAAGATTGGTTGGCACCAGCAGATAGCATTTATTTTTGTGTACATTTAAGCCCATTTTGGTGCATATCCAAGCCATATTAAGAAAATTTCATCGTAGGGAAAATAATGACAATATCTGCTCAACTCTACATAAAGGTCGCATCTAAAGCCAATTATACAAAAACTAAAAATCTGTGAAAAGATTGGTTGGCACCAGCAGAAAGCATTTATTTTTGTGTACATTTGAGCCCATTTTGGTGCATATCCAAGCCATATTAAGAAATTTTTATCGTAGGGAAAATAATGACAATATCTGCTCAACTCTACATAAAGGTCGCATCTAAAGCCAATTATACAAAAACTAAAAATCTGTGAGAAGATTGGTTGGCACCAGCAGATAGCATTTATTTTTGTGTACATTTGAGCCCATTTTGGTGCATATCCAAGTCATATTAAGAAAATTTTATCGTAGGGAAAATAATGACAATATCTGCTCAACTCTACATAAAGGTCGCATCTAAAGCCAATTATACAAAAACTAAAAATCTGTGTTATTAGTTGGCACCAGCAGATAGCATTTATTTTTGTGTACATTTGAGCCCATTTTGGTGCATATCCAAGCCATATTAAGAAAGTTTCATCGTAGGGAAAATAATGACAATATCTGCTCAACTCTACATAAAGGTCGCATCTAAAGCCAATTATACAAAAACTAAAAATCTGTGAGAAGATTGGTTGGCACCAGCAGATAGCATTTATTTTTGTGTACATTTGAGCCCATTTTGGTGCATATCCAAGTCATTTTTAGAAATATTTATCGTAGGGAAAATAATGACAATATCTGCTCAACTCTACATAAAGGTCGCATCTTAAGCCAATTATACAAAAACTAAAAATCTGCGAGAAGATTGGTTGGCACCAGCAGATAGCATTTATTTTTGTGTAAATTTGAGCCCATTTTTGTGCATATCCAAGCCATATTAAGAAAGTTTCATCGTAGGGAAAATAATGACAATATCTGCTCAACTCTACATAAAGGTCGCATCTAAAGCCAATTATACAAAAACTAAAAATCTGCGAGAAGATTGGTTGGCACCAGCAGATAGCATTTATTTTTGTGTACATTTGAGCCCATTTTTGTGCATATCCAAGCCATATTAAGAAAGTTTCATCGTAGGGAAAATAATGACAATATCTGCTCAACTCTACATAAAGGTCGCATCTAAAGCCAATTATACAAAAACTAAAAATCTGTGAGAAGATTGGTTGGCACCAGCAGATAGCATTTATTTTTGTGTACATTTGAGCCCATTCTGGTGCATATCCAAGCCATATTAAGAAACTTTCATCGTAGGGACAATAATGACAATATCTGCTCAAATGTACAATAAGGTCGCATCTAAAGCCAATTATACAAAAACTAAAAATCTGTGGGAAGATTGGTTGGCACCAGCAGAAAGCATTTATTTTTGTGTACATTTGAGCCCATTTTGGTGCATATCCAAGCCATATTAAGAAAATTTTATCGTAGGGAAAATAATGACAATATCTGCTCAACTCAACATAAAGGTCGCATCTAAAGCCAATTATACAAAAACTAAAAATATGTGAGAAGATTGGTTGGCACCAGCAGATAGCATTTATTTTTGTGTACATTTAAGCCCATTTTGGTGCATATCCAAGCCATATTAAGAAAATTTCATCGTAGGGAAAATAATGACAATATCTGCTCAACTCTACATAAAGGTCGCATCTAAAGCCAATTATACAAAAACTAAAAATCTGTGAAAAGATTGGTTGGCACCAGCAGAAAGCATTTATTTTTGTGTACATTTGAGCCCATTTTGGTGCATATCCAAGCCATATTAAGAAATTTTTATCGTAGGGAAAATAATGACAATATCTGCTCAACTCTACATAAAGGTCGCATCTAAAGCCAATTATACAAAAACTAAAAATCTGTGAGAAGATTGGTTGGCACCAGCAGATAGCATTTATTTTTGTGTACATTTGAGCCCATTTTGGTGCATATCCAAGTCATATTAAGAAAATTTTATCGTAGGGAAAATAATGACAATATCTGCTCAACTCTACATAAAGGTCGCATCTAAAGCCAATTATACAAAAACTAAAAATCTGTGTTATTAGTTGGCACCAGCAGATAGCATTTATTTTTGTGTACATTTGAGCCCATTTTGGTGCATATCCAAGCCATATTAAGAAAGTTTCATCGTAGGGAAAATAATGACAATATCTGCTCAACTCTACATAAAGGTCGCATCTAAAGCCAATTATACAAAAACTAAAAATCTGTGAGAAGATTGGTTGGCACCGACAGATATCATTTATTTTTGTGTACATTTGAGCCCATTTTGGTGCATATCCAAGCCATATTAAGAAATTTTTTTCGTAGGGAAAATAATGACAATATCTGCTCAACTCTACATAAAGGTCGCATCTAAAGCCAATTATACAAAAACTAAAAATCTGTGAGAAGATTGGTTGGCACCAGCAGATAGCATTTATTTTTGTGTACATTTGAGCCCATTTTGGTGCATATCCAAGCCATATTAAGAAAGTTTCATCGTAGGGAAAATAATGACAATATCTGCTCAACTCTACATAAAGGTCGCATCTAAAGCCAATTATACAAAAACTAAAAATCTGTGAGAAGATTGGTTGGCACCAGCAGATAGCATTTATTTTTGTGTACATTTGAGCCCATTTTGGTGAATATCCAAGCCATATTAATAAAGTTTCATCGTAGGGAAAATAATGACAATATCTGCTCAACTCTACATAAAGGTCGCATCTAAAGCCAATTATACAAAAACTAAAAATCTGTGAGAAGATTGGTTGGCACCAGCAGATAGCATTTATTTTTGTGTACATTTGAGCCCATTTTGGTGCGTATCCAAGCCATATTAAGAAAATTTCATCGTAGGGAAAATAATGACAATATCTGCTCAACTCTACATAAAGGTCGCATCTAAAGCCAATTATACAAAAACTAAAAATCTGTGAGAAGATTGGTTGGCACCAGCAGAAAGCATTTATTTTTGTGTACATTTGAGCCCATTTTGGTGCATATCCAAGCCATATTAAGAAAATTTCATCGTAGGGAAAATAATGACAATATCTGCTCAACTCTACATAAAGGTCGCATCTAAAGCCAATTATACAAAACCTAAAAATGTGAGAAGATTGGTTGGCACCAGCAGATAGCATTTATTTTTGTGTACATTTGAGCCCATTCTGGTGAATATCCAAGCCATATTAAGAAAATTCCATCGTAGGGAAAATAATGACAATATCTGCTCAACTCTACATAAAGGTCGCATCTAAAGCCAATTATACAAAAACTAAAAATCTGTGAGAAGATTGGTTGGCACCAGCAGATAGCATTTATTTTTATGTACATTTGAGCCCATTTTGGTGCATATCCAAGTCATATTAAGAAAATTTTATCGTAGGGAAAATAATGACAATATCTGCTCAACTCTACATAAAGGTCGCATCTAAAGCCAATTATACAAAAACTAAAAATCTGTGAGAAGATTGGTTGGCACCAGCAGATAGCATTTATTTTTGTGTACATTTGAGCCCATTTTGGTGCATATCCAAGTCATTTTTAGAAATATTTATCGTAGGGAAAATAATGACAATATCTGCTCAACTCTACATAAAGGTCGCATCTTAAGCCAATTATACAAAAACTAAAAATCTGCGAGAAGATTGGTTGGCACCAGCAGATAGCATTTATTTTTGTGTAAATTTGAGCCCATTTTTGTGCATATCCAAGCCATATTAAGAAAGTTTCATCGTAGGGAAAATAATGACAATATCTGCTCAACTCTACATAAAGGTCGCATCTAAAGCCAATTATACAAAAACTAAAAATCTGCGAGAAGATTGGTTGGCACCAGCAGATAGCATTTATTTTTGTGTACATTTGAGCCCATTTTTGTGCATATCCAAGCCATATTAAGAAAGTTTCATCGTAGGGAAAATAATGACAATATCTGCTCAACTCTACATAAAGGTCGCATCTAAAGCCAATTATACAAAAACTAAAAATCTGTGAGAAGATTGGTTGGCACCAGCAGATAGCATTTATTTTTGTGTACATTTGAGCCCATTCTGGTGCATATCCAAGCCATATTAAGAAACTTTCATCGTAGGGACAATAATGACAATATCTGCTCAAATGTACAATAAGGTCGCATCTAAAGCCAATTATACAAAAACTAAAAATCTGTGGGAAGATTGGTTGGCACCAGCAGAAAGCATTTATTTTTGTGTACATTTGAGCCCATTTTGGTGCATATCCAAGCCATATTAAGAAAATTTCATCGTAGGGAAAATAATGACAATATCTGCTCAACTCTACATAAAGGTCGCATCTAAAGCCAATTATACAAAAACTAAAAATCTGTGAGAAGATTGGTTGGCACCCGCAGATAGCATTTATTTGTGTGTACATTTGAGCCCATTCTGGTGAATATCCAAGCCATATTAAGAAAATTCCATCGTAGGGAAAATAATGACAATATCTGCTCAACTCTACCTAAAGGTCGCATCTAAAGCCAATTATACAAAAACTAAAAATCTGTGAGAAGATTGGTTGGCACCAGCAGAAAGCATTTATTTTTGTGTACATTTGAGCCCATTTTGGTGCATATCCAAGCCATATTAAGAAAAATTCATCGTAGGGAAAATAATGACAATATCTGCTCAACTCTACATAAAGGTCGCATCTAAAGCCAATTATACAAAAACTAAAAATCTGTGAGAAGATTGGTTGGCACCAGCAGATATCATTTATTTTTGTGTACATTTGAGCCCATTTTGGTGCATATCCAAGTCATATTAAGAAAATTTTATCGTAGGGAAAATAATGACAATATCTGCTCAACTCTACATAAAGGTTGCATCTAAAGCCAATTATACAAAAACTAAAAATCTGTGAGAAGATTGGTTGGCACCAGCAGATAGCATTTATTTTTGTGTACATTTGAGCCCATTTTGGTGCATATCCAAGCCATATTAAGAAAATTTCATCGTAGGGAAAATAATGACAATATCTGCTCAACTCTACATAAAGGTCGCATCTAAAGCCAATTATACAAAAACTAAAAATCTGTGAGAAGATTGGTTGGCACCAGCAGATAGCATTTATTTTTGTGTACATTTGAGCCCATTTTGGTGCATATTCAAGCTATATTAAGAAACTTTCATCGGAGGGACAATTATGACAATATCTGCTCAAATGTACAATAAGGTCGCATCTAAAGCCAATTAAACAAAAACTAAAAATCTGTGAGAAGATTGGTTGACACCAGCAGATAGCATTTATTTTTGTGTACATTTGAGCCCATTCTGGTGAATATCCAAGCCATATTAAGAAAAATTCATCGTAGGGAAAATAATGACAATATCTGCTCAACTCTACATAAAGGTCGCATCTAAAGCCAATTATACAAAAACTAAAAATCTGTGAGAAGATTGGTTGGCACCAGCAGATAGCATTTATTTTTGTGTACATTTGAGCCCATTTTAGTGCATATCCAAGTCATATTAAGAAAATTTTATCGTAGGGAAAATAATGACAATATCTGCTCAACTCTACATAAAGGTCGCATCTAAAGCCAATTATACAAAAACTAAAAATCTGTGAGAAGATTGGTTGGCACCAGCAGATAGCATTTATTTTTGTGTACATTTGAGCCCATTTTGGTGAATATCCAAGCCATATTAAGAAACTTTCATCGTAGGGACAATAATGACAATATCTGCTCAAATGTACAATACGGTCGCATCTAAAGCCAATTATACAAAAACTAAAAATCTGTGAGAAGATTGGTTGGCTCCAGCAGAAAGCATTTATTTTTGTGTACATTTGAGCCCATTTTTGTGCATATCAAAGCCATTAAGAAAAATTCACCGTAGGGAAAATAATGACAATATCTGCTCAACTCTACATAAAGGTCGCATCTAAAGCCAATTATACAAAAACTAAAAATCTGTGAGAAGATTGGTTGGCACCAGCAGATAGCATTTATTTTTGTGTACATTTGAGCCCATTCTGGTGAATATCCAAGCCATATTAAGAAAATTCCATCGTAGGGAAAATAATGACAATATCTGCTCAACTCTACATAAAGGTCGCATCTAAAGCCAATTATACAAAAACTAAACATCTGTGAGAAGATTGGTTGGCACCAGCAGATAGCATTTATTTTTGTGTACATTTGAGCCCATTCTGGTGAATATCCAAGCCATATTAAGAAAATTCCATCGTAGGGAAAATAATGACAATATCTGCTCAACTCTACATAAAGGTCGCATCTAAAGCCAATTATACAAAAACTAAAAATCTGTGAGAAGATTGGTTGGCACCAGCAGATAGCATTTATTTTTGTGTACATTTGAGCCCATTTTTGTGCATATCCAAGCCATATTAAGAAAGTTTCATCGTAGGGAAAATAATGACAATATCTGCTCAACTCTACATAAAGGTCGCATCTAAAGCCAATTATACAAAAACTAAAAATCTGTGAGAAGATTGGTTGGCACCAGCAGATAGCATTTATTTTTGTGTACATTTGAGCCCATTTTGGTGAATATCCAAGCCATATTAACCCTTACGATGCGGCTATATATTTTTGCTCTACAAGCCCACGTGGCGGAATTGTTTTGTCCGGTGCCAGCCACCGTTATATCCTGATTAACCGCTTCTTTATTTTTGTGCGCGGATATACATATGATACATGGAAATAAAGACAATTCTCTCTTCTATACGATGATGTAAAAACTATAAAATTATCTCTAATGGTTCGTGAGATATAAATGCCGCAAGGTGGGTACCCTCAATCATTTTGAGGTCAACAATTTTTTTGCGGCACTTGTCGCAACGCTTTGCCGCTTCTTTATTTTTGTGCGCGGATATACATATGATACATGGAAATGAAGACAATTCTCTCTTCTACACGATGATGTAAAAATTATAGAATTATCTCTATTGGTTTGTGAGATATGAATGCCGCAAGGTGGGTACCCTCAATCATTTTTGAGAAAAGGTTTGATATTTATATCCGGGAGCAGCCAAGACTGCTTGCAGTCAATATATAGCCTTATCCTGAAAGTTACGGATTTCGCCAAGAGGGCTTACGTGCCATTTTATATTTGGCCCGTAAATATCACGCGCCCCGCATCGTAAGGGTTAAGAAACTTTCATCGTAGGGACAATAATGACAATATCTGCTCAAATGTACAATACGGTCGCATCTAAAGCCAATTATACAAAAACTAAAAATCTGTGAGAAGATTGGTTGGCTCCAGCAGAAAGCATTTATTTTTGTGTACATTTGAGCCCATTTTGGTGCATATCAAAGCCATATTAAGAAAAATTCATCGTAGGGAAAATAATGACAATATCTGCTCAACTCTACATAAAGGTCGCATCTAAAGCCAATTATACAAAAACTAAAAATCTGTGAGAAGATTGGTTGGCACCAGCAGATAGCATTTATTTTTGTGTACATTTGAGCCCATTCTGGTGAATATCCAAGCCATATTAAGAAAATTCCATCGTAGGGAAAATAATGACAATATCTGCTCAACTCTACATAAAGGTCGCATCTAAAGCCAATTATACAAAAACTAAAAATCTGTGAGAAGATTGGTTGGCACCAGCAGATAGCATTTATTTTTGTGTACATTTGAGCCCATTTTGGTGAATATCCAAGCCATATTAAGAAACTTTCATCGTAGGGACAATAATGACAATATCTGCTCAAATGTACAATACGGTCGCATCTAAAGCCAATTATACAAAAACTTAAAATCTGTGAGAAGATTGGTTGGCTCCAGCAGAAAGCATTTATTTTTGTGTACATTTGAGCCCATTTTGGTGCATATCAAAGCCATATTAAGAAAAATTCATCGTAGGGAAAATAATGACAATATCTGCTCAACTCTACATAAAGGTCGCATCTAAAGCCAATTATACAAAAACTAAAAATCTGCGAGAAGATTGGTTGGCACCAGCAGATAGCATTTATTTTTGTGTACATTTGAGCCCATTTTTGTGCATATCCAAGCCATATTAAGAAAGTTTCATCGTAGGGAAAATAATGACAATATCTGCTCAACTCTACATAAAGGTCGCATCTAAAGCCAATTATACAAAAACTAAAAATCTGTGAGAAGATTGGTTGGCACCAGCAGATAGCATTTATTTTTGTGTACATTTGAGCCCATTCTGGTGCATTTCCAAGCCATATTAAGAAACTTTCATCGTAGGGACAATAATGACAATATCTGCTCAAATGTACAATAAGGTCGCATCTAAAGCCAATTATACAAAAACTAAAAATCTGTGGGAAGATTGGTTGGCACCAGCAGAAAGCATTTATTTTTGTGTACATTTGAGCCCATTTTGGTGCATATCCAAGCCATATTAAGAAAAATTCATCGTAGGGAAAATAATGACAATATCTGCTCAACTCTACATAAAGGTCGCATCTAAAGCCAATTATACAAAAACTAAAAATCTGTGAGAAGATTGGTTGGCACCCGCAGATAGCATTTATTTGTGTGTACATTTGAGCCCATTCTGGTGAATATCCAAGCCATATTAAGAAAATTCCATCGTAGGGAAAATAATGACAATATCTGCTCAACTCTACCTAAAGGTCGCATCTAAAGCCAATTATACAAAAACTAAAAATCTGTGAGAAGATTGGTTGGCACCAGCAGAAAGCATTTATTTTTGTGTACATTTGAGCCCATTTTGGTGCATATCCAAGCCATATTAAGAAAAATTCATCGTGGGAACAATTTTGACAATATCTGCTCAACTGTACATTAAGGTCGCATCTAAAGCCAATTATACAAAAGATAAAAATCTGTGAGAAGATTGGTTGGCACACGCAGATAGCAACTATTTTTTTGTACATTTGAGCCCATTCTGGTGAATATCCAAGCCATATTAAGAAAATTCCATCGTAGGGAAAATAATGACAATATCTGCTCAACTCTACATAAAGGTCGCATCTAAAGCCAATTATACAAAAACTAAAAATCTGTGAGAAGATTGGTTGGCACCAGCAGATAGCATTTATTTTTGTGTACATTTGAGCCCATTTTGGTGAATATCCAAGCCATATTAAGAAACTTTCATCGTAGGGACAATAATGACAATATCTGCTCAAATGTACAATACGGTCGCATCTAAAGCCAATTATACAAAAACTAAAAATCTGTGAGAAGATTGGTTGGCTCCAGCAGAAAGCATTTATTTTTGTGTACATTTGAGCCCATTTTTGTGCATATCAAAGCCATTAAGAAAAATTCACCGCAGGGAAAATAATGACAATATCTGCTCAACTCTACATAAAGGTCGCATCTAAAGCCAATTATACAAAAACTAAAAATCTGTGAGAAGATTGGTTGGCACCAGCAGATAGCATTTATTTTTGTGTACATTTGAGCCCATTCTGGTGAATATCCAAGCCATATTAAGAAAATTCCATCGTAGGGAAAATAATGACAATATCTGCTCAACTCTACATAAAGGTCGCATCTAAAGCCAATTATACAAAAACTAAACATCTGTGAGAAGATTGGTTGGCACCAGCAGATAGCATTTATTTTTGTGTACATTTGAGCCCATTCTGGTGAATATCCAAGCCATATTAAGAAAATTCCATCGTAGGGAAAATAATGACAATATCTGCTCAACTCTACATAAAGGTCGCATCTAAAGCCAATTATACAAAAACTAAAAATCTGTGAGAAGATTGGTTGGCACCAGCAGATAGCATTTATTTTTGTGTACATTTGAGCCCATTTTTGTGCATATCCAAGCCATATTAAGAAAGTTTCATCGTAGGGAAAATGATGACAATATCTGCTCAACTCTACATAAAGGTCGCATCTAAAGCCAATTATACAAAAACTAAAAATCTGTGAGAAGATTGGTTGGCACCAGCAGATAGCATTTATTTTTGTGTACATTTGAGCCCATTTTGGTGAATATCCAAGCCATATTAAGAAACTTTCATCGTAGGGACAATAATGACAATATCTGCTCAAATGTACAATACGGTCGCATCTAAAGCCAATTATACAAAAACTAAAAATCTGTGAGAAGATTGGTTGGCTCCAGCAGAAAGCATTTATTTTTGTGTACATTTGAGCCCATTTTGGTGCATATCAAAGCCATATTAAGAAAAATTCATCGTAGGGAAAATAATGACAATATCTGCTCAACTCTACATAAAGGTCGCATCTAAAGCCAATTATACAAAAACTAAAAATCTGTGAGAAGATTGGTTGGCACCAGCAGATAGCATTTATTTTTGTGTACATTTGAGCCCATTTTAGTGCATATCCAAGTCATATTAAGAAAATTTTATCGTAGGGAAAATAATGACAATATCTGCTCAACTCTACATAAAGGTTGCATCTAAAGCCAATTATACAAAAACTAAAATCTGTGAGAAGATTGGTTGGCACCAGCAGATAGCATTTATTTTTGTGTACATTTGAGCCCATTTTGGTGCATATCCAAGCCATATTAAGAAAATTTCATCGTAGGGAAAATAATGACAATATCTGCTCAACTCTACATAAAGGTCGCATCTAAAGCCAATTATACAAAAACTAAAAATCTGTGAGAAGATTGGTTGGCACCAGCAGATAGCATTTATTTTTGTGTACATTTGAGCCCATTTTGGTGCATATTCAAGCTATATTAAGAAACTTTCATCGGAGGGACAATTATGACAATATCTGCTCAAATGTACAATGAGGTCGCATCTAAAGCCAATTATACAAAAACTAAAAATCTGTGAGAAGATTGGTTGGCACCAGCAGAAAGCATTTATTTTTGTGTACATTTGAGCCCATTTTGGTGCATATCCAAGCCATATTAAGAAAAATTCATCGTAGGGAAAATAATGACAATATCTGCTCAACTCTACATAAAGGTCGCATCTAAAGCCAATTATACAAAAACAAAAACTCTGTGAGAAAATTGGCTGGCACCAGCACATAGCATTTATTTTTGAGTACATTTGAGCCCATTTTGGTGCATATCCAAGCCATATTAAGAAAATTTCATCGTAGGGAAAATAATGACAATATCTGCTCAACTCTACATAAAGGTCGCATCTAAAGCCAATTATACAAAAACTAAAAATCTGTGAGAAGATTGGTTGGCACCAGCAGATAGCATTTATTTTTGTGTACATTTGAGCCCATTTTGGTGCATATCCAAGTAATATTAAGAAAATTTTATCGTAGGGAAAATAATGACAATATCTGCTCAACTCTACATAAAGGTCGCATCTAAAGCCAATTATACAAAAACTAAAAATCTGTGAGAAGATTGGTTGGCACCAGCAGATAGCATTTATTTTTTTGTACATTTGAGCCCATTTTGGTGCATATCCATGCCATACTAAGAAAATTTCATCGTAGGGAAAATAATGACAATATCTGCTCAACTCTACATAAAGATCGCATCTAAAGCCAATTTTACAAAAACTAAAAATCTGAGAGAAGATTGGTTGGCACCAGCAGATAGCATTTATTTTTGTGTACATTTGAGCCCATTCTGGTGCATATCCAAGCCATATTACGAAAATTCCATCGAAGGGAAAATAATGACAATATCTGCTCAACTCTACATAAAGGTCGCATCTAAAGCCAATTATACAAAAACTAAAAATCTGTGAGAAGATTGGTTGGCACCAGCAGATAGCATTTATTTTTGTGTACATTTGAGCCCATTTTGGTGCATATCCAAGTCATATTAAGAAAATTTTATCGTAGGGAAAATAATGACAATATCTGCTCAACTCTACATAAAGGTCGCATCTAAAGCCAATTATACAAAAACTAAAAATCTGTGAGAAGATTGGTTGGCACCAGCAGATAGCATTTATTTTTGTGTACATTTGAGCCCATTTTGGTGCATATCCAAGCCATATTAAGAAAATTCCATCGTAGGGAAAATAATGACAATATCTGCTCAACTCTACATAAAGGTCGCATCTAAAGCCAATTATACAAAAACTAAAAATCTGTGAGAAGATTGGTTGGCACCAGCAGATAGCATTTTAATTTTGTGTACATTTGAGCCCATTTTGGTGAATATCCAAGTCATATTAAGAAAATTTTATCGTAGGGAAAATAATGACAATATCTGCTTAACTCTACATAAAGGTCGCATCTAAAGCCAATTATACAAAAACTAAAAATCTGTGAGAAGATTGGTTGGCACCAGCAGATAGCATTTATTTTTGTGTACATTTGAGCCCATTTTGGTGCATATCCAAGCCATATTAAGAAAATTTTATCGTAGGGAAAATAATGACAATATCTGCTCAACTCTACATAAAGATCGCATCTAAAGCCAATTTTACAAAAACTAAAAATCTGTGAGAAGATTGGTTGGCACCAGCAGATAGCATTTATTTTTGTGTATATTTGAGCCCATTTTGGTGCATATCCAAGCCATATTAAGAAAATTTCATCGTAGGGAAAATAATGACAATATCTGCTCAACTCTACATAAAGGTCGCATCTAAAGCCAATTATACAAAAACTAAAAATCTGTGAGAAGATTGGTTGGCACCAGCAGATAGCATTTATTTTTGTGTACATTTGAGCCCATTTTGGTGCATATCCAAGTCATATTAAGAAAATTTTATCGTAGGGAAAATAATGACAATATCTGCTCAACTCTACATAAAGGTCGCATCTAAAGCCAATTATACAAAAACTAAAAATCTGTGAGAAGATTGGTTGGCACCAGCAGATAGCATTTATTTTTGTGTACATTGAGCCCATTTTGGTGCATATCCAAGCCATATTAAGAAAATTTCATCGTAGGGAAAATAATGACAATATCTGCTCAACTCTACATAAAGATCGCATCTAAAGCCAATTATACAAAAACTAAAAATCTGTGAGAAGATTGGTTGGCACCAGCAGATAGCATTTATTTTTGTGTACATTTGAGCCTATTTTGGTGCATATCCAAGCCATATTACGAAAATTCAATCGAAGGGAAAATAATGACAATATCTGCTCAACTCTACATAAAGGTCGCATCTAAAACCAATTATACAAAAACTAAAAATCTGTGAGAAGATTGGTTGGCACCAGCAGATAGCATTTATTTTTGTGTACATTTGAGCCCATTTTGGTGAATATTCAAGCTATATTAAGAAACTTTCATCGTAGGGACAATAATGACAATATCTGCTCAAATGTACAATGAGGTCGCATCTAAAGCCAATTATACAAAAACTAAAAATCTGTGAGAAGATTGGTTGGCACCAGCAGAAAGCATTTATTTTTGTGTACATTTGAGCCCATTTTGGTGCATATCCAAGCCATATTAAGAAAAAATCATCGTAGGGAAAATAATGACAATATCTGCTCAACTCTACATAAAGGTCGCATCTAAAGCCAATTATACAAAAACAAAAAATCTGTGAGAAGATTGGCTGGCACCAGCACATAGCATTTATTTTTGTGTACATTTGAGCCCATTTTGGTGCATATCCAAGCCATATTAAGAAAATTTCATCGTAGGGAAAATAATGACAATATCTGCTCAACTCTACATAAAGGTCGCATCTAAAGCCAATTTTACAAAAACTAAAAATCTGTGAGAAGATTGGTTGGCACCAGCAGATAACATTTATTTTTGTGTACATTTGAGCCTATTTTGGTGCATATCCAAGCCATATTAAGAAAATTTCATCGTAGGGAAAATAATGACAATACCTGCTCAACTCTACATAAAGGTCGCATCTAAAGCCAATTATACAAAAACTAAAAGTCTGTGAGAAGATTGGTTGGCACCAGCAGATAGCATTTATTTTTGTGTACATTTGAGCCCATTTTGGTGCATATCCAAGTCATATTAAGAAAATTTTATCGTAGGAAAATAATGACAATATCTGCTCAACTCTACATAAAGGTCGCATCTAAAGCCAATTATACAAAAACTAAAAATCTGTGAGAAGATTGGTTGGCACCAGCAGATAGCATTTATTTTTGTGTACATTTGAGCCGATTTTGGTGAATATCCAAGCCATATTAAGAAAATTTCATCGTAGGGAAAATAATGACAATATCTGCTCAACTCTACATAAAGGTCGCATCTAAAGCCAATTATACAAAAACTAAAAATCTGTGAGAAGATTGGTTGGCACCAGCAGATAGCATTTATTTTTGTGTACATTTGAGCCCATTTTGGTGCATATCCAAGTCATATTAAGAAAATTTTATCGTAGGGAAAATAATGACAATATCTGCTCAACTCTACATAAAGGTCGCATCTAAAGCCAATAATACAAAAACTAAAAATCTGTGAGAAGATTGGTTGGCACCAGCAGATAGCATTTATTTTTGTGTACATTTGGGCCCATTTTGGTGCATATCCAAGCCATATTAAGAAAATTTCATCGTAGGGAAAATAATGACAATATCTGCTCAACTCTACATAAAGATCGCATCTAAAGCCAATTATACAAAAACAAAAACTCTGTGAGAAAATTGGCTGGCACCAGCACATAGCATTTATTTTTGTGTACATTTGAGCCCATTTTGGTGCATATCCAAGCCATATTAAGAAAATTTCATCGTAGGGAAAATAATGACAATATCTGCTCAACTTTACATAAAGGTCGCATCTAAAGCCAATTTTACAAAAACTAAAAATCTGTGAGAAGATTGGTTGGCACCAGCAGATAGCATTTATTTTTGTGTACATTTGAGCCCATTTTGGTGCATATCCAAGCCATATTAAGAAAATTTCATCGTAGGGAAAATAATGACAATATCTGCTCAACTCTACATAAAGGTCGGATCTAAAGCCAATTATACAAAAACTAAAAATCTGTGAGAAGATTGGTTGGCACCAGCAGATAGCATTTATTTTTGTGTACATTTGAGCCCATTTTGGTGCATATCCAAGTCATATTAAGAACATTTTATCGTAGGGAAAATAATGACAATATCTGCTCAACTCTACATAAAGGTCGCATCTAAAGCCAATTATACAAAAACTAAAAATCTGTGAGAAGATTGGTTGGCACCAGCAGATAGCATTTATTTTTGTGTACATTTGAGCCCATTTTGGTGCATATCCAAGCCATATTAAGAAAATTCCATCGTAGGGAAAATAATGACAATATCTGCTCAACTCTACATAAAGGTCGCATCTAAAGCCAATTATACAAAAACTAAAAATCTGTGAGAAGATTGGTTGGCACCAGCAGATAGCATTTTAATTATGTGTACATTTGAGCCCATTTTGGTGAATATCCAAGTCATATTAAGAAAATTTTATCGTAGGGAAAATAATGACAATATCTGCTCAACTCTACATAAAGGTCGCATCTAAAGCCAATTATACAAAAACTAAAAATCTGTGAGAAGATTGGTTGGCACCAGCAGATAGCATTTATTTTTGTGTACATTTGAGCCCATTTTGGTGCATATCCAAGCCATATTAAGAAAATTTCATCGTAGGGAAAATAATGACAATATCTGCTCAACTCTACATAAAGGTCGCATCTAAAGCCAATTTTACAAAAACTAAAAATCTGTGAGAAGATTGGTTGGCACCAGCAGATAGCATTTATTTTTGTGTATATTTGAGCCCATTTTGGTGCATATCCAAGCCATATTAAGAAAATTTCATCGTAGGGAAAATAATGACAATATCTGCTCAACTCTACATAAAGGTCGCATCTAAAGCCAATTATACAAAAACTAAAAATCTGTGAGAAGATTGGTTGGCACCAGCAGATAGCATTTATTTTTGTGTACATTTGAGCCCATTTTGGTGCATATCCAAGTCATATTAAGAAAATTTTATCGTAGGGAAAATAATGACAATATCTGCTCAACTCTACATTAAGGTCGCATCTAAAGCCAATTATACAAAAACTAAAAATCTGTGAGAAGATTGGTTGGCACCAGCAGATAGCATTTATTTTTGTGTACATTTGAGCCCATTTTGGTGCATATCCAAGCCATATTAAGAAAATTTCATCGTAGGGAAAATAATGACAATATCTGCTCAACTCTACATAAAGATCGCATCTAAAGCCAATTATACAAAAACTAAAAATCTGTGAGAAGATTGGTTGGCACCAGCAGATAGCATTTATTTTTGTGTACATTTGAGCCCATTCTGGTGCATATCCAAGCCATATTACGAAAATTCAATCGAAGGGAAAATAATGACAATATCTGCTCAACTCTACGTAAAGGTCGCATCTAAAGCCAATTATACAAAAACTAAAAATCTGTGAGAAGATTGGTTGGCACCAGCAGATAGCATTTATTTTTGTGTACATTTGAGCCCATTTTGGTGAATATTCAAGCTATATTAAGAAACTTTCATCGTAGGGACAATAATGACAATATCTGCTCAAATGTACAATGAGGTCGCATCTAAAGCCAATTATACAAAAACTAAAAATCTGTGAGAAGATTGGTTGGCACCAGCAGAAAGCATTTATTTTTGTGTACATTTGAGCCCATTTTGGTGCATATCCAAGCCATATTAAGAAAATTTCATCGTAGGGAAAATAATGACAATATCTGCTCAACTCTACATAAAGGTCGCATCTAAAGCCAATTTTACAAAAACTAAAAATCTGTGAGAAGATTGGTTGGCACCAGCAGATAGCATTTATTTTTGTGTACATTTGAGCCCATTTTGGTGCATATCCAAGCCATATTAAGAAAATTTCATCGTAGGGAAAATAATGACAATATCTGCTCAACTCTACATAAAGGTCGCATCTAAAGCCAATTATACAAAAACTAAAAGTCTGTGAGAAGATTGGTTGGCACCAGCAGATAGCATTTATTTTTGTGTACATTTGAGCCCATTTTGGTGCATATCCAAGTCATATTAAGAAAATTTTATCGTAGGAAAATAATGACAATATCTGCTCAACTCTACATAAAGGTCGCATCTAAAGCCAATTATACAAAAACTAAAAATCTGTGAGAAGATTGGTTGGCACCAGCAGATAGCATTTATTTTTGTGTACATTTGGTCCGATTTTGGTGAATATCCAAGCCATATTAAGAAAATTTCATCGTAGGGAAAATAATGACAATATCTGCTCAACTCTACATAAAGGTCGCATCTAAAGCCAATTATACAAAAACTAAAAATCTGTGAGAAGATTGGTTGGCACCAGCAGATAGCATTTATTTTTGTGTACATTTGAGCCCATTTTGGTGCATATCCAAGCCATATTAAGAAAATTTCATCGTAGGGAAAATAATGACAATATCTGCTCAACTCTACATAAAGATCACATCTAAAGCCAATTATACAAAAACTAAAAATCTGTGAGAAGATTGGTTGGCACCAGCAGATAGCATTTATTTTTGTGTACATTTGAGCCCATTCTGGTGCATATCCAAGCCATATTACGAAAATTCAATCGAAGGGAAAATAATGACAATATCTGCTCAACTCTACGTAAAGGTCGCATCTAAAGCCAATTTATACAAAAACTAAAAATCTGTGAGAAGATTGGTTGGCACCAGCAGATAGCATTTATTTTTGTGTACATTTGAGCCCATTTTGGTGAATATTCAAGCTATATTAAGAAACTTTCATCGTAGGGACAATAATGACAATATCTGCTCAAATGTACAATGAGGTCGCATCTAAAGCCAATTATACAAAAACTAAAAATCTGTGAGAAGATTGGTTGGCACCAGCAGAAAGCATTTATTTTTGTGTACATTTGAGCCCATTTTGGTGCATATCCAAGCCATATTAAGAAAATTTCATCGTAGGGAAAATAATGACAATATCTGCTCAACTCTACATAAAGGTCGCATCTAAAGCCAATTTTACAAAAACTAAAAATCTGTGAGAAGATTGGTTGGCACCAGCAGATAGCATTTATTTTTGTGTACATTTGAGCCCATTTTGGTGCATATCCAAGCCATATTAAGAAAATTTCATCGTAGGGAAAATAATGACAATATCTGCTCAACTCTACATAAAGGTCGCATCTAAAGCCAATTATACAAAAACTAAAAGTCTGTGAGAAGATTGGTTGGCACCAGCAGATAGCATTTATTTTTGTGTACATTTGAGCCCATTTTGGTGCATATCCAAGTCATATTAAGAAAATTTTATCGTAGGAAAATAATGACAATATCTGCTCAACTCTACATAAAGGTCGCATCTAAAGCCAATTATACAAAAACTAAAAATCTGTGAGAAGATTGGTTGGCACCAGCAGATAGCATTTATTTTTGTGTACATTTGAGCCGATTTTGGTGAATATCCAAGCCATATTAAGAAAATTTCATCGTAGGGAAAATAATGACAATATCTGCTCAACTCTACATAAAGGTCGCATCTAAAGCCAATTATACAAAAACTAAAAATCTGTGAGAAGATTGGTTGGCACCAGCAGATAGCATTTATTTTTGTGTACATTTGAGCCCATTTTGGTGCATATCCAAGTCATATTAAGAAAATTTTATCGTAGGGAAAATAATGACAATATCTGCTCAACTCTACATAAAGGTCGCATCTAAAGCCAATTATACAAAAACTAAAAATCTGTGAGAAGATTGGTTGGCACCAGCAGATAGCATTTATTTTTGTGTACATTTGAGCCCATTTTGGTGCATATCAAAGCCATATTAAGAAAATTTCATCGTAGGGAAAATAATGACAATATCTGCTCAACTCTACATAAAGATCGCATCTAAAGCCAATTATACAAAAACTAAAAATCTGTGAGAAGATTGGTTGGCACCAGCAGATAGCATTTATTTTTGTGTACATTTGAGCCCATTCTGGTGCATATCCAAGCCATATTACGAAAATTCAATCGAAGGGAAAATAATGACAATATCTGCTCAACTCTACATAAAGATCGCATCTAAAGCCAATTATACAAAAACTAAAAATCTGTGAGAAGATTGGTTGGCACCAGCAGATAGCATTTATTTTTGTGTACATTTGAGCCCATTTTGGTGAATATTCAAGCTATATTAAGAAACTTTCATCGTAGGGACAATAATGACAATATCTGCTCAAATGTACAATGAGGTCGCATCTAAAGCCAATTATACAAAAACTAAAAATCTGTGAGAAGATTGGTTGGCACCAGCAGAAAGCATTTATTTTTGTGTACATTTGAGCCGATTTTGGTGAATATCCAAGCCATATTAAGAAAATTTCATCGTAGGGAAAATAATGACAATATCTGCTCAACTCTACATAAAGGTCGCATCTAAAGCCAATTATACAAAAACTAAAAATCTGTGAGAAGATTGGTTGGCACCAGCAGATAGCATTTATTTTTGTGTACATTTGAGCCCATTTTGGTGCATATCCAAGTCATATTAAGAAAATTTTATCGTAGGGAAAATAATGACAATATCTGCTCAACTCTACATAAAGGTCGCATCTAAAGCCAATTATACAAAAACTAAAAATCTGTGAGAAGATTGGTTGGCACCAGCAGATAGCATTTATTTTTGTGTACATTTGAGCCCATTTTGGTGCATATCAAAGCCATATTAAGAAAATTTCATCGTAGGGACAATAATGACAATATCTGCTCAACTCTACATAAAGATCGCATCTAAAGCCAATTATACAAAAACTAAAAATCTGTGAGAAGATTGGTTGGCACCAGCAGATAGCATTTATTTTTGTGTACATTTGAGCCCATTCTGGTGCATATCCAAGCCATATTACGAAAATTCAATCGAAGGGAAAATAATGACAATATCTGCTCAACTCTACATAAAGATCGCATCTAAAGCCAATTATACAAAAACTAAAAATCTGTGAGAAGATTGGTTGGCACCAGCAGATAGCATTTATTTTTGTGTACATTTGAGCCCATTTTGGTGAATATTCAAGCTATATTAAGAAACTTTCATCGTAGGGACAATAATGACAATATCTGCTCAAATGTACAATGAGGTCGCATCTAAAGCCAATTATACAAAAACTAAAAATCTGTGAGAAGATTGGTTGGCACCAGCAGAAAGCATTTATTTTTGTGTACATTTGAGCCCATTTTGGTGCATATCCAAGCCATATTAAGAAAAATTCATCGTAGGGAAAATAATGACAATATCTGCTCAACTCTACATAAAGGTCGCATCTAAAACCAATTATACAAAAACTAAAAATCTGTGAGAAGATTGGTTGGCACCAGCAGATAGCATTTATTTTTGTGTACATTTGAGCCGATTTTGGTGAATATCCAAGCCATATTAAGAAAAATTCATCGAAGGGAAAATAATGACAATATCTGCTCAACTCTACATAAAGGTCGCATCTAAAGCCAATTATACAAAAACTAAAAATCTGTGAGAAGATTGGTTGGCACCAGCAGATAGCATTTATTTTTGTGTACATTTGTGCCCATTTTGGTGCATATCCAAGCCATATTAAGAAAATTTTATCGTAGGGAAAATAATGACAATATCTGCTCAACTCTACATAAAGGTCGCATCTAAAGCCAATTATACAAAAACTAAAAATCTGTGAGAAGATTGGTTGGCACCAGCAGATAGCATTTATTTTTGTGTACATTTGAGCCCATTTTGGTGCATATCCAAGTCATATTAAGAAAATTTTATCGTAGGGAAAATAATGACAATATCTGCTCAACTCTACATAAAGGTCGCATCTAAAGCCAATTATACAAAAACTAAAAATCTGTGAGAAGATTGGTTGGCACCAGCAGATAGCATTTATTTTTGTGTACATTTGAGCCCATTTTGGTGCATATCCAAGCCATATTAAGAAAATTTCATCGTAGGGAAAATAATGACAATATCTGCTCAACTCTACATAAAGATCGCATCTAAAGCCAATTATACAAAAACTAAAAATCTGTGAGAAGATTGGTTGGCACCAGCAGATAGCATTTATTTTTGTGTACATTTGAGCCCATTCTGGTGCATATCCAAGCCATATTACGAAAATTCAATCGAAGGGAAAATAATGACAATATCTGCTCAACTCTACATAAAGGTCGCATCTAAAACCAATTATACAAAAACTAAAAATCTGTGAGAAGATTGGTTGGCACCAGCAGATAGCATTTATTTTTGTGTACATTTGAGCCCATTTTGGTGAATATTCAAGCTATATAAAGAAACTTTCATCGTAGGGACAATAATGACAATATCTGCTCAAATGTACAATGAGGTCGCATCTAAAGCCAATTATACAAAAACTAAAAATCTGTGAGAAGATTGGTTGGCACCAGCAGAAAGCATTTATTTTTGTGTACATTTGAGCCCATTTTGGTGCATATCCAAGCCATATTAAGAAACATTCATCGTAGGGAAAATAATGACAATATCTGCTCAACTCTACATAAAGGTCGCATCTAAAGCCAATTATACAAAAACAAAAAATCTGTGAGAAGATTGGCTGGCACCAGCACATAGCATTTATTTTTGTGTACATTTGAGCCCATTTTGGTGCATATCCAAGCCATATTAAGAAAATTTCATCGTAGGGAAAATAATGACAATATCTGCTCAACTCTACATAAAGGTCGCATCTAAAGCCAATTTTACAAAAACTAAAAATCTGTGAGAAGATTGGTTGGCACCAGCAGATAGCATTTATTTTTGTGTACATTTGAGCCCATTTTGGTGCATATCCAAGCCATATTAAGAAAATTTCATCGTAGGGAAAATAATGACAATATCTGCTCAACTCTACATAAAGGTCGCATCTAAAGCCAATTATACAAAAACTAAAAGTCTGTGAGAAGATTGGTTGGCACCAGCAGATAGCATTTATTTTTGTGTACATTTGAGCCCATTTTGGTGCATATCCAAGTCATATTAAGAAAATTTTATCGTAGGGAAAATAATGACAATATCTGCTCAACTCTACATAAAGGTCGCATCTAAAGCCAATTATACAAAAACTAAAAATCTGTGAGAAGATTGGTTGGCACCAGCAGATAGCATTTATTTTTGTGTACATTTGAGCCCATTTTGGTGCATATCCAAGCCATATTAAGAAAATTTCATCGTAGGGAAAATAATGACAATATCTGCTCAACTCTACATAAAGATCGCATCTAAAGCCAATTATACAAAAACTAAAGATCTGTGAGAAGATTGGTTGGCACCAGCAGATAGCATTTATTTTTGTGTACATTTGAGCCCATTTTGGTGCATATCCAAGTCATATTAAGAAAATTTTATCGTAGGAAAATAATGACAATATCTGCTCAACTCTACATAAAGGTCGCATCTAAAGCCAATTATACAAAAACTAAAAATCTGTGAGAAGATTGGTTGGCACCAGCAGATAGCATTTATTTTTGTGTACATTTGAGCCGATTTTGGTGAATATCCAAGCCATATTAAGAAAATTTCATCGTAGGGAAAATAATGACAATATCTGCTCAACTCTACATAAAGGTCGCATCTAAAGCCAATTATACAAAAACTAAAAATCTGTGAGAAGATTGGTTGGCACCAGCAGATAGCATTTATTTTTGTGTACATTTGAGCCCATTCTGGTGCATATCCAAGCCATATAAAGAAAATTCTATCGAAGGGAAAATAATGACAATATCTGCTCAACTCTACATAAAGGTCGCATCTAAAACCAATTATACAAAAACAAAAAATCTGTGAGAAGATTGGCTGGCACCAGCAGATAGCATTTATTTTTGTGTACATTTGAGCCCATTTTGGTGCATATTCAAGCTATATTAAGAAACTTTCATCGTCGGGACAATAATGACAATATCTGCTCAAATGTACAATAAGGTCGCATCTAAAGCCAATTATACAAAAACTAAAAATCTGTGAGAAGATTGGTTGGCACCAGCAGAAAGCATTTATTTTTGTGTACATTTGAGCCCATTTTGGTGCATATCCAAGCCATATTAAGAAAAATTCATCGTAGGGAAAATAATGACAATATCTGCTCAACTCTACATAAAGGTCGCATCTAAAGCCAATTATACAAAAACTAAAAATCTGTGAGAAGATTGGTTGGCACCAGCAGATAGCATTTATTTGTGTGTACATTTGAGCCCATTTTGGTGCATATCCAAGCCATATTAAGAAAATTTCATCGTAGGGAAAATAATGACAATATCTGCTCAACTCTACATAAAGATCGCATCTAAAGCCAATCATACAAAAACTAAAAATCTGTGAGAAGATTGGTTGGCACCAGCAGATAGCATTTATTTTTGTGTACATTTGAGCCCATTCTGGTGCATATCAAAGCCATATTACGAAAATTCCATCGAAGGGAAAATAATGACAATATCTGCTCAACTCTACATAAAGGTCGCATCTAAAACCAATTATACAAAAACTAAAAATCTGTGAGAAGATTGGTTGGCACCAGCAGATAGCATTTATTTTTCTGTACATTTGAGCCCATTTTGGTGAATATTCAAGCTATATTAAGAAACTTTCATCGTAGGGACAATAATGACAATATCTGCTCAAATGTACAATGAGGTCGCATCTAAAGCCAATTATACAAAAACTAAAAATCTGTGAGAAGATTGGTTGGCACCAGCAGATAGCATTTATTTTTGAGTACATTTGAGCCCATTTTGGTGAATATTCAAGCTATATAAAGAAACTTTCATCGTAGGGACAATAATGACAATATCTGCTCAAATGTACAATGAGGTCGCATCTAAAGCCAATTATACAAAAACTAAAAATCTGTGAGAAGATTGGTTGGCACCAGCAGAAAGCATTTATTTTTGTGTACATTTGAGCCCATTTTGGTGCATATCCAAGCCATATTAAGAAACATTCATCGTAGGGAAAATAATGACAATATCTGCTCAACTCTACATAAAGGTCGCATCTAAAGCCAATTATACAAAAACAAAAAATCTGTGAGAAGATTGGCTGGCACCAGCACATAGCATTTATTTTTGTGTACATTTGAGCCCATTTTGGTGCATATCCAAGCCATATTAAGAAACTTTCATCGTAGGGAAAATAATGACAATATCTGCTCAACTCTACATAAAGGTCGCATCTAAAGCCAATTTTACAAAAACTAAAAATCTGTGAGAAGATTGGTTGGCACCAGCAGATAGCATTTATTTTTGTGTACATTTGAGCCCATTTTGGTGCATATCCAAGCCATATTAAGAAAATTTCATCGTAGGGAAAATAATGACAATATCTGCTCAACTCTACATAAAGGTCGCATCTAAAGCCAATTATACAAAAACTAAAAGTCTGTGAGAAGATTGGTTGGCACCAGCAGATAGCATTTATTTTTGTGTACATTTGAGCCCATTTTGGTGCATATCCAAGTCATATTAAGAAAATTTTATCGTAGGGAAAATAATGACAATATCTGCTCAACTCTACATAAAGGTCGCATCTAAAGCCAATTATACAAAAACTAAAAATCTGTGAGAAGATTGGTTGGCACCAGCAGATAGCATTTATTTTTGTGTACATTTGAGCCCATTTTGGTGCATATCCAAGCCATATTAAGAAAATTTCATCGTAGGGAAAATAATGACAATATCTGCTCAACTCTACATAAAGATCGCATCTAAAGCCAATTATACACAAACTAAAAATCTGTGAGAAGATTGGTTGGCACCAGCAGATAGCATTTATTTTTGTGTACATTTGAGCCCATTTTGGTGCATATCCAAGTCATATTAAGAAAATTTTATCGTAGGAAAATAATGACAATATCTGCTCAACTCTACATAAAGGTCGCATCTAAAGCCAATTATACAAAAACTAAAAATCTGTGAGAAGATTGGTTGGCACCAGCAGATAGCATTTATTTTTGTGTACATTTGAGCCGATTTTGGTGAATATCCAAGCCATATTAAGAAAATTTCATCGTAGGGAAAATAATGACAATATCTGCTCAACTCTACATAAAGGTCGCATCTAAAGCCAATTATACAAAAACTAAAAATCTGTGAGAAGATTGGTTGGCACCAGCAGATAGCATTTATTTTTGTGTACATTTGAGCCCATTCTGGTGCATATCCAAGCCATATAAAGAAAATTCTATCGAAGGGAAAATAATGACAATATCTGCTCAACTCTACATAAAGGTCGCATCTAAAACCAATTATACAAAAACAAAAAATCTGTGAGAAGATTGGCTGGCACCAGCAGATAGCATTTATTTTTGTGTACATTTGAGCCCATTTTGGTGCATATGCAAGCTATATTAAGAAACTTTCATCGTGGGGACAATAATGACAATATCTGCTCAAATGTACAATAAGGTCGCATCTAAAGCCAATTATACAAAAACTAAAAATCTGTGAGAAGATTGGTTGGCACCAGCAGAAAGCATTTATTTTTGTGTACATTTGAGCCCATTTTGGTGCATATCCAAGCCATATTAAGAAAAATTCATCGTAGGGAAAATAATGACAATATCTGCTCAACTCTACATAAAGGTCGCATCTAAAGCCAATCATACAAAAACTAAAAATCTGTGAGAAGATTGGTTGGCACCAGCAGATAGCATTTATTTTTGTGTACATTTGAGCCCATTCTGGTGCATATCAAAGCCATATTACGAAAATTCCATCGAAGGGAAAATAATGACAATATCTGCTCAACTCTACATAAAGGTCGCATCTAAAACCAATTATACAAAAACTAAAAATCTGTGAGAAGATTGGTTGGCACCAGCAGATAGCATTTATTTTTCTGTACATTTGAGCCCATTTTGGTGAATATTCAAGCTATATTAAGAAACTTTCATCGTAGGGACAATAATGACAATATCTGCTCAAATGTACAATGAGGTCGCATCTAAAGCCAATTATACAAAAACTAAAAATCTGTGAGAAGATTGGTTGGCACCAGCAGAAAGCATTTATTTTTGTGTACATTTGAGCCCATTTTGGTGCATATCCAAGCCATATTAAGAAAAATTCATCGTAGGGAAAATAATGACAATATCTGCTCAACTCTACATAAAGGTCGCATCTAAAGCCAATTATACAAAAACAAAAAATCTGTGAGAAGATTGGCTGGCACCAGCACATAGCATTTATTTTTGTGTACATTTGAGCCCATTTTGGTGCATATCCAAGCCATATTAAGAAAATTTCATCGTAGGGAAAATAATGACAATATCTGCTCAACTCTACATAAAGGTCGCATCTAAAGCCAATTTTACAAAAACTAAAAATCTGTGAGAAGATTAGTTGGCACCAGCAGATAGCATTTATTTTTGTGTACATTTGAGCCCATTTTGGTGCATATCCAAGCCATATTAAGAAAATTTCATCGTAGGGAAAATAATGACAATATCTGCTCAACTCTACATAAAGGTCGCATCTAAAGCCAATTATACAAAAACTAAAAATCTGTGAGAAGATTGGTTGGCACCAGCAGATAGCATTTATTTTTGTGTACATTTGAGCCCATTTTGGTGCATATCCAAGTCATATTAAGAACATTTTATCGTAGGGAAAATAATGACAATATCTGCTCAACTCTACATAAAGGTCGCATCTAAAGCCAATTTTACAAAAACTAAAAATCTGTGAGAAGATTGGTTGGCACCAGCAGATAGCATTTATTTTTGTGTACATTTGAGCCCATTTTGGTGCATATCCAAGCCATATTAAGAAAATTTCATCGTAGGGAAAATAATGACAATATCTGCTCAACTCTACATAAAGATCGCATCTAAAGCCAATTATACAAAAACTAAAAATCTGTGAGAAGATTGGTTGGCACCAGCAGATAGCATTTATTTTTGTGTACATTTGAGCCTATTTTGGTGCATATCCAAGCCATATTACGAAAATTCAATCGAAGGGAAAATAATGACAATATCTGCTCAACTCTACATAAAGGTCGCATCTAAAACCAATTATACAAAAACTAAAAATCTGTGAGAAGATTGGTTGGCACAAGCAGATAGCATTTATTTTTGTGTACATTTGAGCCCATTTTGGTGAATATTCAAGCTATATTAAGAAACTTTCATCGTAGGGACAATAATGACAATATCTGCTCAAATGTACAATGAGGTCGCATCTAAAGCCAATTATACAAAAACAAAAAATCTGTGAGAAGATTGGCTGGCACCAGCACATAGCATTTATTTTTGTGTACATTTGAGCCCATTTTGGTGCATATCCAAGCCATATTAAGAAAATTTCATCGTAGGGAAAATAATGACAATATCTGCTCAACTCTACATAAAGGTCGCATCTAAAGCCAATTTTACAAAAACTAAAAATCTGTGAGAAGATTAGTTGGCACCAGCAGATAGCATTTATTTTTGTGTACATTTGAGCCCATTTTGGTGCATATCCAAGCCATATTAAGAAAATTTCATCGTAGGGAAAATAATGACAATATCTGCTCAACTCTACATAAAGGTCGCATCTAAAGCCAATTATACAAAAACTAAAAATCTGTGAGAAGATTGGTTGGCACCAGCAGATAGCATTTATTTTTGTGTACATTTGAGCCCATTTTGGTGCATATCCAAGTCATATTAAGAACATTTTATCGTAGGGAAAATAATGACAATATCTGCTCAACTCTACATAAAGGTCGCATCTAAAGCCAATTTTACAAAAACTAAAAATCTGTGAGAAGATTGGTTGGCACCAGCAGAAAGCATTTATTTTTGTGTACATTTGAGCCCATTTTGGTGCATATCCAAGCCATATTAAGAAAATTTCATCGTAGGGAAAATAATGACAATATCTGCTCAACTCTACATAAAGATCGCATCTAAAGCCAATTATACAAAAACTAAAAATCTGTGAGAAGATTGGTTGGCACCAGCAGATAGCATTTATTTTTGTGTACATTTGAGCCTATTTTGGTGCATATCCAAGCCATATTACGAAAATTCCATCGAAGGGAAAATAATGACAATATCTGCTCAACTCTACATAAAGGTCGCATCTAAAACCAATTATACAAAAACTAAAAATCTGTGAGAAGATTGGTTGGCACAAGCAGATAGCATTTATTTTTGTGTACATTTGAGCCCATTTTGGTGAATATTCAAGCTATATTAAGAAACTTTCATCGTAGGGACAATAATGACAATATCTGCTCAAATGTACAATGAGGTCGCATCTAAAGCCAATTATACAAAAACTAAAAATCTGTGAGAAGATTGGTTGGCACCAGCAGAAAGCATTTATTTTTGTGTACATTTGAGCCCATTTTGGTGCATATCCAAGCCATATTAAGAAAATTTCATCATAGGGAAAATAATGACAATATCTGCTCAACTCTACATAAAGGTCGCATCTAAAGCCAATTTTACAAAAACTAAAAATCTGTGAGAAGATCGGTTGGCACCAGCAGATAGCATTTATTTTTGTGTACATTTGAGCCCATTTTGGTGCATATCCAAGCCATATTAAGAAAATTTAATCGAAAGGAAAATAATGACAATATCTGCTCAACTCTACATAAAGGTCGCATCTAAAGCCAATTATACAAAAACTAAAAATCTGTGAGAAGATTGGTTGGCACCAGCAGATAGCATTTATTTTTGTGTACATTTGAGCCCATTTTGGTGCATATCCAAGTCATATTAAGAAAATTTTATCGTAGGGAAAATAATGACAATATCTGCTCAACTCTACATAAAGGTCGCATCTAAAGCCAATTATACAAAAACTAAAAATCTGTGAGAAGATTGGTTGGCACCAGCAGATAGCATTTATTTTTGTGTACATTTGAGCCCATTTTGGTGCATATCCAAGCCATATTAAGAAAATTTCATCGTAGGGAAAATAATGACAATATCTGCTCAACTCTACATAAAGATCGCATCTAAAGCCAATTATACAAAAACTAAAAATCTGTGAGAAGATTGGTTGGCACCAGCAGATAGCATTTATTTTTGTGTACATTTGAGCCCATTTTGGTGCATATCCAAGTCATATTAAGAAAATTTTATCGTAGGAAAATAATGACAATATCTGCTCAACTCTACATAAAGGTCGCATCTAAAGCCAATTTTACAAAAACTAAAAATCTGTGAGAAAATTGGTTGGCACCAGCAGATAGCATTTATTTTTGTGTACATTTGAGCCCATTTTGGTGAATATCCAAGCCATATTAAGAAAATTTCATCGTAGGGAAAATAATGACAATATCTGCTCAACTCTACATAAAGGTCGCATCTAAAGCCAATTATACAAAAACTAAAAATCTGTGAGAAGATTGGTTGGCACCAGCAGATAGCATTTATTTTTGTGTACATTTGAGCCCATTCTGGTGCATATCCAAGCCATATAAAGAAAATTCTATCGAAGGGAAAATAATGATAATATCTGCTCAACTCTACATAAAGGTCGCATCTAAAACCAATTATACAAAAACAAAAAATCTGTGAGAAGATTGGCTGGCACCAGCAGAAAGCATTTATTTTTGTGTACATTTGAGCCCATTTTGGTGCATATTCAAGCTATATTAAGAAACTTTCATCGTAGGGACAATAATGACAATATCTGCTCAAATGTACAATAAGGTCGCATCTAAAGCCAATTATACAAAAACTAAAAATCTGTGAGAAGATTGGTTGGCACCAGCAGAAAGCATTTATTTTTGTGTACATTTGAGCCCATTTCGGTGCATATCCAAGCCATATTAAGAAAAATTCATCGTAGGGAAAATAATGACAATATCTGCTCAACTCTACATAAAGGTCGCATCTAAAGCCAATTATACAAAAACTAAAAATCTGTGAGAAGATTGGTTGGCACCAGCAGATAGCATTTATTTTTGTGTACATTTGAGCCCATTTTGGTGCATATCCAAGTCATATTAAGAAAATTTTATCGTAGGGAAAATAATGACAATATCTGCTCAACTCTACATAAAGGTCGCATCTAAAGCCAATTATACAAAAACTAAAAATCTGTGAGAAGATTGGTTGGCACCAGCAGAAAGCATTTATTTTTGTGTACATTTGAGCCCATTTTGGTGCATATCCAAGCCATATTAAGAAAAATTCATCGTAGGGAAAATAATGACAATATCTGCTCAACTCTACATAAAGGTCGCATCTGAAAGCAATTATACAAAAACTAAAAATCTGTGAGAAGATTGGTTGGCACCAGCAGATAGCATTTATTTTTGTGTACATTTGAGCCCATTTTGGTGCATATCCAAGTCATATTAAGAAAATTTTATCGTAGGGAAAATAATGACAATATCTGCTCAACTCTACATAAAGGTCGCATCTAAAGCCAATTATACAAAAACTAAAAATCTGTGAGAAGATTGGTTGGCACCAGCAGATAGCATTTATTTTTGTGTACATTTGAGCCCATTTTGGTGAATATCCAAGCCATATTAAGAAAATTTCATCGTAGGGAAAATAATGACAATATCTGCTCAACTCTACATAAAGGTCGCATCTAAAGCCAATTATACAAAAACTAAAAATCTGTGAGAAGATTGGTTGGCACCAGCAGATAGCATTTATTTTTGTGTACATTTGAGCCCATTCTGGTGCATATCCAAGCCATATTAAGAAAAATTCATCGTAGGGAAAATAATGACAATATCTGCTCAACTCTACATAAAGGTCGCATCTGAAAGCAATTATACAAAAACTAAAAATCTGTGAGAAGATCGGTTGGCACCAGCAGATAGCATTTATTTTTGTGTACATTTGAGCCCATTTTGGTGCATATCCAAGTCATATTAAGAAAATTTTATCGTAGGGAAAATAATGACAATATCTGCTCAACTCTACATAAAGGTCGCATCTAAAGCCAATTATACAAAAACTAAAAATCTGTGAGAAGATTGGTTGGCACCAGCAGATAGCATTTATTTTTGTGTACATTTGAGCCCATTTTGGTGAATATCCAAGCCATATTAAGAAAATTTCATCGTAGGGAAAATAATGACAATATCTGCTCAACTCTACATAAAGGTCGCATCTAAAGCCAATTATACAAAAACTAAAAATCTGTGAGAAGATTGGTTGGCACCAGCAGATAGCATTTATTTTTGTGTACATTTGTGCCCATTTTGGTGCATATCCAAGCCATATTAAGAAAATTTCATCGTAGGGAAAATAATGACAATATCTGCTCAACTCTACATAAAGGTCGCATCTAAAGCCAATTTTACAAAAACTAAAAATCTGTGAGAAGATTGGTTGGCACCAGCAGATAGCATTTATTTTTGTGTACATTTGAGCCCATTCTGGTGCATATCCAAGCCATATAAAGAAAATTCTATCGAAGGGAAAATAATGACAATATCTGCTCAACTCTACATAAAGGTCGCATCTAAAACCAATTATACAAAAACAAAAAATCTGTGAGAAGATTGGCGGGCACCAGCAGATAGCATTTATTTTTGTGTACATTTGAGCCCATTTTGGTGCATATGCAAGCTATATTAAGAAACTTTCATCGTGGGGACAATAATGACAATATCTGCTCAAATGTACAATAAGGTCGCATCTAAAGCCAATTATACAAAAACTAAAAATCTGTGAGAAGATTGGTTGGCACCAGCAGAAAGCATTTATTTTTGTGTACATTTGAGCCCATTTCGGTGCATATCCAAGCCATATTAAGAAAAATTCATCGTAGGGAAAATAATGACAATATCTGCTCAACTCTACATAAAGGTCGCATCTAAAGCCAATTATACAAAAACTAAAAATCTGTGAGAAGATTGGTTGGCACCAGCAGAAAGCATTTATTTTTGTGTACATTTGAGCCCATTTTGGTGCATATCCAAGCCATATTAAGAAAAATTCATCGTAGGGAAAATAATGACAATATCTGCTCAACTCTACATAAAGGTCGCATCTAAAGCCAATTATACAAAAACAAAAAATCTGTGAGAAGATTGGTTGGCACCAGCACATAGCATTTATTTTTGTGTACATTTGAGCCCATTTTGGTGCATATCCAAGCCTTATTAAGAAAATTCCATCGTAGGGAAAATAATGACAATATCTGCTCAACTCTACATAAAGGTCGCATCTAAAGCCAATTATACAAAAACTAAAAATCTGTGAGAAGATTGGTTGACACCAGCAGATAGCATTTATTTTTGTGTACATTTGAGCCCATTTTGGTGCATATCCAGGTCATATTAAGAAAATTTTATCGTAGGGAAAATAATGACAATATCTGCTCAACTCTACATAAAGGTCGCATCTAAAGCCAATTTTACAAAAACTAAAAATCTGTGAGAAGATTGGTTGGCACCAGCAGATAGCATTTATTTTTGTGTACATTTGAGCCCATTTTGGTGCATATTCAAGCCATATTAAGAAAATTCCATCGTAGGGAAAATAATGACAATATCTGCTCAACTCTACATAAAGGTCGCATCTAAAGCCAATTATACAAAAACTAAAAATCTGTGAGAAGATTGGTTGGCACCAGCAGATAGCATTTATTTTTGTGTACATTTGAGCCCATTTTGGTGCATATCCAAGTCATATTAAGAAAATTTTATCGTAGGGAAAATAATGACAATATCTGCTCAACTCTACATAAAGGTCGCATCTAAAGCCAATTATACAAAAACTAAAAATCTGTGAGAAGATTGGTTGGCACCAGCAGATAGCATTTATTTTTGTGTACATTTGAGCCCATTTTGGTGAATATCCAAGCCATATTAAGAAAATTTCATCGTAGGGAAAATAATGACAATATCTGCTCAACTCTACATAAAGGTCGCATCTAAAGCCAATTATACAAAAACTAAAAATCTGTGAGAAGATTGGTTGGCACCAGCAGATAGCATTTATTTTTGTGTACATTTGAGCCCATTCTGGTGCATATCCAAGCCATATTAAGAAAAATTCATCGTAGGGAAAATAATGACAATATCTGCTCAACTCTACATAAAGGTCGCATCTGAAAGCAATTATACAAAAACTAAAAATCTGTGAGAAGATCGGTTGGCACCAGCAGATAGCATTTATTTTTGTGTACATTTGAGCCCATTTTGGTGCATATCCAAGTCATATTAAGAAAATTTTATCGTAGGGAAAATAATGACAATATCTGCTCAACTCTACATAAAGGTCGCATCTAAAGCCAATTATACAAAAACTAAAAATCTGTGAGAAGATTGGTTGGCACCAGCAGATAGCATTTATTTTTGTGTACATTTGAGCCCATTTTGGTGAATATCCAAGCCATATTAAGAAAATTTCATCGTAGGGAAAATAATGACAATATCTGCTCAACTCTACATAAAGGTCGCATCTAAAGCCAATTATACAAAAACTAAAAATCTGTGAGAAGATTGGTTGGCACCAGCAGATAGCATTTATTTTTGTGTACATTTGTGCCCATTTTGGTGCATATCCAAGCCATATTAAGAAAATTTCATCGTAGGGAAAATAATGACAATATCTGCTCAACTCTACATAAAGGTCGCATCTAAAGCCAATTTTACAAAAACTAAAAATCTGTGAGAAGATTGGTTGGCACCAGCAGATAGCATTTATTTTTGTGTACATTTGAGCCCATTCTGGTGCATATTCAAGCCATATAAAGAAAATTCTATCGAAGGGAAAATAATGACAATATCTGCTCAACTCTACATAAAGGTCGCATCTAAAACCAATTATACAAAAACAAAAAATCTGTGAGAAGATTGGCGGGCACCAGCAGATAGCATTTATTTTTGTGTACATTTGAGCCCATTTTGGTGCATATGCAAGCTATATTAAGAAACTTTCATCGTGGGGACAATAATGACAATATCTGCTCAAATGTACAATAAGGTCGCATCTAAAGCCAATTATACAAAAACTAAAAATCTGTGAGAAGATTGGTTGGCACCAGCAGAAAGCATTTATTTTTGTGTACATTTGAGCCCATTTCGGTGCATATCCAAGCCATATTAAGAAAAATTCATCGTAGGGAAAATAATGACAATATCTGCTCAACTCTACATAAAGGTCGCATCTAAAGCCAATTATACAAAAACTAAAAATCTGTGAGAAGATTGGTTGGCACCAGCAGAAAGCATTTATTTTTGTGTACATTTGAGCCCATTTTGGTGCATATCCAAGCCATATTAAGAAAAATTCATCGTAGGGAAAATAATGACAATATCTGCTCAACTCTACATAAAGGTCGCATCTAAAGCCAATTATACAAAAACAAAAAATCTGTGAGAAGATTGGTTGGCACCAGCACATAGCATTTATTTTTGTGTACATTTGAGCCCATTTTGGTGCATATCCAAGCCTTATTAAGAAAATTCCATCGTAGGGAAAATAATGACAATATCTGCTCAACTCTACATAAAGGTCGCATCTAAAGCCAATTATACAAAAACTAAAAATCTGTGAGAAGATTGGTTGACACCAGCAGATAGCATTTATTTTTGTGTACATTTGAGCCCATTTTGGTGCATATCCAGGTCATATTAAGAAAATTTTATCGTAGGGAAAATAATGACAATATCTGCTCAACTCTACATAAAGGTCGCATCTAAAGCCAATTTTACAAAAACTAAAAATCTGTGAGAAGATTGGTTGGCACCAGCAGATAGCATTTATTTTTGTGTACATTTGAGCCCATTTTGGTGCATATTCAAGCCATATTAAGAAAATTCCATCGTAGGGAAAATAATGACAATATCTGCTCAACTCTACATAAAGGTCGCATCTAAAGCCAATTATACAAAAACTAAAAATCTGTGAGAAGATTGGTTGGCACCAGCAGATAGCATTTTAATTTTGTGTACATTTGAGCCCATTTTGGTGCATATCCAAGCCATATTAAGAAAATGTTATCGTAGGGAAAATAATGACAATATCTGCTCAACTCTACATAAAGGTCGCATCTAAAGCCAATTTTACAAAAACTAAAAATCTGTGAGAAGATTGGTTGGCACCAGCAGATAGCATTTATTTTTGTGTACATTTGAGCCCATTTTGGTGCATATCCAAGTCATATTAAGAACATTTTATCGTAGGGAAAATAATGACAATATCTGCTCAACTCTACATAAAGGTCGCATCTAAAGCCAATTATACAAAAACTAAAAATCTGTGAGAAGATTGGTTGGCACCAGCAGATAGCATTTATTTTTGTGTACATTTGAGCCCATTTTGGTGCATATCCAAGCCATACTAAGAAAATTTCATCGTAGGGAAAATAATGACAATATCTGCTCAACTCTACATAAAGATCGCATCTAAAGCCAATTATACAAAAACTAAAAATCTGTGAGAAGATTGGTTGGCACCAGCAGATAGCATTTATTTTTGTGTACATTTGAGCCCATTCTGGTGCATATCCAAGCCATACTACGAAAATTCCATCGAAGGGAAAATAATGACAATATCTGCTCAACTCTACATAAAGGTCGCATCTAAAACCAATTATACAAAAACTAAAAATATGTGAGAAGATTGGTTGGCACCAGCAGATAGCATTTATTTTTGTGTACATTTGAGCCCATTTTGGTGAATATTCAAGCTATATTAAGAAACTTTCATCGTAGGGACAATAATGACAATATCTGCTCAAATGTACAATAAGGTCGCATCTAAAGCCAGTTATACAAAATCTAAAAATCTGTGAGAAGATTGGTTGGCACCAGCAGAAAGCATTTATTTTTGTGTACATTTGAGCCCATTTTGGTGCATATCCAAGCCATATTAAGAAAAATTCATCGTAGGGAAAATAATGACAATATCTGCTCAAATCTACATAAAGGTCGCATCTAAAGCGAATTATACAAAAACAAAAACTCTGTGAGAAAAGTGGCTGGCACCAGCACATAGCATTTATTTTTGTGTACATTTGAGCCCATTTTGGTGCATATCCAAGCCATATTAAGAAAATTTCATCGTAGGGAAAATAATGACAATATCTGCTCAACTTTACATAAAGGTCGCATCTAAAGCCAATTTTACAAAAACTAAAAATCTGTGAGAAGATTGGTTGGCACCAGCAGATAGCATTTATTTTTGTGTACATTTGAGCCCATTTTGGTGCATATCCAAGCCATATTAAGAAAATTTCATCGTAGGGAAAATAATGACAATATCTGCTCAACTCTACATAAAGGTCGCATCTAAAGCCAATTATACAAAAACTAAAAATCTGTGAGAAGATTGGTTGGCACCAGCAGATAGCATTTATTTTTGTGTACATTTGAGCCCATTTTGGTGCATATCCAAGTCATATTAAGAAAATTTTATCGTAGGGAAAATAATGACAATATCTGCTCAACTCTACATAAAGGTCGCATCTAAAGCCAATTATACAAAAACTAAAAATCTGTGAGAAGATTGGTTGGCACCAGCAGATAGCATTTATTTTTGTGTACATTTGAGCCCATTTTGGTGCATATCCAAGCCATATTAAGAAAATTTCATCGTAGGGAAAATAATGACAATATCTGCTCAACTCTACATAAAGATCGCATCTAAAGCCAATTATACAAAAACTAAAAATCTGTGAGAAGATTGGTTGGCACCAGCAGATAGCATTTTAATTTTGTGAACATTTGAGCCCATTTTGGTGAATATCCAAGTCATATTAAGAAAATTTTATCGTAGGGAAAATAATGACAATATCTGCTCAACTCTACATAAAGGTCGCATCTAAAGTCAATTATACAAAAACTAAAAATCTGTGAGAAGATTGGTTGGCACCAGCAGATAGCATTTATTTTTGTGTACATTTGAGCCCATTTTGGTGCATATCCAAGCCATATTAAGAAAATTTCATCGTAGGGAAAATAATGACAATATCTGCTCAACTCTACATAAAGGTCGCATCTAAGGCCAATTTTACAAAAACTAAAAATCTGTGAGAAGATTGGTTGGCACCAGCAGATAGCATTTATTTTTGTGTACATTTGAGCCCATTTTGGTGCATATCCAAGCCATATTAAGAAAATTTCATCGTAGGGAAAATAATGACAATATCTGCTCAACTCTACATAAAGGTCGCATCTAAAGCCAATTATACAAAAACTAAAAATCTGTGAGAAGATTGGTTGGCACCAGCAGATAGCATTTATTTTTGTGTACATTTGAGCCCATTTTGGTGAATATCCAAGTCATATTAAGAAAATTTTATCGTAGGGAAAATAATGACAATATCTGCTCAACTCTACATAAAGGTCGCATCTAAAGCCAATTATACAAAAACTAAAAATATGTGAGAAGATTGGTTGGCACCAGCAGATAGCATTTATTTTTGTGTACATTTGAGCCCATTTTGGTGCATATCCAAGCCATACTAAGAAAATTTCATCGTAGGGAAAATAATGACAATATCTGCTCAACTCTACATAATGATCGCATCTAAAGCCAACTATACAAAAACTAAAAATCTGTGAGAAGATTGGTTGGCACCAGCAGATAGCATTTATTTTTGTGTACATTTGAGCCCATTCTGGTGCATATCCAAGCCATATTACGAAAATTCCATCGAAGGGAAAATAATGACAATATCTGCTCAACTCTACATAAAGGTCGCATCTAAAACCAATTATACAAAAACTAAAAATCTGTGAGAAGATTGGTTGGCACCAGCAGATAGCATTTATTTTTGTGTACATTTGAGCCCATTTTGGTGAATATTCAAGCTATATTAAGAAACTTTCATCGTAGGGACAATAATGACAATATCTGCTCAAATGTACAATGAGGTCGCATCTAAAGCCAATTATACAAAAACTAAAAATCTGTGAGAAGATTGGTTGGCACCAGCAGAAAGCATTTATTTTTGTGTACATTTGAGCCCATTTTGGTGCATATCCAAGCCATATTAAGAAAAATTCATCGTAGGGAAAATAATGACAATATCTGCTCAACTCTACATAAAGGTCGAATCTAAAGCCAATTATACAAAAACAAAAAATCTGTGAGAAGATTGGCTGGCACCAGCACATAGCATTTATTTTTGTGTAGATTTGAGCCCATTTTGGTGCATATCCAAGCCATATTAAGAAAATTTCATCGTAGGGAAAATAATGACAATATCTGCTCAACTTTACATAAAGGTCGCATCTAAAGCCAATTTTACAAAAACTAAAAATCTGTGAGAAGATTGGTTGGCACCAGCAGATAGCATTTATTTTTGTGTACATTTGAGCCCATTTTGGTGCATATCCAAGCCATATTAAGAAAAAATCATCGTAGGGAAAATAATGACAATATCTGCTCAACTCTACATAAAGGTCGCATCTAAAGCCAATTATACAAAAACTAAAAATCTGTGAGAAGATTGGTTGGCACCAGCAGATAGCATTTATTTTTGTGTACATTTGAGCCTATTTTGGTGCATATCCAAGTCATATTAAGAAAATTTTATCGTAGGGAAAATAATGACAATATCTGCTCAACTCTACATAAAGGTCGCATCTAAAGCCAATTATACAAAAACTAAAAATCTGTGAGAATATTTGTTTGGCACCAGCAAATAGCATTTATTTTTGTGTACATTTGAGCCCATTTTGGTGCATATCCAAGCCATATTAAGAAAATTTCATCGTAGGGAAAATAATGACAATATCTGCTCAACTCTACATAAAGATCGCATCTAAAGCCAATTATACAAAAACTAAATATCTGTGAGAAGATTGGTTGGCACCAGCAGATAGCATTTATTTTTGTGTACATTTGAGCCCATTTTGGTGCATATCCAAGTCATATTAAGAAAATTTTATCGTAGGGAAAATAATGACAATATCTGCTCAACTCTACATAAAGGTCGCATCTAAAGCCAATTATACAAAAACTAAAAATCTGTGAGAAGATTGGTTGGCACCAGCAGATAGCATTTTAATTTTGTGTACATTTGAGCCCATTTTGGTGAATATCCAAGTCATAATAAGAAAATTTTATCGTAGGGAAAATAATGACAATATCTGCTCAACTCTACATAAAGATCGCATCTAAAGCCAATTATACAAAAACTAAAAATCTGTGAGAAGATTGGTTGGCACCAGCAGATAGCATTTATTTTTGTGTACATTTGAGCCCATTTTGGTGCATATTCAAGCTATATTAAGAAACTTTCATCGTAGGGACAATAATGACAATATCTGCTCAAATGTACAATAAGGTCGCATCTAAAGCCAATTATACAAAAACTAAAAATCTGTGAGAAGATTGGTTGGCACCAGCAGAAAGCATTTATTTTTGTGTACATTTGAGCCCATGTTGGTGCATATCCAAGCCATATTAAGAAAAATTCATCGTAGGGAAAATAATGACAATATCTGCTCAACTCTACATAAAGGTCGCATCTAAAGCCAATTATACAAAACCTAAAAATCTGTGAGAAGATTGGTTGGCACCAGCAGATAGCATTTATTTTTGTGTACATTTGAGCCCATTTTGGTGCATATCCAAGTCATATTAAGAACATTTTATCGTAGGGAAAATAATGACAATATCTGCTCAACTCTACATAAAGGTCGCATCTAAAGCCAATTATACAAAAACTAAAAATC
Source organism: Steromphala cineraria (assembly GCA_916613615.1). NCBI lineage: Eukaryota > Metazoa > Mollusca > Gastropoda > Trochida > Trochidae > Steromphala > Steromphala cineraria. Next base: position 20,085,587 of record OU744727.1, on the reverse strand, counting down.
TGTGAGAAGATTGGTTGGCACCAGCAGATAGCATTTATTTTTGTGTACATTTGAGCCCATTTTGGTGCATATCCAAGCCATATTAAGAAAATTCCATCGTAGGGAAAATAATGACAATATCTGCTCAACTCTACATAAAGGTCGCATCTAAAGCCAACTATACAAAAACTAAAAATCTGTGAGAAGATTGGTTGGCACCAGCAGATAGCATTAATTTTTGTGTACATTTGAGCCCATTCTGGTGCATATCCAAGCCATATTACGAAAATTCCATCGAAGGGAAAATAATGACAATATCTGCTCAACTCTACATAAAGGTCGCATCTAAAACCAATTATACAAAAACTAAAAATCTGTGAGAAGATTGGTTGGCACCAGCAGATAGCATTTATTTTTGTGTACATTTGAGCCCATTTTGGTGAATATTCAAGCTATATTAAGAAAATTTTATCGTAGGGAAAATAATGACAATATCTGCTCAACTCTACATAAAGGTCGCATCTAAAGCCAATTATACAAAAACTAAAAATCTGTGAGAAGATTGGTTGGCACCAGCAGATAGCATTTTAATTTTGTGTACATTTGAGCCCATTTTGGTGAATATCCAAGTCATAATAAGAAAATTTTATCGTAGGGAAAATAATGACAATATCTGCTCAACTCTACATAAAGGTCGCATCTAAAGCCAATTATACAAAAACTAAAAATCTGTGAGAAGATTGGTTGGCACCAGCAGATAGCATTTATTTTTGTGTACATTTGAGCCCATTTTGGTGCATATTCAAGCTATATGAAGAAACTTTCATCGTAGGGACAATAATGACAATATCTGCTCAAATGTACAATAAGGTCGCATCTAAAGCCAATTATACAAAAACTAAAAATCTGTGAGAAGATTGGTTGGCACCAGCAGAAAGCATTTATTTTTGTGTACATTTGAGCCCATGTTGGTGCATATCCAAGCCATATTAAGAAAAATTCATCGTAGGGAAAATAATGACAATATCTGCTCAACTCTACATAAAGGTCGCATCTAAAGCCAATTATACAAAACCTAAAAATCTGTGAGAAGATTGGTTGGCACCAGCAGATAGCATTTATTTTTGTGTACATTTGAGCCCATTTTGGTGCATATCCAAGTCATATTAAGAAAATTTTATCGTAGGGAAAATAATGACAATATCTGCTCAACTCTACATAAAGGTCGCATCTAAAGCCAATTATACAAAAACTAAAAATCTGTGAGAAGATTGGTTGGCACCAGCAGAAAGCATTTATTTTTGTGTACATTTGAGCCCATTTTGGTGCATATCCAAGCCATATTAAGAAAAATTCATCGTAGGGAAAATAATGACAATATCTGCTCAACTCTACATAAAGGTCGCATCTAAAGCCAATTATACAAAAACTAAAAATCTGTGAGAAGATTGGTTGGCACCAGCAGATAGCATTTATTTTTGTGTACATTTGAGCCCATTTTGGTGCATATCCAAGCCATATTAAGAAAATTCCATCGTAGGGAAAATAATGACAATATCTGCTCAACTCTACATAAAGGTCGCATCTAAAGCCAACTATACAAAAACTAAAAATCTGTGAGAAGATTGGTTGGCACCAGCAGATAGCATTTATTTTTGTGTACATTTGAGCCCATTCTGGTGCATATCCAAGCCATATTACGAAAATTCCATCGAAGGGAAAATAATGACAATATCTGCTCAACTCTACATAAAGGTCGCATCTAAAACCAATTATACAAAAACTAAAAATCTGTGAGAAGATTGGTTGGCACCAGCAGATAGCATTTATTTTTGTGTACATTTGAGCCCATTTTGGTGAATATTCAAGCTATATTAAGAAACTTTCATCGTAGGGACAATAATGACAATATCTGCTCAAATGTACAATGAGGTCGCATCTAAAGCCAATTATACAAAAACTAAAAATCTGTGAGAAGATTGGTTGGCACCAGCAGAAAGCATTTATTTTTGTGTACATTTGAGCCCATTTTGGTGCATATCCAAGCCATATTAAGAAAAATTCATCGTAGGGAAAATAATGACAATATCTGCTCAACTCTACATAAAGGTCGAATCTAAAGCCAATTATACAAAAACAAAAAATCTGTGAGAAGATTGGCTGGCACCAGCACATAGCATTTATTTTTGTGTACATTTGAGCCCATTTTGGTGCATATCCAAGCCATATTAAGAAAATTTCATCGTAGGGAAAATAATGACAATATCTGCTCAACTTTACATAAAGGTCGCATCTAAAGCCAATTTTACAAAAACTAAAAATCTGTGAGAAGATTGGTTGGCACCAGCAGATAGCATTTATTTTTGTGTACATTTGAGCCCATTTTGGTGCATATCCAAGCCATATTAAGAAAAATTCATCGTAGGGAAAATAATGACAATATCTGCTCAACTCTACATAAAGGTCGCATCTAAAGCCAATTATACAAAAACTAAAAATCTGTGAGAAGATTGGTTGGCACCAGCAGATAGCATTTATTTTTGTGCACATTTGAGCCTATTTTGGTGCATATCCAAGTCATATTAAGAAAATTTTATCGTAGGGAAAATAATGACAATATCTGCTCAACTCTACATAAAGGTCGCATCTAAAGCCAATTATACAAAAACTAAAAATCTGTGAGAATATTTGTTTGGCACCAGCAAATAGCATTTATTTTTGTGTACATTTGAGCCCATTTTGGTGCATATCCAAGCCATATTAAGAAAATTTCATCGTAGGGAAAATAATGACAATATCTGCTCAACTCTACATAAAGATCGCATCTAAAGCCAATTATACAAAAACTAAAAATCTGTGAGAAGATTGGTTGGCACCAGCAGATAGCATTTATTTTTGTGTACATTTGAGCCCATTTTGGTGCATATCCAAGTCATATTAAGAAAATTTTATCGTAGGGAAAATAATGACAATATCTGCTCAACTCTACATAAAGGTCGCATCTAAAGCCAATTATACAAAAACTAAAAATCTGTGAGAAGATTGGTTGGCACCAGCAGATAGCATTTTAATTTTGTGTACATTTGAGCCCATTTTGGTGAATATCCAAGTCATATTAAGAAAATTTTATCGTAGGGAAAATAATGACAATATCTGCTCAACTCTACATAAAGGTCGCATCTAAAGCCAATTATACAAAAACTAAAAATCTGTGAGAAGATTGGTTGGCACCAGCAGATAGCATTTATTTTTGTGTACATTTGAGCCCATTTTGGTGCATATTCAAGCTATATTAAGAAACTTTCATCGTAGGGACAATAATGACAATATCTGCTCAAATGTACAATAAGGTCGCATCTAAAGCCAATTATACAAAAACTAAAAATCTGTGAGAAGATTGGTTGGCACCAGCAGAAAGCATTTATTTTTGTGTACATTTGAGCCCATGTTGGTGCATATCCAAGCCATATTAAGAAAAATTCATCGTAGGGAAAATAATGACAATATCTGTTCAACTCTACATAAAGGTCGCATCTAAAGCCAATTATACAAAACCTAAAAATCTGTGAGAAGATTGGTTGGCACCAGCAGATAGCATTTATTTTTGTGTACATTTGAGCCCATTTTGGTGCATATCCAAGTCATATTAAGAAAATTTTATCGTAGGGAAAATAATGACAATATCTGCTCAACTCTACATAAAGGTCGCATCTAAAGCCAATTATACAAAAACTAAAAATCTGTGAGAAGATTGGTTGGCACCAGCAGAAAGCATTTATTTTTGTGTACATTTGAGCCCATTTTGGTGCATATCCAAGCCATATTAAGAAAAATTCATCGTAGGGAAAATAATGACAATATCTGCTCAACTCTACATAAAGGTCGCATCTAAAGCCAATTATACAAAAACTAAAAATCTGTGAGAAGATTGGTTGGCACCAGCAGATAGCATTTATTTTTGTGTACATTTGAGCCCATTTTGGTGCATATCCAAGCCATATTAAGAAAATTCAATCGTAGGGAAAATAATGACAATATCTGCTCAACTCTACATAAAGGTCGCATCTAAAGCCAATTATACAAAAACTAAAAATCTGTGAGAAGATTGGTTGGCACCAGCAGATAGCATTTATTTTTGTGTACATTTGAGCCCATTTTGGTGCATATTCAAGTCATATTAAGAAAATTTTATCGTAGGGAAAATAATGACAATATCTGCTCAACTCTACATAAAGGTCGCATCTAAAGCCAATTATACAAAAACTAAAAATCTGTGAGAAGATTGGTTGGCACCAGCAGATAGCATTTTAATTGTGTGTACATTTGAGCCCATTTTGGTGAATATCCAAGTCATATTAAGAAAATTTTATCGTAGGTAAATAATGACAATATCTGCTCAACTCTACATAAAGGTCGCATCTAAAGCCAACTATACAAAAACTAAAAATCTGTGAGAAGATTGGTTGGCACCAGCAGATAGCATTTATTTTTGTGTACATTTGAGCCCATTCTGGTGCATATCCAAGCCATATTACGAAAATTCCATCGAAGGGAAAATAATGACAATATCTGCTCAACTCTACATAAAGGTCGCATCTAAAACCAATTATACAAAAACTAAAAATCTGTGAGAAGATTGGTTGGCACCAGCAGATAGCATTTATTTTTGTGTACATTTGAGCCCATTTTGGTGAATATTCAAGCTATATTAAGAAACTTTCATCGTAGGGACAATAATGACAATATCTGCTCAAATGTGCAATGAGGTCGCATCTAAAGCCAATTATACAAAAACTAAAAATCTGTGAGAAGATTGGTTGGCACCAGCAGAAAGCATTTATTTTTGTGTACATTTGAGCCCATTTTGGTGCATATCCAAGCCATATTAAGAAAAATTCATCGTAGGGAAAATAATGACAATATCTGCTCAACTCTACATAAAGGTCGAATCTAAAGCCAATTATACAAAAACAAAAAATCTGTGAGAAGATTGGCTGGCACCAGCACATAGCATTTATTTTTGTGTACATTTGAGCCCATTTTGGTGCATATCCAAGCCATATTAAGAAAATTTCATCGTAGGGAAAATAATGACAATATCTGCTCAACTTTACATAAAGGTCGCATCTAAAGCCAATTTTACAAAAACTAAAAATCTGTGAGAAGATTGGTTGGCACCAGCAGATAGCATTTATTTTTGTGTACATTTGAGCCCATTTTGGTGCATATCCAAGCCATATTAAGAAAAATTCATCGTAGGGAAAATAATGACAATATCTGCTCAACTCTACATAAAGGTCGCATCTAAAGCCAATTATACAAAAACTAAAAATCTGTGAGAAGATTGGTTGGCACCAGCAGATAGCATTTATTTTTGTGCACATTTGAGCCTATTTTGGTGCATATCCAAGTCATATTAAGAAAATTTTATCGTAGGGAAAATAATGACAATATCTGCTCAACTCTACATAAAGGTCGCATCTAAAGCCAATTATACAAAAACTAAAAATCTGTGAGAATATTTGTTTGGCACCAGCAAATAGCATTTATTTGTGTGTACATTTGAGCCCATTTTGGTGCATATCCAAGCCATATTAAGAAAATTTCATCGTAGGGAAAATAATGACAATATCTGCTCAACTCTACATAAAGATCGCATCTAAAGCCAATTATACAAAAACTAAAAATCTGTGAGAAGATTGGTTGGCACCAGCAGATAGCATTTATTTTTGTGTACATTTGAGCCCATTTTGGTGCATATCCAAGTCATATTAAGAAAATTTTATCGTAGGGAAAATAATGACAATATCTGCTCAACTCTACATAAAGGTCGCATCTAAAGCCAATTATACAAAAACTAAAAATCTGTGAGAAGATTGGTTGGCACCAGCAGATAGCATTTTAATTTTGTGTACATTTGAGCCCATTTTGGTGAATATCCAAGTCATATTAAGAAAATTTTATCGTAGGGAAAATAATGACAATATCTGCTCAACTCTACATAAAGGTCGCATCTAAAGCCAATTATACAAAAACTAAAAATCTGTGAGAAGATTGGTTGGCACCAGCAGATAGCATTTATTTTTGTGTACATTTGAGCCCATTTTGGTGCATATTCAAGCTATATTAAGAAACTTTCATCGTAGGGACAATAATGACAATATCTGCTCAAATGTACAATAAGGTCGCATCTAAAGCCAATTATACAAAAACTAAAAATCTGTGAGAAGATTGGTTGGCACCAGCAGAAAGCATTTATTTTTGTGTACATTTGAGCCCATGTTGGTGCATATCCAAGCCATATTAAGAAAAATTCATCGTAGGGAAAATAATGACAATATCTGTTCAACTCTACATAAAGGTCGCATCTAAAGCCAATTATACAAAACCTAAAAATCTGTGAGAAGATTGGTTGGCACCAGCAGATAGCATTTATTTTTGTGTACATTTGAGCCCATTTTGGTGCATATCCAAGTCATATTAAGAAAATTTTATCGTAGGGAAAATAATGACAATATCTGCTCAACTCTACATAAAGGTCGCATCTAAAGCCAATTATACAAAAACTAAAAATCTGTGAGAAGATTGGTTGGCACCAGCAGAAAGCATTTATTTTTGTGTACATTTGAGCCCATTTTGGTGCATATCCAAGCCATATTAAGAAAAATTCATCGTAGGGAAAATAATGACAATATCTGCTCAACTCTACATAAAGGTCGCATCTAAAGCCAATTATACAAAAACTAAAAATCTGTGAGAAGATTGGTTGGCACCAGCAGATAGCATTTATTTGTGTGTACATTTGAGCCCATTTTGGTGCATATCCAAGCCATATTAAGAAAATTCCATCGTAGGGAAAATAATGACAATATCTGCTCAACTCTACATAAAGGTCGCATCTAAAGCCAATTATACAAAAACTAAAAATCTGTGAGAAGATTGGTTGGCACCAGCAGATAGCATTTATTTTTGTGTACATTTGAGCCCATTTTGGTGCATATTCAAGTCATATTAAGAAAATTTTATCGTAGGGAAAATAATGACAATATCTGCTCAACTCTACATAAAGGTCGCATCTAAAGCCAATTATACAAAAACTAAAAATCTGTGAGAAGATTGGTTGGCACCAGCAGATAGCATTTTAATTTTGTGTACATTTGAGCCCATTTTGGTGAATATCCAAGCCATATTAAGAAAATTTTATCGTAGGGAAAATAATGACAATATCTGCTCAACTCTACATAAAGGTCGCATCTAAAGCCAATTATACAAAAACTAAAAATCTGTGAGAAGATTGGTTGGCACCAGCAGATAGCATTTATTTTTGTGTACATTTGAGCCCATTTTGGTGCATATTCAAGCTATATGAAGAAACTTTCATCGTAGGGACAATAATGACAATATCTGCTCAAATGTACAATAAGGTCGCATCTAAAGCCAATTATACAAAAACTAAAAATCTGTGAGAAGATTGGTTGGCACCAGCAGAAAGCATTTATTTTTGTGTACATTTGAGCCCATGTTGGTGCATATCCAAGCCATATTAAGAAAAATTCATCGTAGGGAAAATAATGACAATATCTGCTCAACTCTACATAAAGGTCGCATCTAAAGCCAATTATACAAAACCTAAAAATCTGTGAGAAGATTGGTTGGCACCAGCAGATAGCATTTATTTTTGTGTACATTTGAGCCCATTTTGGTGCATATCCAAGTCATATTAAGAAAATTTTATCGTAGGGAAAATAATGACAATATCTGCTCAACTCTACATAAAGGTCGCATCTAAAGCCAATTATACAAAAACTAAAAATCTGTGAGAAGATTGGTTGGCACCAGCAGAAAGCATTTATTTTTGTGTACATTTGAGCCCATTTTGGTGCATATCCAAGCCATATTAAGAAAAATTCATCGTAGGGAAAATAATGACAATATCTGCTCAACTCTACATAAAGGTCGCATCTAAAGCCAATTATACAAAAACTAAAAATCTGTGAGAAGATTGGTTGGCACCAGCAGATAGCATTTATTTTTGTGTACATTTGAGCCCATTTTGGTGCATATCCAAGCCATATTAAGAAAATTCCATCGTAGGGAAAATAATGACAATATCTGCTCAACTCTACATAAAGGTCGCATCTAAAGCCAACTATACAAAAACTAAAAATCTGTGAGAAGATTGGTTGGCACCAGCAGATAGCATTTATTTTTGTGTACATTTGAGCCCATTCTGGTGCATATCCAAGCCATATTACGAAAATTCCATCGAAGGGAAAATAATGACAATATCTGCTCAACTCTACATAAAGGTCGCATCTAAAACCAATTATACAAAAACTAAAAATCTGTGAGAAGATTGGTTGGCACCAGCAGATAGCATTTATTTTTGTGTACATTTGAGCCCATTTTGGTGAATATTCAAGCTATATTAAGAAACTTTCATCGTAGGGACAATAATGACAATATCTGCTCAAATGTACAATGAGGTCGCATCTAAAGCCAATTATACAAAAACTAAAAATCTGTGAGAAGATTGGTTGGCACCAGCAGAAAGCATTTATTTTTGTGTACATTTGAGCCCATTTTGGTGCATATCCAAGCCATATTAAGAAAAATGCATCGTAGGGAAAATAATGACAATATCTGCTCAACTCTACATAAAGGTCGAATCTAAAGCCAATTATACAAAAACAAAAAATCTGTGAGAAGATTGGCTGGCACCAGCACATAGCATTTATTTTTGTGTACATTTGAGCCCATTTTGGTGCATATCCAAGCCATATTAAGAAAATTTCATCGTAGGGAAAATAATGACAATATCTGCTCAACTTTACATAAAGGTCGCATCTAAAGCCAATTTTACAAAAACTAAAAATCTGTGAGAAGATTGGTTGGCACCAGCAGATAGCATTTATTTTTGTGTACATTTGAGCCCATTTTGGTGCATATCCAAGCCATATTAAGAAAAATTCATCGTAGGGAAAATAATGACAATATCTGCTCAACTCTACATAAAGGTCGCATCTAAAGCCAATTATACAAAAACTAAAAATCTGTGAGAAGGTTGGTTGGCACCAGCAGATAGCATTTATTTTTGTGCACATTTGAGCCTATTTTGGTGCATATCCAAGTCATATTAAGAAAATTTTATCGTAGGGAAAATAATGACAATATCTGCTCAACTCTACATAAAGGTCGCATCTAAAGCCAATTATACAAAAACTAAAAATCTGTGAGAATATTTGTTTGGCACCAGCAAATAGCATTTATTTTTGTGTACATTTGAGCCCATTTTGGTGCATATCCAAGCCATATTAAGAAAATTTCATCGTAGGGAAAATAATGACAATATCTGCTCAACTCTACATAAAGATCGCATCTAAAGCCAATTATACAAAAACTAAAAATCTGTGAGAAGATTGGTTGGCACCAGCAGATAGCATTTATTTTTGTGTACATTTGAGCCCATTTTGGTGCATATTCAAGTCATATTAAGAAAATTTTATCGTAGGGAAAATAATGACAATATCTGCTCAACTCTACATAAAGGTCGCATCTAAAGCCAATTATACAAAAACTAAAAATCTGTGAGAAGATTGGTTGGCACCAGCAGATAGCATTTTAATTTTGTGTACATTTGAGCCCATTTTGGTGAATATCCAAGTCATATTAAGAAAATTTTATCGTAGGGAAAATAATGACAATATCTGCTCAACTCTACATAAAGGTCGCATCTAAAGCCAATTATACAAAAACTAAAAATCTGTGAGAAGATTGGTTGGCACCAGCAGATAGCATTTATTTTTGTGTACATTTGAGCCCATTTTGGTGCATATTCAAGCTATATTAAGAAACTTTCATCGTAGGGACAATAATGACAATATCTGCTCAAATGTACAATAAGGTCGCATCTAAAGCCAATTATACAAAAACTAAAAATCTGTGAGAAGATTGGTTGGCACCAGCAGAAAGCATTTATTTTTGTGTACATTTGAGCCCATGTTGGTGCATATCCAAGCCATATTAAGAAAAATTCATCGTAGGGAAAATAATGACAATATCTGTTCAACTCTACATAAAGGTCGCATCTAAAGCCAATTATACAAAACCTAAAAATCTGTGAGAAGATTGGTTGGCACCAGCAGATAGCATTTATTTTTGTGTACATTTGAGCCCATTTTGGTGCATATCCAAGTCATATTAAGACAATTTTATCGTAGGGAAAATAATGACAATATCTGCTCAACTCTACATAAAGGTCGCATCTAAAGCCAATTATACAAAAACTAAAAATCTGTGAGAAGATTGGTTGGCACCAGCAGAAAGCATTTATTTTTGTGTACATTTGAGCCCATTTTGGTGCATATCCAAGCCATATTAAGAAAAATTCATCGTAGGGAAAATAATGACAATATCTGCTCAACTCTACATAAAGGTCGCATCTAAAGCCAATTATACAAAAACTAAAAATCTGTGAGAAGATTGGTTGGCACCAGCAGATAGCATTTATTTTTGTGTACATTTGAGCCCATTTTGGTGCATATCCAAGCCATATTAAGAAAATTCCATCGTAGGGAAAATAATGACAATATCTGCTCAACTCTACATAAAGGTCGCATCTAAAGCCAATTATACAAAAACTAAAAATCTGTGAGAAGATTGGTTGGCACCAGCAGATAGCATTTATTTTTGTGTACATTTGAGCCCATTTTGGTGCATATTCAAGTCATATTAAGAAAATTTTATCGTAGGGAAAATAATGACAATATCTGCTCAACTCTACATAAAGGTCGCATCTAAAGCCAATTATACAAAAACTAAAAATCTGTGAGAAGATTGGTTGGCACCAGCAGATAGCATTTTAATTGTGTGTACATTTGAGCCCATTTTGGTGAATATCCAAGTCATATTAAGAAAATTTTATCGTAGGTAAATAATGACAATATCTGCTCAACTCTACATAAAGGTCGCATCTAAAGCCAATTATACAAAAACTAAAAATCTGTGAGAAGATTGGTTGGCACCAGCAGATAGCATTTATTTTTGTGTACATTTGAGCCCATTCTGGTGCATATCCAAGCCATATTACGAAAATTCCATCGAAGGGAAAATAATGACAATATCTGCTCAACTCTACATAAAGGTCGCATCTAAAACCAATTATACAAAAACTAAAAATCTGTGAGAAGATTGGTTGGCACCAGCAGATAGCATTTATTTTTGTGTACATTTGAGCCCATTTTGGTGAATATTCAAGCTATATTAAGAAAATTTCATCGTAGGGACAATAATGACAATATCTGCTCAAATGTGCAAAAAGGTCGCATCTAAAGCCAATTATACAAAAACTAAAAATCTGTGAGAAGATTGGTTGGCACCAGCAGAAAGCATTTATTTTTGTGTACATTTGAGCCCATTTTGGTGCATATCCAAGCCATATTAAGAAACATTCATCGTATGGAAAATAATGACAATATCTGCTCAACTCTACATAAAGGTCGCATCTAAAGCCAATTATACAAAAACTAAAAATCTGTGAGAAGATTGGCTGGCACCAGCACATAGCATTTATTTTTGTGTACATTTGAGCCCATTTTGGTGCATATCCAAGCCATATTAAGAAAATTTCAATGTAGGGAAAATAATGACAATATCTGCTCAACTCTACATAAAGGTCGCATCTAAAGCCAATTTTACAAAAACTAAAAATCTGTGAGAAGATTGGTTGGCACCAGCAGATAGCATTTATTTTTGTGTACATTTGAGCCCATTTTGGTGCATATCCAAGCCATATTAAGAAAAATTCATCGTAGGGAAAATAATGACAATATCTGCTCAACTCTACATAAAGGTCGCATCTAAAGCCAATTATACAAAAACTAAAAATCTGTGAGAAGATTGGTTGGCACCAGCAGATAGCATTTATTTTTGTGTACATTTGAGCCCATTTTGGTGCATATCCAAGTCATATTAAGAAAATTTTATCGTAGGGAAAATAATGACAATATCTGCTCAACTCTACATAAAGGTCGCATCTAAAGCCAATTATACAAAAACTAAAAATCTGTGAGAAGATTGGTTGGCACCAGCAGATAGCATTTATTTGTGTGTACATTTGAGCCCATTTTGGTGCATATCCAAGCCATATTAAGAAAAATTCATCGTAGGGAAAATAATGACAATATCTGCTCAACTCTACATAAAGGTCGCATCTAAAGCCAATTATACAAAAACTAAAAATCTGTGAGAAGATTGGTTGGCACCAGCAGATAGCATTTATTTTTGTGTACATTTGAGCCCATTTTGGTGAATATTAAAGCTATATTAAGAAACTTTCATCGTAGGGACAATAATGACAATATCTGCTCAACTCTACATAAAGGTCGCATCTAAAGCCAATTATACAAAAACTAAAAATCTGTGAGAAGATTGGCTGGCACCAGCACATAGCATTTATTTTTGTGTACATTTGAGCCCATTTTGGTGCATTTCCAAGCCATATTAAGAAAATTTCATCGTAGGGAAAATAATGACAATATCTGCTCAACTCTACATAAAGGTCGCATCTAAAGCCAATTTACAAAAACTAAAAATCTGTGAGAAGATTGGTTGGCACCAGCAGATAGCATTTATTTTTGTGTACATTTGAGCCCATTTTGGTGCATATCCAAGCCATATTAAGAAAATTTCATCGTAGGGAAAATAATGACAATATCTGCTCAACTCTACATAAAGGTCGCATCTAAAGCCAATTATACAAAAACTAAAAATCTGTGAGAAGATTGGTTGGCACCAGCAGATAGCATTTATTTTTGTGTACATTTGAGCCCATTTTGGTGCATATCCAAGTCATATTAAGAAAATTTTATCGTAGGGAAAATAATGACAATATCTGCTCAACTCTACATAAAGGTCGCATCTAAAGCCAATTATACAAAAACTAAAAATCTGTGAGAAGATTGGTTGGCACCAGCAGATAGCATTTATTTTTGTGTACATTTGAGCCCATTTTGGTGCATATCCAAGCCATATTAAGAAAAATTCATCGTAGGGAAAATAATGACAATATCTGCTCAACTCTACATAAAGGTCGCATCTAAAGCCAATGATACAAAAACTAAAAATCTGTGAGAAGATTGGTTGGCACCAGCAGATAGCATTTATTTTTGTGTACATTTGAGCCCATTTTGGTGAATATTAAAGCTATATTAAGAAACTTTCATCGTAGGGACAATAATGACAATATCTGCTCAAATGTACAATGAGGTCGCATCTAAAGCCAATTATACAAAAACAAAAAATCTGTTAGAAGATTGGTTGGCACCAGCAGAAAGCATTTATTTTTGTGTACATTTGAGCCCATTTTGGTGCATATCCAAGCCATATTAAGAAAAATTCATCGTAGGGAAAATAATGACAATATCTGCTCAACTCTACATAAAGGTCGCATCTAAAGCCAATTATACAAAAACTAAAAATCTGTGAGAAGATTGGTTGGCACCAGCAGATAGCATTTATTTTTGTGTACATTTGAGCCCATTTTGGTGCATATCCAAGCCATATTAAGAAAAATTCATCGTAGGGAAAATAATGACAATATCTGCTCAACTCTACATAAAGGTCGCATCTAAAGCCAATTATACAAAAACTAAAAATCTGTGAGAAGATTGGTTGGCACCAGCAGATAGCATTTATTTTTGTGTACATTTGAGCCCATTTTGGTGCATATCCAAGTCATATTAAGAAAATTTTATCGTAGGGAAAATAATGACAATATCTGCTCAACTCTACATAAAGGTCGCATCTAAAGCCAATTATACAAAAACTAAAAATCTGTGAGAAGATTGGTTGGCACCAGCAGATAGCATTTATTTGTGTGTACATTTGAGCCCATTTTGGTGCATATCCAAGCCATATTAAGAAAAATTCATCGTAGGGAAAATAATGACAATATCTGCTCAACTCTACATAAAGGTCGCATCTAAAGCCAATTATACAAAAACTAAAAATCTGTGAGAAGATTGGTTGGCACCAGCAGATAGCATTTATTTTTGTGTACATTTGAGCCCATTTTGGTGAATATTAAAGCTATATTAAGAAACTTTCATCGTAGGGACAATAATGACAATATCTGCTCAACTCTACATAAAGGTCGCATCTAAAGCCAATTATACAAAAACTAAAAATCTGTGAGAAGATTGGCTGGCACCAGCACATAGCATTTATTTTTGTGTACATTTGAGCCCATTTTGGTGCATTTCCAAGCCATATTAAGAAAATTTCATCGTAGGGAAAATAATGACAATATCTGCTCAACTCTACATAAAGGTCGCATCTAAAGCCAATTTTACAAAAACTAAAAATCTGTGAGAAGATTGGTTGGCACCAGCAGATAGCATTTATTTTTGTGTACATTTGAGCCCATTTTGGTGCATATCCAAGCCATATTAAGAAAATTTCATCGTAGGGAAAATAATGACAATATCTGCTCAACTCTACATAAAGGTCGCATCTAAAGCCAATTATACAAAAACTAAAAATCTGTGAGAAGATTGGTTGGCACCAGCAGATAGCATTTATTTGTGTGTACATTTGAGCCCATTTTGGTGCATATCCAAGTCATATTAAGAAAATTTTATCGTAGGGAAAATAATGACAATATCTGCTCAACTCTACATAAAGGTCGCATCTAAAGCCAATTATACAAAAACTAAAAATCTGTGAGAAGATTGGTTGGCACCAGCAGATAGCATTTATTTTTGTGTACATTTGAGCCCATTTTGGTGCATATCCAAGCCATATTAAGAAAAATTCATCGTAGGGAAAATAATGACAATATCTGCTCAACTCTACATAAAGGTCGCATCTAAAGCCAATTATACAAAAACTAAAAATCTGTGAGAAGATTGGTTGGCACCAGCAGATAGCATTTATTTTTGTGTACATTTGAGCCCATTTTGGTGAATATTAAAGCTATATTAAGAAACTTTCATCGTAGGGACAATAATGACAATATCTGCTCAAATGTACAATGAGGTCGCATCTAAAGCCAATTATACAAAAACTAAAAATCTGTTAGAAGATTGGTTGGCACCAGCAGAAAGCATTTATTTTTGTGTACATTTGAGCCCATTTTGGTGCATATCCAAGCCATATTAAGAAAATTTCATCGTAGGGAAAATAATGACAATATCTGCTCAACTCTACATAAAGGTCGCATCTAAAGCCAATTATACAAAAACTAAAAATCTGTGAGAAGATTGGTTGGACCAGCAGATAGCATTTATTTTTTGTGTACATTTGAGCCCATTTTGGTGCATATCCAAGTCATATTAAGAAAATTTTATCGTAGGGAAAATAATGACAATATCTGCTCAACTCTACATAAAGGTCGCATCTAAAGCCAATTATACAAAAACTAAAAATCTGTGAGAAGATTGGTTGGCACCAGCAGAAAGCATTTATTTTTGTGTACATTTGAGCCCATTTTGGTGCATATCCAAGCCATATTAAGAAAAATTCATCGTAGGGAAAATAATGACAATATCTGCTCAACTCTACATAAAGGTCGCATCTAAAGCCAATTATACAAAAACTAAAAATCTGTGATAAGATTGGTTGGCACCAGCAGATAGCATTTATTTTTGTTTACATTTGAACCCATTCTGGTGCATATCCAAGCCATATTAAGAAAATTTTATCGTAGGGAGAATAATGACAATATCTGCTCAAATGTACAATAAGGTCGCATCTAAAGCCAATTATACAAAAACTAAAAGTATGTGAGAAGATTGGTTGGCACCAGCAGAAAGCATTTATTTTTGTGTACATTTGAGCCCATTTTTGTGCATGTACAAGCCATATTAAGAAAAATTCATCGTAGGGAAAATAATGACAATATCTGCTCAACTCTACATAAAGGTCGCATCTAAAACCAATTATACAAAAACTAAAAATCTGTGAGAAGATTGGTTGGCACCAGCAGATAGCATTTATTTTTGTGTACATTTGAGCCCATTTTGGTGCATATCCAAGCCATATTAAGAAAATTTCATCGTAGGGAAAATAATGACAATATCTGCTCAACTCTACATAAAGGTCGCATCTAAAGCCAATTATACAAAAACTAAAAATCTGTGAGAAGATTGGTTGGCACCAGCAGATAGCATTTATTTGTGTGTACATTTGAGCCCATTTTGGTGCATATCCAAGCCATATTAAGAAAATTCCATCGTAGGGAAAATAATGACAATATCTGCTCAACTCTACATAAAGGTCGCATCTAAAGCCAATTATACAAAAACTAAAAATCTGTGAGAAGATTGGTTGGCACCAGCAGAAAGCATTTATTTTTGTGTACATTTGAGCCCATTTTGGTGCATATCCAAGCCATATTAAGAAAATTTCATCGTAGGGAAAATAATGACAATATCTGCTCAACTCTACATAAAGGTCGCATCTAAAGCCAATTATACAAAAACAAAAATTCTGTGAGAAGATTGGTTGGCACCAACAGATAGCATTTATTTTTGTGTACATTTGAGCCCATTTTGATGCATATCCAAGCCATATTAAGAAAATTTCATCGTAGGGAAAATAATGACAATATCTGCTCAACTCTACATAAAGATCGCATCTAAAGCCAATAATACAAAAACTAAAAATCTGTGAGAAAATTGGTTGGCACCAGCAGATAGCATTTATTTTTGTGTACATTTGTGCCCATTCTGGTGCATATCCAAGCCATATTAAGAAAATTCCATCGAAGGGAAAATAATGACAATATCTGCTCAACTCTACATAAAGGTCGCATCTAAAACCAATTATACAAAAACTAAAAATCTGTGAGAAGATTGGTTGGCACCAGCAGATAGCATTTATTTTTGTGTACATTTGAGCCCATTTTGGTGAATATTCAAGCTATATTAAGAAACTTTCATCGTAGGGACAATAATGACAATATCTGCTCAAATGTACAATGAGGTCGCATCTAAAGCCAATTATACAAAAACTAAAAATCTGTGAGAAGATTGGTTGGCACCAGCAGAAAGCATTTATTTTTGTGTACATTTGAGCCCATTTTGGTGCATATCCAAGCCATATTAAGAAAAATTCATCGTAGGGAAAATAATGACAATATCTGCTCAACTCTACATAAAGGTCGCATCTAAAGCCAATTATACAAAAACTAAAAATCTGTGAGAAGATTGGTTGGCACCAGCAGATAGCATTTATTTTTGTGTACATTTGAGCCCATTTTCGTGCATATCCAAGTCATATTAAGAAATTGTTATCGTAGGGAAAATAATGACAATATCTGCTCAACTCTACATAAAGGTCGCATCTAAAGCCAATTATACAAAAACTAAAAATCTGTGAGACGATTGGTTGGCACCAGCAGATAGCATTTATTTTTGTGTACATTTGAGCCCATTTTGGTGAATATTCAAGCTATATTAAGAAACTTTCATCGTAGGGACAATAATGACAATATCTGCTCAAATGTACAATGAGGTCGCATCTAAAGCCAATTATACAAAAACTAAAAATCTGTGAGAAGATTGGTTGGCACCAGCAGATAGCATTTATTTTTGTGTACATTTGAGCCCATTTTCGTGCATATCCAAGTCATATTAAGAAATTGTTATCGTAGGGAAAATAATGACAATATCTGCTCAACTCTACATAAAGGTCGCATCTAAAGCCAATTATACAAAAACTAAAATCTGTGAGACGATTGGTTGGCACCAGCAGATAGCATTTATTTTTGTGTACATTTGAGCCCATTTTGGTGAATATTCAAGCTATATTGAGAAACTTTCATCGTAGGGACAATAATGACAATATCTACTCAAATGTACAATGAGGTCGCATCTAAAGCCAATTATACAAAAACTAAAAATCTGTGAGAAGATTGGTTGGCACCAGCAGAAAGCATTTATTTTTGTGTACATTTGAGCCCATTTTGGTGCATATCCAAGCCATATTAAGAAAATTTCATCGTAGGGAAAATAATGACAATATCTGCTCAACTCTACATAAAGGTCGCATCTAAAGCCAATTATACAAAAACTAAAAATCTGTGAGAAGATTGGTTGGCACCAGCAGATAGCATTTATTTTTGTGTACATTTGAGCCCATTTTGGTGAATATTAAAGCTATATTAAGAAACTTTCATCGTAGGGACAATAATGACAATATCTGCTCAAATGTACAATGAGGTCGCATCTAAAGCCAATTATACAAAAACTAAAAATCTGTTAGAAGATTGGTTGGCACCAGCAGAAAGCATTTATTTTTGTGTACATTTGAGCCCATTTTGGTGCATATCCAAGCCATATTAAGAAAAATTCATCGTAGGGAAAATAATGACAATATCTGCTCAACTCTACATAAAGGTCGCATCTAAAGCCAATTATACAAAAACTAAAAATCTGTGAGAAGATTGGTTGGCACCAGCAGATAGCATTTATTTTTGTGTACATTTGAGCCCATTTTGGTGCATATCCAAGTCATATTAAGAAAATTTTATCGTAGGGAAAATAATGACAATATCTGCTCAACTCTACATAAAGGTCGCATCTAAAGCCAATTATACAAAAACTAAAAATCTGTGAGAAGATTGGTTGGCACCAGCAGAAAGCATTTATTTTTGTGTACATTTGAGCCCATTTTGGTGCATATCCAAGCCATATTAAGAAAAATTCATCGTAGGGAAAATAATGACAATATCTGCTCAACTCTACATAAAGGTCGCATCTAAAGCCAATTATACAAAAACTAAAAATCTGTGATAAGATTGGTTGGCACCAGCAGATAGCATTTATTTTTGTTTACATTTGAACCCATTCTGGTGCATATCCAAGCCATATTAAGAAAATTTTATCGTAGGGAGAATAATGACAATATCTGCTCAAATGTACAATAAGGTCGCATCTAAAGCCAATTATACAAAAACTAAAAGTATGTGAGAAGATTGGTTGGCACCAGCAGAAAGCATTTATTTTTGTGTACATTTGAGCCCATTTTTGTGCATGTACAAGCCATATTAAGAAAAATTCATCGTAGGGAAAATAATGACAATATCTGCTCAACTCTACATAAAGGTCGCATCTAAAACCAATTATACAAAAACTAAAAATCTGTGAGAAGATTGGTTGGCACCAGCAGATAGCATTTATTTTTGTGTACATTTGAGCCCATTTTGGTGCATATCCAAGCCATATTAAGAAAATTCATCGTAGGGAAAATAATGACAATATCTGCTCAACTCTACATAAAGGTCGCATCTAAAGCCAATTATACAAAAACTAAAAATCTGTGAGAAGATTGGTTGGCACCAGCAGATAGCATTTATTTGTGTGTACATTTGAGCCCATTTTGGTGCATATCCAAGCCATATTAAGAAAATTCCATCGTAGGGAAAATAATGACAATATCTGCTCAACTCTACATAAAGGTCGCATCTAAAGCCAATTATACAAAAACTAAAAATCTGTGAGAAGATTGGTTGGCACCAGCAGAAAGCATTTATTTTTGTGTACATTTGAGCCCATTTTGGTGCATATCCAAGCCATATTAAGAAAATTTCATCGTAGGGAAAATAATGACAATATCTGCTCAACTCTACATAAAGGTCGCATCTAAAGCCAATTATACAAAAACAAAAATTCTGTGAGAAGATTGGTTGGCACCAGCAGATAGCATTTATTTTTGTGTACATTTGAGCCCATTTTGATGCATATCCAAGCCATATTAAGAAAATTTCATCGTAGGGAAAATAATGACAATATCTGCTCAACTCTACATAAAGATCGCATCTAAAGCCAATAATACAAAAACTAAAAATCTGTGAGAAAATTGGTTGGCACCAGCAGATAGCATTTATTTTTGTGTACATTTGTGCCCATTCTGGTGCATATCCAAGCCATATTAAGAAAATTCCATCGAAGGGAAAATAATGACAATATCTGCTCAACTCTACATAAAGGTCGCATCTAAAACCAATTATACAAAAGCTAAAAATCTGTGAGAAGATTGGTTGGCACCAGCAGATAGCATTTATTTTTGTGTACATTTGAGCCCATTTTGGTGAATATTCAAGCTATATTAAGAAACTTTCATCGTAGGGACAATAATGACAATATCTGCTCAAATGTACAATGAGGTCGCATCTAAAGCCAATTATACAAAAACTAAAAATCTGTGAGAAGATTGGTTGGCACCAGCAGAAAGCATTTATTTTTGTGTACATTTGAGCCCATTTTGGTGCATATCCAAGCCATATTAAGAAAAATTCATCGTAGGGAAAATAATGACAATATCTGCTCAACTCTACATAAAGGTCGCATCTAAAGCCAATTATACAAAAACTAAAAATCTGTGAGAAGATTGGTTGGCACCAGCAGATAGCATTTATTTTTGTGTACATTTGAGCCCATTTTCGTGCATATCCAAGTCATATTAAGAAATTGTTATCGTAGGGAAAATAATGACAATATCTGCTCAACTCTACATAAAGGTCGCATCTAAAGCCAATTATACAAAAACTAAAAATCTGTGAGACGATTGGTTGGCACCAGCAGATAGCATTTATTTTTGTGTACATTTGAGCCCATTTTGGTGAATATTCAAGCTATATTAAGAAACTTTCATCGTAGGGACAATAATGACAATATCTGCTCAAATGTACAATGAGGTCGCATCTAAAGCCAATTATACAAAAACTAAAAATCTGTGAGAAGATTGGTTGGCACCAGCAGATAGCATTTATTTTTGTGTACATTTGAGCCCATTTTCGTGCATATCCAAGTCATATTAAGAAATTGTTATCGTAGGGAAAATAATGACAATATCTGCTCAACTCTACATAAAGGTCGCATCTAAAGCCAATTATACAAAAACTAAAATCTGTGAGACGATTGGTTGGCACCAGCAGATAGCATTTATTTTTGTGTACATTTGAGCCCATTTTGGTGAATATTCAAGCTATATTAAGAAACTTTCATCGTAGGGACAATAATGACAATATCTACTCAAATGTACAATGAGGTCGCATCTAAAGCCAATTATACAAAAACTAAAAATCTGTGAGAAGATTGGTTGGCACCAGCAGAAAGCATTTATTTTTGTGTACATTTGAGCCCATTTTGGTGCATATCCAAGCCATATTAAGAAAATTTCATCGTAGGGAAAATAATGACAATATCTGCTCAACTCTACATAAAGGTCGCATCTAAAGCCAATTATACAAAAACTAAAAATCTGTGAGAAGATTGGTTGGCACCAGCAGAAAGCATTTATTTTTGTGTACATTTGAGCCCATTTTGGTGCATATCAAAGCCATATTAAGAAACATTCATCGTAGGGAAAATAATGACAATATCTGCTCAACTCTACATAAAGGTCGCATCTAAAGCCAATTATACAAAAACTAAAAATCTGTGAGAAGATTGGCTGGCACCAGCACATAGCATTTATTTTTGTGTACATTTGAGCCCATTTTGGTGCATATCCAAGCCATATTAAGAAAATTTCATCGTAGGGAAAATAATGACAATATCTGCTCAACTCTACATAAAGGTCGCATCTAAAGCCAATTTTACAAAAACTAAAAATCTGTGAGAAGATTGGTTGGCACCAGCAGATAGCATTTATTTTTGTGTACATTTGAGCCCATTTTGGTGCATATCCAAGCCATATTAAGAAAAATTCATCGTAGGGAAAATAATGACAATAACTGCTCAACTCTACATAAAGGTCGCATCTAAAGCCAATTATACAAAAACTAAAAATCTGTGAGAAGATTGGTTGGCACCAGCAGATAGCATTTATTTTTGTGTACATATTTGAGCCCATTTTGGTGCATATCCAAGTCATATTAAGAAAATTTTATCGTAGGGAAAATAATGACAATATCTGCTCAACTCTACATAAAGGTCGCATCTAAAGCCAATTATACAAAAACTAAAAATCTGTGAGAAGATTGGTTGGCACCAGCAGATAGCATTTACTTGTGTGTACATTTGAGCCCATTTTGGTGCATATCCAAGCCATATTAAGAAAAATTCATCGTAGGGAAAATAATGACAATATCTGCTCAACTCTACATAAGGTCGCATCTAAAGCCAATTATACAAAAACTAAAAATCTGTGAGAAGATTGGTTGGCACCAGCAGATAGCATTTATTTTTGTGTACATTTGAGCCCATTTTGGTGAATATTAAAGCTATATTAAGAAACTTTCATCGTAGGGACAATAATGACAATATCTGCTCAAATGTACAATGAGGTCGCATCTAAAGCCAATTATACAAAAACTAAAAATCTGTGAGAAGATTGGTTGGCACCAGCAGATAGCATTTATTTTTGTGTACATTTGAGCCCATTTTCGTGCATATCCAAGTCATATTAAGAAATTGTTATCGTAGGGAAAATAATGACAATATCTGCTCAACTCTACATAAAGGTCGCATCTAAAGCCAATTATACAAAAACTAAAATCTGTGAGACGATTGGTTGGCACCAGCAGATAGCATTTATTTTTGTGTACATTTGAGCCCATTTTGGTGAATATTCAAGCTATATTAAGAAACTTTCATCGTAGGGACAATAATGACAATATCTGCTCAAATGTACAATGAGGTCGCATCTAAAGCCAATTATACAAAAACTAAAAATCTGTGAGAAGATTGGTTGGCACCAGCAGAAAGCATTTATTTTTGTGTACATTTGAGCCCATTTTGGTGCATATCCAAGCCATATTAAGAAAATTTCATCGTAGGGAAAATAATGACAATATCTGCTCAACTCTACATAAAGGTCGCATCTAAAGCCAATTATACAAAAACTAAAAATCTGTGAGAAGATTGGTTGGCACCAGCAGAAAGCATTTATTTTTGTGTACATTTGAGCCCATTTTGGTGCATATCAAAGCCATATTAAGAAACATTCATCGTAGGGAAAATAATGACAATATCTGCTCAACTCTACATAAAGGTCGCATCTAAAGCCAATTATACAAAAACTAAAAATCTGTGAGAAGATTGGCTGGCACCAGCACATAGCATTTATTTTTGTGTACATTTGAGCCCATTTTGGTGCATATCCAAGCCATATTAAGAAAATTTCATCGTAGGGAAAATAATGACAATATCTGCTCAACTCTACATAAAGGTCGCATCTAAAGCCAATTTTACAAAAACTAAAAATCTGTGAGAAGATTGGTTGGCACCAGCAGATAGCATTTATTTTTGTGTACATTTGAGCCCATTTTGGTGCATATCCAAGCCATATTAAGAAAAATTCATCGTAGGGAAAATAATGACAATATCTGCTCAACTCTACATAAAGGTCGCATCTAAAGCCAATTATACAAAAACTAAAAATCTGTGAGAAGATTGGTTGGCACCAGCAGATAGCATTTATTTTTGTGTACATTTGAGCCCATTTTGGTGAATATCCAAGTCATATTAAGAAAATTTTATCGTAGGGAAAATAATGACAATATCTGCTCAACTCTACATAAAGGTCGCATCTAAAGCCAATTATACAAAAACTAAAAATCTGTGAGAAGATTGGTTGGCACCAGCAGATAGCATTTATTTGTGTGTACATTTGAGCCCATTTTGGTGCATATCCAAGCCATATTAAGAAAAATTCATCGTAGGGAAAATAATGACAATATCTGCTCAACTCTACATAAGGTCGCATCTAAAGCCAATTATACAAAAACTAAAAATCTGTGAGAAGATTGGTTGGCACCAGCAGATAGCATTTATTTTTGTGTACATTTGAGCCCATTTTGGTGAATATTAAAGCTATATTAAGAAACTTTCATCGTAGGGACAATAATGACAATATCTGCTCAAATGTACAATGAGGTCGCATCTAAAGCCAATTATACAAAAACTAAAAATCTGTGAGAAGATTGGCTGGCACCAGCACATAGCATTTATTTTTGTGTACATTTGAGCCCATTTTGGTGCATTTCCAAGCAATATTAAGAAAATTTCATCGTAGGGAAAATAATGACAATATCTGCTCAACTCTACATAAAGGTCGCATCTAAAGCCAATTTTACAAAAACTAAAAATCTGTGAGAAGATTGGTTGGCACCAGCAGATAGCATTTATTTTTGTGTACATTTGAGCCCATTTTGGTGCATATCCAAGCCATATTAAGAAAATTTCATCGTAGGGAAAATAATGACAATATCTGCTCAACTCTACATAAAGGTCGCATCTAAAGCCAATTATACAAAAACTAAAAATCTGTGAGAAGATTGGTTGGCACCAGCAGATAGCATTTATTTTTGTGTACATTTGAGCCCATTTTGGTGCATATCCAAGTCATATTAAGAAAATTTTATCGTAGGGAAAATAATGACAATATCTGCTCAACTCTACATAAAGGTCGCATCTAAAGCCAATTATACAAAAACTAAAAATCTGTGAGAAGATTGGTTGGCACCAGCAGATAGCATTTATTTTTGTGTACATTTGAGCCCATTTTGGTGCATATCCAAGCCATATTAAGAAAAATTCATCGTAGGGAAAATAATGACAATATCTGCTCAACTCTACATAAAGGTCGCATCTAAAGCCAATTATACAAAAACTAAAAATCTGTGAGAAGATTGGTTGGCACCAGCAGATAGCATTTATTTTTGTGTACATTTGAGCCCATTTTGGTGAATATTAAAGCTATATTAAGAAACTTTCATCGTAGGGACAATAATGACAATATCTGCTCAAATGTACAATGAGGTCGCATCTAAAGCCAATTATACAAAAACTAAAAATCTGTTAGAAGATTGGTTGGCACCAGCAGAAAGCATTTATTTTTGTGTACATTTGAGCCCATTTTGGTGCATATCCAAGCCATATTAAGAAAAATTCATCGTAGGGAAAATAATGACAATATCTGCTCAACTCTACATAAAGGTCGCATCTAAAGCCAATTATACAAAAACTAAAAATCTGTGAGAAGATTGGTTGGCACCAGCAGATAGCATTTATTTTTGTGTACATTTGAGCCCATTTTGGTGCATATCCAAGTCATATTAAGAAAATTTTATCGTAGGGAAAATAATGACAATATCTGCTCAACTCTACATAAAGGTCGCATCTAAAGCCAATTATACAAAAACTAAAAATCTGTGAGAAGATTGGTTGGCACCAGCAGAAAGCATTTATTTTTGTGTACATTTGAGCCCATTTTGGTGCATATCCAAGCCATATTAAGAAAAATTCATCGTAGGGAAAATAATGACAATATCTGCTCAACTCTACATAAAGGTCGCATCTAAAGCCAATTATACAAAGACTAAAAATCTGTGAGAAGATTGGTTGGCACCAGCAGATAGCATTTATTTTTGTTTACATTTGAACCCATTCTGGTGCATATCCAAGCCATATTAAGAAAATTTTATCGTAGGGAGAATAATGACAATATCTGCTCAAATGTACAATAAGGTCGCATCTAAAGCCAATTATACAAAAACTAAAAGTATGTGAGAAGATTGGTTGGCACCAGCAGAAAGCATTTATTTTTGTGTACATTTGAGCCCATTTTGGTGCATGTACAAGCCATATTAAGAAAAATTCATCGTAGGGAAAATAATGACAATATCTGCTCAACTCTACATAAAGGTCGCATCTAAAACCAATTATACAAAAACTAAAAATCTGTGAGAAGATTGGTTGGCACCAGCAGATAGCATTTATTTTTGTGTACATTTGAGCCCATTTTGGTGCATATCCAAGCCATATTAAGAAAATTTCATCGTAGGGAAAATAATGACAATATCTGCTCAACTCTACATAAAGGTCGCATCTAAAGCCAATTATACAAAAACTAAAAATCTGTGAGAAGATTGGTTGGCACCAGCAGATAGCATTTATTTGTGTGTACATTTGAGCCCATTTTGGTGCATATCCAAGCCATATTAAGAAAATTCCATCGTAGGGAAAATAATGACAATATCTGCTCAACTCTACATAAAGGTCGCATCTAAAGCCAATTATACAAAAACTAAAAATCTGTGAGAAGATTGGTTGGCACCAGCAGATAGCATTTATTTTTGTGTACATTTGAGCCCATTTTGGTGCATATCCAAGCCATATTAAGAAAAATTCATCGTAGGGAAAATACTGACAATATCTGCTCAACTCTACATAAAGGTCGCATCTAAAGCCAATTATACAAAAACTAAAAATCTGTGAGAAGATTGGTTGGCACCAGCAGATAGCATTTATTTTTGTGTACATTTGAGCCCATTTTCGTGCATATCCAAGTCATATTAAGAAATTGTTATCGTAGGAAAAATAATGACAATATCTGCTCAACTCTACATAAAGGTCGCATCTAAAGCCAATTATACAAAAACTAAAAATCTGTGAGACGATTGGTTGGCACCAGCAGATAGCATTTATTTTTGTGTACATTTGAGCCCATTTTGGTGAATATTCAAGCTATATTAAGAAACTTTCATCGTAGGGACAATAATGACAATATCTGCTCAAATGTACAATGAGGTCGCATCTAAAGCCAATTATACAAAAACTAAAAATCTGTGAGAAGATTGGTTGGCACCAGCAGATAGCATTTATTTTTGTGTACATTTGAGCCCATTTTCGTGCATATCCAAGTCATATTAAGAAATTGTTATCGTAGGGAAAATAATGACAATATCTGCTCAACTCTACATAAAGGTCGCATCTAAAGCCAATTATACAAAAACTAAAAATCTGTGAGACGATTGGTTGGCACCAGCAGATAGCATTTATTTTTGTGTACATTTGAGCCCATTTTGGTGAATATTCAAGCTATATTAAGAAACTTTCATCGTAGGGACAATAATGACAATATCTGCTCAAATGTACAATGAGGTCGCATCTAAAGCCAATTATACAAAAACTAAAAATCTGTGAGAAGATTGGTTGGCACCAGCAGAAAGCATTTATTTTTGTGTACATTTGAGCCCATTTTGGTGCATATCCAAGCCATATTAAGAAAATTTCATCGTAGGGAAAATAATGACAATATCTGCTCAACTCTACATAAAGATCGCATCTAAAGCCAATTATACAAAAACTAAAATTCTGTGAGAAGATTGGTTGGCACCAGCAGATAGCATTTATTTGTGTGTACATTTGAGCCAATTCTGATGCATATCCAAGCCATATTAAGAAAATTCCATCGAAGGGAAAATAATGACAATATCTGCTCAACTCTACATAAAGGTCGCATCTAAAACCAATTATACAAAAACTAAAAATCTGTGAGAAGATTGGTTGGCACCAGCAGATAGCATTTATTTTTGTGTACATTTGAGCCCATTTTGGTGAATATTCAAGCTATATTAAGAAACTTTCATCGTAGGGACAATAATGACAACATCTGCTCAAATGTACAATGAGGTCGCATCTAAAGCCAATTATACAAAAACTAAAAATCTGTGAGAAGATTGGTTGGCACCAGCAGAAAGCATTTATTTTTGTGTACATTTGAGCCCATTTTGGTGCATATCCAAGCCATATTAAGAAAAATTCATCGTAGGGAAAATAATGACAATATCTGCTCAACTCTACATAAAGGTCGCATCTAAAGCCAATTATACAAAAACTAAAAATCTGTGAGAAGACTGGTTGGCACCAGCAGATAGCATTTATTTTTGTGTACATTTGAGCCCATTTTCGTGCATATCCAAGTCTTATTAAGAAATTGTTATCGTAGGGAAAATAATGACAATATCTGCTCAACTCTACATAAAGGTCGCATCTAAAGCCAATTATACAAAAACTAAAAATCTGTGAGAAGATTGGTTGGCACCAGCAGATAGCATTTATTTTTGTGTACATTTGAGCCCATTTTGGTGAATATTCAAGCTATATTAAGAAACTTTCATCGTAGGGACAATAATGACAATATCTGCTCAAATGTACAATGAGGTCGCATCTAAAGCCAATTATACAAAAACTAAAAATCTGTGAGAAGATTGGTTGGCACCAGCAGAAAGCATTTATTGTTGTGTACATTTGAGCCCATTTTGGTGCATATCCAAGCCATATTAAGAAAATTTCATCGTATGGAAAATAATGACAATATCTGCTCAACTCTACATAAAGGTCGCATCTAAAGCCAATTATACAAAAACTAAAAATCTGTGAGAAGATTGGTTGGCACAAGCAGATAGCATTTATTTTTGTGTACATTTGAACCAATTCTGGTGCATATCCAAGCCATATTAAGAAAATTTTATCGTAGGGAAAATAATGACAATATCTGCTCAAATGTACAATAAGGTCGCATCTAAAGCCAATTATACAAAAACTAAAAGTATGTGAGAAGATTGGTTGGCACCAGCAGAAAGCATTTATTTTTGTGTACATTTGAGCCCATTTTGGTGCATATCCAAGCCATATTAAGAAAAATTCATCGTAGGGAAAATAATGACAATATCTGCTCAACTCTACATAAAGGTCGCATCTAAAACCAATTATACAAAAACTAAAAATATGTGAGAAGATTGGTTGGCACCAGCAGATAGCATTTATTTTTGTGTACATTTGAGCCCATTTTGGTGAATATTCAAGCTATATTAAGAAACTTTCATCGTAGGGACAATAATGACAACATCTGCTCAAATGTACAATGAGGTCGCATCTAAAGCCAATTATACAAAAACTAAAAATCTGTGAGAAGATTGGTTGGCACCAGCAGAAAGCATTTATTTTTGTGTACATTTGAGCCCATTTTGGTGCATATCCAAGCCATATTAAGAAAAATTCATCGTAGGGAAAATAATGACAATATCTGCTCAACTCTACATAAAGGTCGCATCTAAAGCCAATTATACAAAAACTAAAAATCTGTGAGAAGATTGTTGGCACCAGCAGATAGCATTTATTTTTGTGTACATTTGAGCCCATTTTCGTGCATATCCAAGTCATATTAAGAAATTGTTATCGTAGGGAAAATAATGACAATATCTGCTCAACTCTACATAAAGGTCGCATCTAAAGCCAATTATACAAAAACTAAAAATCTGTGAGAAGATTGGTTGGCACCAGCAGATAGCATTTATTTTTGTGTACATTTGAACCCATTCTGGTGCATATCCAAGTCATATTAAGAAAATTTTATCGTAGGGAAAATAATGACAATATCTGCTCAAATGTACAATAAGGTCGCATCTAAAGCCAATTATACAAAAACTAAAAGTATGTGAGAAGATTGGTTGGCACCAGCAGAAAGCATTTATTTTTGTGTACATTTGAGCCCATTTTGGTGCATATCCAAGCCATATTAAGAAAAATTCATCGTAGGGAAAATAATGACATTATCTGCTCAACTCTACATAAAGGTCGCATCTAAAACCAATTATACAAAAACTAAAAATCTGTGAGAAGATTGGTTGGCACCAGCAGATAGCATTTATTTTTGTGTACATTTGAGCCCATTTTGGTGCATATCCAAGTCATATTAAGAAAATTTTATCGTAGGGAAAATAATGACAATATCTGCTCAACTCTACATAAAGGTCGCATCTAAAGCCAATTATACAAAAACTAAAAATCTGTGAGAAGATTAGTTGGCACCAGCAGATAGCATTTATTTTTGTGAACATTTGAACCCATTCTGGTGCATATCCAAGCCATATTAAGAAAATTTTATCGTAGGGAAAATAATGACAATATCTGCTCAAATGTACAATAAGGTCGCATCTAAAGCCAATTATACAAAAACTAAAAGTATGTGAGAAGATTGGTTGGCACCAGCAGATAGCATTTATTTTTGTGTACATTTGAGCCCATTTTGGTGCATATCCAAGCCATATTAAGAAAATTTCATCGTAGGGACAATAATGACAATATCTGCTCAAATGTACAATGAGGTCGCATCTAAAGCCAATTATACAAAAACTAAAAATCTGTGAGAAGATTGGTTGGCACCAGCAGAAAGCATTTATTTTTGTGTACATTTGAGCCCATTTTGGTGCATATCCAAGCCATATTAAGAAAAATTCATCGTAGGGAAAATAATGACAATATCTGCTCAACTCTACATAAAGGTCGCATCTAAAGCCAATTATACAAAAACTAAAAATCTGTGAGAAGATTGGTTGGCACCAGCAGATAGCATTTATTTTTGTGTACATTTGAGCCAATTTTGGTGCATATCCAAGTCATATTAAGAAAATTTTATCGTAGGGAAAATAATGACAATATCTGCTCAACTCTACATAAAGGTCGCATCTAAAGCCAATTATACAAAAACTAAAAGTATGTGAGAAGATTGGTTGGCACCAGCAGAATGCATTTATTTTTGTGTACATTTGAGCCCATTTTGGTGCATATCCAAGCCATATTAAGAAAAATTCATCGTAGGGAAAATAATGACAATATCTGCTCAACTCTACATAAAGGTCGCATCTAAAACCAATTATACAAAACCTAAAAATCTGTGAGAAGATTGTTTGGCACCAGCAGATAGCATTTATTTTTGTGTACATTTGAGCCTATTTTGGTGCAAATCCAAGCCATATTAAGAAAATTTCATCGTAGGGAAAATAATGACAATATCTGCTCAACTCTACATAAAGGTCGCATCTAAAGCCAATTATGCAAAAACTAAAAATCTGTGAGAAGATTGGTTGGCACCAGCAGATAGCATTTATTTTTGTGTACATTTGAGCCCATGTTCGTGCATATCCAAGTCATATTAAGAAAATTTTATCGTAGGGAAAATAAATGACAATATCTGCTCAACTCTACATAAAGGTCGCATCTAAAGCCAATTATACAAAAACTAAAAATCTGTGAGAAGATTGGTTGGCACCAGCAGATAGCATTTATTTTTGTGTACATTTGAGCCCATTTTGGTGCATATCCAAGCCATATTAAGAAAATTTCATCGTAGGGAAAATAATGACAATATCTGCTCAACTCTACATAAAGGCGCATCTAAAGCCAATTATACAAAAACTAAAAATCTGTGAGAAGATTGGTTGGCACCAGCAGATAGCATTTATTTTTGTGTACATTTGAGCCCATTTTCGTGCATATCCAAGTCATATTAAGAAATTGTTATCGTAGGGAAAATAATGACAATATCTGCTCAACTCTACATAAAGGTCGCATCTAAAGCCAATTATACAAAAACTAAAAATCTGTGAGAAGATTGGTTGGCACCAGCAGATAACATTTATTTTTGTGTACATTTGAGCCCATTTTGGTGAATATTCAAGCTATATTAAGAAACTTTCATCGTAGGGACAATAATGACAATATCTGCTCAAATGTACAATGAGGTCGCATCTAAAGCCAATTATACAAAAACTAAAAATCTGTGAGAAGATTGGTTGGCACCAGCAGAAAGCATTTATTTTTGTGTACATTTGAGCCCATTTTCGTGCATATCCAAGTCATATTAAGAAATTGTTATCGTAGGGAAAATAATGACAATATCTGCTCAACTCTACATAAAGGTCGCATCTAAAGCCAATTATACAAAAACTAAAAATCTGTGAGAAGATTGGTTGGCACCAGCAGATAGCATTTATTTTTGTGTACATTTGAGCCCATTTTGGTGAATATTCAAGCTATATTAAGAAACTTTCATCGTAGGGACAATAATGACAATATCTGCTCAAATGTACAATGAGGTCGCATCTAAAGCCAATTATACAAAAACTAAAAATCTGTGAGAAGATTGGTTGGCACCAGCAGAAAGCATTTATTTTTGTGTACATTTGAGCCCATTTTGGTGCATATCCAAGCCATATTAAAAAAATTTCATCGTAGGGAAAATAATGACAATATCTGCTCAACTCTACATAAAGGTCGCATCTAAAGCCAATTATACAAAAACTAAAAATCTGTGAGAAGATTGGTTGGCACCAGCAGATAGCATTTATTTTTGTGTACATTTGAGCCCATTTTGGTGCATATCCAAGTCATATTAAGAAAATTTTATCGTAGGGAAAATAATGACAATATCTGCTCAACTCTACATAAAGGTCGCATCTAAAGCCAATTATACAAAAACTAAAAATCTGTGAGAAGATTGGTTGGCACCAGCAGATAGCATTTATTTTTGTGTACATTTGAACCCATTCTGGTGCATATCCAAGCCATATTAAGAAAATTTTATCGTAGGGAAAATAATGACAATATCTGCTCAAATGTACAATAAGGTCGCATCTAAAGCCAATTATACAAAAACTAAAAGTCTGTGAGAAGATTGGTTGGCACCAGCAGAAAGCATTTATTTTTGTGTACATTTGAGCCCATTTTGGTGCATATCCAAGCCATATTAAGAAAAATTCATCGTAGGGAAAATAATGACAATATCTGCTCAACTCTACATAAAGGTCGCATCTAAAACCAATTATACAAAAACTAAAAATCTGTGAGAAGATTGGTTGGCACCAGCAGATAGCATTTATTTTTGTGTACATTTGAGCCCATTTTGGTGAATATTCAAGCTATATTAAGAAACTTTCAACGTAGGGACAATAATGACAACATCTGCTCAAATGTACAATGAGGTCGCATCTAAAGCCAATTATACAAAAACTAAAAATCTGTGAGAAGATTGGTTGGCACCAGCAGAAAGCATTTATTTTTGTGTACATTTGAGCCCATTTTGGTGCATATCCAAGCCATATTAAGAAAAATCCATCGTAGGGAAAATAATGACAATATCTGCTCAACTCTACATAAAGGTCGCATCTAAAGCCAATTATACAAAAACTAAAAATCTGTGAGAAGATTGGTTGGCACCAGCAGATAGCATTTATTTTTGTGTACATTTGAGCCCATTTTCGTGCATATCCAAGTCATATTAAGAAATTGTTATCGTAGGGAAAATAATGACAATATCTGCTCAACTCTACATAAAGGTCGCATCTAAAGCCAATTATACAAAAACTAAAAATCTGTGAGAAGATTGGTTGGCACCAGCAGATAGCATTTATTTTTGTGTACATTTGAGCCCATTTTGGTGAATATTCAAGCTATATTAAGAAATTTTCATCGTAGGGACAATAATGACAATATCTGCTCAAATGTACAATGAGGTCGCATCTAAAGCAAATTATACAAATACTAAAAATCTGTGAGAAGATTGGTTGGCACCAGCAGAAAGCATTTATTTTTGTGTACATTTGAGCCCATTTTGGTGCATATCCAAGCCATATTAAGAAAAATTCATCGTAGGGAAAATAATGACAATATCTGCTCAACTCTACATAAAGGTCGCATCTAAAGCCAATTATACAAAAACTAAAAATCTGTGAGAAGATTGGTTGGCACCAGCAGATAGCATTTATTTTTGTGTACATTTGAGCCCATTTTGGTGCATATCCAAGTCATATTAAGAAAATTTTATCGTAGGGAAAATAATGACAATATCTGCTCAACTCTACATAAAGGTCGCATCTAAAGCCAATTATACAAAAACTAAAAATCTGTGAGAAGATTGGTTGGCACCAGCAGATAGCATTTATTTTTGTGTACATTTGAACCCATTCTGGTGCATATCCAAGTCATATTAAGAAAATTTTATCGTAGGGAAAATAATGACAATATCTGCTCAAATGTACAATAAGGTCGCATCTAAAGCCAATTATACAAAAACTAAAAGTATGTGAGAAGATTGGTTGGCACCAGCAGAAAGCATTTATTTTTGTGTACATTTGAGCCCATTTTGGTGCATATCCAAGCCATATTAAGAAAAATTCATCGTAGGGAAAATAATGACAATATCTGCTCAACTCTACATAAAGGTCGCATCTAAAACCAATTATACAAAAACTAAAAATCTGTGAGAAGATTGGTTGGCACCAGCAGATAGCATTTATTTTTGTGTACATTTGAGCCCATTTTGGTGCATATCCAAGTCATATTAAGAAAATTTTATCGTAGGGAAAATAATGACAATATCTGCTCAACTCTACATAAAGGTCGCATCTAAAGCCAATTATACAAAAACTAAAAATCTGTGAGAAGATTAGTTGGCACCAGCAGATAGCATTTATTTTTGTGTACATTTGAACCCATTCTGGTGCATATCCAAGCCATATTAAGAAAATTTTATCGTAGGGAAAATAATGACAATATCTGCTCAAATGTACAATAAGGTCGCATCTAAAGCCAATTATACAAAAACTAAAAGTATGTGAGAAGATTGGTTGGCACCAGCAGAAAGCATTTATTTTTGTGTACATTTGAGCCCATTTTGGTGCAAATCCAAGCCATATTAAGAAAATTTCATCGTAGGGACAATAATGACAATATCTGCTCAAATGTACAATGAGGTCGCATCTAAAGCCAATTATACAAAAACTAAACATCTGTGAGAAGATTGGTTGGCACCAGCAGAAAGCATTTATTTTTGTGTACATTTGAGCCCATTTTGGTGCATATCCAAGCCATATTAAGAAAAATTCATCGTAGGGAAAATAATGACAATATCTACTCAACTCTACATAAAGGTCGCATCTAAAGCCAATTATACAAAAACTAAAAATCTGTGAGAAGATTGGTTGGCACCAGCAGATAGCATTTATTTTTGTGTACATTTGAGCCAATTTTGGTGCATATCCAAGTCATATTAAGAAAATTTTATCGTAGGGAAAATAATGACAATATCTGCTCAACTCTACATAAAGGTCGCATCTAAAGCCAATTATACAAAAACTAAAAATCTGTGAGAAGATTGGTTGCCACCAGCAGATAGCATTTATTTTTGTGTACATTTGAACCCATTCTGGTGCATATCCAAGCCATATTAAGAAAATTTTATCGTAGGGAAAATAATGACAATATCTGCTCAAATGTACAATAAGGTCGCATCTAAAGCCAATTATACAAAAACTAAAAGTATGTGAGAAGATTGATTGGCACCAGCAGAATGCATTTATTTTTGTGTACATTTGAGCCCATTTTGGTGCATATCCAAGCCATATTAAGAAAAATTCATCGTAGGGAAAATAATGACAATATCTGCTCAACTCTACATAAAGGTCGCATCTAAAACCAATTATACAAAACCTAAAAATCTGTGAGAAGATTGGTTGGCACCAGCAGATAGCATTTATTTTTGTGTACATTTGAGCCTATTTTGGTGCAAATCCAAGCCATATTAAGAAAATTTCATCGTAGGGAAAATAATGACAATATCTGCTCAACTCTACATAAAGGTCGCATCTAAAGCCAATTATACAAAAACTAAAAATCTGTGAGAAGATTGGTTGGCACCAGCAGATAGCATTTATTTTTGTGTACATTTGAGCCCATTTTGGTGCATATCCAAGTCATATTAAGAAAATTTTATCGTAGGGAAAATAATGACAATATCTGCTCAACTCTACATAAAGGTCGCATCTAAAGCCAATTATACAAAAACTAAAAATCTGTGAGAAGATTGGTTGGCACCAGCAGATAGCATTTATTTTTGTGTACATTTGAGCCCATTTTGGTGCATATCCAAGCCATATTAAGAAAATTTCATCGTAGGGAAAATAATGACAATATCTGCTCAACTCTACATAAAGGTCGCATCTAAAGCCAATTATACAAAAACGAAAAATCTGTGAGAAGATTGGTTGGCACCAGCAGATAGCATTTATTTTTATGTACATTTGAGCCCATTTTGGTGCATATCCAAGCCATATTAAGAAAATTTCATCGTAGGGAAAATAATGACAATATCTGCTCAACTCTACATAAAGGTCGCATCTAAAGCCAATTATACAAAAACTAAAAATCTGTGAGAAGATTGGTTGGCACCAGAAGATAGCATTTATTTTTGTGTACATTTGAGCCCATTTTGGTGCATATCCAAGCCATATTAAGAAAATTTCATCGTAGGGAAAATAATGACAATATCTGCTCAACTCTACATTAAGGTCGCATCTAAAGCCAATTATACAAAAACTAAAAATCTGTGAGAAGATTGGTTGGCACCAGCAGATAGCATTTATTTTTGTGTACATTTGAGCCCATTCTGGTGCATATCCAAGCCATATTAAGAAAATTCCATCGAAGGGAAAATAATGACAATATCTGCTCAACTCTACATAAAGGTCGCATCTAAAACCAATTATACAAAAACTAAAAATCTGTGAGAAGATTGGTTGGCACCAGCAGATAGCATTTATTTTTGTGTACATTTGAGCCCATTTTGGTGAATATTCAAGCTATATTAAGAAACTTTCATCGTAAGGACAATAATGACAATATCTGCTCAAATGTACAATAAGGTCGCATCTAAAGCCAATTATACAAAAACTAAAAATCTGTGAGAAGATTGGTTGGCACCAGCAGAAAGCATTTATTTTTGTGTACATTTGAGCCCATTTTGGTGCATATCCAAGCCATATTAAGAAAAATTCATCGTAGGGAAAATAATGACAATATCTGCTCAACTCTACATAAAGGTCGCATCTAAAGCCAATTATACAAAAACTAAAAATCTGTGAGAAGATTGGTTGGCACCAGCAGATAGAATTTATTTTTGTGTACATTTGAGCCCATTTTGGTGCATATCCAAGTCATATTAAGAAAATTTTATCGTAGGGAAAATAATGACAATATCTGCTCAACTCTACATAAAGGTCGCATCTAAAGCCAATTATACAAAAACTAAAAATCTGTGAGAAGATTAGTTGGCACCAGCAGATAGCATTTATTTTTGTGAACATTTGAACCCATTCTGGTGCATATCCAAGCCATATTAAGAAAATTTTATCGTAGGGAAAATAATGACAATATCTGCTCAAATGTACAATAAGGTCGCATCTAAAGCCAATTATACAAAAACTAAAAGTATGTGAGAAGATTGGTTGGCACCAGCAGAAAGCATTTATTTTTGTGTACATTTGAGCCCATTTTGGTGCATATCCAAGCCATATTAAGAAAATTTCATCGTAGGGACAATAATGACAATATCTGCTCAAATGTACAATGAGGTCGCATCTAAAGCCAATTATACAAAAACTAAAAATCTGTGAGAAGATTGGTTGGCACCAGCAGAAAGCATTTATTTTTGTGTACATTTGAGCCCATTTTGGTGCATATCCAAGCCATATTAAGAAAAATTCATCGTAGGGAAAATAATGACAATATCTGCTCAACTCTACATAAAGGTCGCATCTAAAGCCAATTATACAAAAACTAAAAATCTGTGAGAAGATTGGTTGGCACCAGCAGATAGCATTTATTTTTGTGTACATTTGAGCCAATTTTGGTGCATATCCAAGTCATATTAAGAAAATTTTATCGTAGGGAAAATAATGACAATATCTGCTCAACTCTACATAAAGGTCGCATCTAAAGCCAATTATACAAAAACTAAAAGTATGTGAGAAGATTGGTTGGCACCAGCAGAATGCATTTATTTTTGTGTACATTTGAGCCCATTTTGGTGCATATCCTAGCCATATTAAGAAAAATTCATCGTAGGGAAAATAATGACAATATCTGCTCAACTCTACATAAAGGTCGCATCTAAAACCAATTATACAAAACCTAAAAATCTGTGAGAAGATTGTTTGGCACCAGCAGATAGCATTTATTTTTGTGTACATTTGAGCCTATTTTGGTGCAAATCCAAGCCATATTAAGAAAATTTCATCGTAGGGAAAATAATGACAATATCTGCTCAACTCTACATAAAGGTCGCATCTAAAGCCAATTATACAAAAACTAAAAATCTGTGAGAAGATTGGTTGGCACCAGCAGATAGCATTTATTTTTGTGTACATTTGAGCCCATGTTCGTGCATATCCAAGTCATATTAAGAAAATTTTATCGTAGGGAAAATAAATGACAATATCTGCTCAACTCTACATAAAGGTCTCATTTAAAGCCAATTAAACAAAAACTAAAAATCTGTGAGAAGATTGGTTGGCACCAGCAGATAGCATTTATTTTTGTGTACATTTGAGCCCATTTTGGTGCATATCCAAGCCATATTAAGAAAATTTCATCGTAGGGAAAATAATGACAATATCTGCTCAACTCTACATAAAGGCGCATCTAAAGCCAATTATACAAAAACTAAAAATCTGTGAGACGATTGGTTGGCACCAGCAGATAGCATTTATTTTTGTGTACATTTGAGCCCATTTTCGTGCATATCCAAGTCATATTAAGAAATTGTTATCGTAGGGAAAATAATGACAATATCTGCTCAACTCTACATAAAGGTCGCATCTAAAGCCAATTATACAAAAACTAAAAATCTGTGAGAAGATTGGTTGGCACCAGCAGATAACATTTATTTTTGTGTACATTTGAGCCCATTTTGGTGAATATTCAAGCTATATTAAGAAACTTTCATCGTAGGGACAATAATGACAATATCTGCTCAAATGTACAATGAGGTCGCATCTAAAGCCAATTATACAAAAACTAAAAATCTGTGAGAAGATTGGTTGGCACCAGCAGAAAGCATTTATTTTTGTGTACATTTGAGCCCATTTTCGTGCATATCCAAGTCATATTAAGAAATTGTTATCGTAGGGAAAATAATGACAATATCTGCTCAACTCTACATAAAGGTCGCATCTAAAGCCAATTAAACAAAAACTAAAAATCTGTGAGAAGATTGGTTGGCACCAGCAGATAGCATTTATTTTTGTGTACATTTGAGCCCATTTTGGTGAATATTCAAGCTATATTAAGAAACTTTCATCGTAGGGACAATAATGACAATATCTGCTCAAATGTACAATGAGGTCGCATCTAAAGCCAATTATACAAAAACTAAAAATCTGTGAGAAGATTGGTTGGCACCAGCAGAAAGCATTTATTTTTGTGTACATTTGAGCCCATTTTGGTGCATATCCAAGCCATATTAAAAAAATTTCATCGTAGGGAAAATAATGACAATATCTGCTCAACTCTACATAAAGGTCGCATCTAAAGCCAATTATACAAAAACTAAAAATCTGTGAGAAGATTGGTTGGCACCAGCAGATAGCATTTATTTTTGTGTACATTTGAGCCCATTTTGGTGCACATCCAAGCCATATTAAGAAAAATTCATCGTAGGGAAAATAATGACATTATCTGCTCAACTCTACATAAAGGTCGCATCTAAAACCAATTATACAAAAACTAAAAATCTGTGAGAAGATTGGTTGGCACCAGCAGATAGCATTTATTTTTGTGTACATTTGAGCCCATTTTGGTGCATATCCAAGTCATATTAAGAAAATTTTATCGTAGGGAAAATAATGACAATATCTGCTCAACTCTACATAAAGGTCGCATCTAAAGCCAATTATACAAAAACTAAAAATCTGTGAGAAGATTGGTTGGCACCAGCAGATAGCATTTATTTTTGTGTACATTTGAACCCATTCTGGTGCATATCCAAGCCATATTAAGAAAATTTTATCGTAGGGAAAATAATGACAATATCTGCTCAAATGTACAATAAGGTCGCATCTAAAGCCAATTATACAAAAACTAAAAGTCTGTGAGAAGATTGGTTGGCACCAGCAGAAAGCATTTATTTTTGTGTACATTTGAGCCCATTTTGGTGCATATCCAAGCCATATTAAGAAAAATTCATCGTAGGGAAAATAATGACAATATCTGCTCAACTCTACATAAAGGTCGCATCTAAAACCAATTATACAAAAACTAAAAATCTGTGAGAAGATTGGTTGGCACCAGCAGATAGCATTTATTTTTGTGTACATTTGAGCCCATTTTGGTGAATATTCAAGCTATATTAAGTAACTTTCATCGTAGGGACAATAATGACAACATCTGCTCAAATGTACAATGAGGTCGCATCTAAAGCCAATTATACAAAAACTAAAAATCTGTGAGAAGATTGGTTGGCACCAGCAGAAAGCATTTATTTTTGTGTACATTTGAGCCCATTTTGGTGCATATCCAAGCCATATTAAGAAAAATCCATCGTAGGGAAAATAATGACAATATCTGCTCAACTCTACATAAAGGTCGCATCTAAAGCCAATTATACAAAAACTAAAAATCTGTGAGAAGATTGGTTGGCACCAGCAGATAGCATTTATTTTTGTGTACATTTGAGCCCATTTTCGTGCATATCCAAGTCATATTAAGAAATTGTTATCGTAGGGAAAATAATGACAATATCTGCTCAACTCTACATAAAGGTCGCATCTAAAGCCAATTATACAAAAACTAAAAATCTGTGAGAAGATTGGTTGGCACCAGCAGATAGCATTTATTTTTGTGTACATTTGAGCCCATTTTGGTGAATATTCAAGCTATATTAAGAAATTTTCATCGTAGGGACAATAATGACAATATCTGCTCAAATGTACAATGAGGTCGCATCTAAAGCAAATTATACAAATACTAAAAATCTGTGAGAAGATTGGTTGGCACCAGCAGAAAGCATTTATTTTTGTGTACATTTGAGCCCATTTTGGTGCATATCCAAGCCATATTAAGAAAAATTCATCGTAGGGAAAATAATGACAATATCTGCTCAACTCTACATAAAGGTCGCATCTAAAGCCAATTATACAAAAACTAAAAATCTGTGAGAAGATTGGTTGGCACCAGCAGATAGCATTTATTTTTGTGTACATTTGAGCCCATTTTGGTGCATATCCAAGTCATATTAAGAAAATTTTATCGTAGGGAAAATAATGACAATATCTGCTCAACTCTACATAAAGGTCGCATCTAAAGCCAATTATACAAAAACTAAAAATCTGTGAGAAGATTGGTTGGCACCAGCAGATAGCATTTATTTTTGTGTACATTTGAACCCATTCTGGTGCATATCCAAGTCATATTAAGAAAATTTTATCGTAGGGTAAATAATGACAATATCTGCTCAAATGTACAATAAGGTCGCATCTAAAGCCAATTATACAAAAACTAAAAGTATGTGAGAAGATTGGTTGGCACCAGCAGAAAGCATTTATTTTTGTGTACATTTGAGCCCATTTTGGTGCATATCCAAGCCATATTAAGAAAAATTCATCGTAGGGAAAATAATGACAATATCTGCTCAACTCTACATAAAGGTCGCATCTAAAACCAATTATACAAAAACTAAAAATCTGTGAGAAGATTGGTTGGCACCAGCAGATAGCATTTATTTTTGTGTACATTTGAGCCCATTTTGGTGCATATCCAAGTCATATTAAGAAAATTTTATCGTAGGGAAAATAATGACAATATCTGCTCAACTCTACATAAAGGTCGCATCTAAAGCCAATTATACAAAAACTAAAAATCTGTGAGAAGATTAGTTGGCACCAGCAGATAGCATTTATTTTTGTGTACATTTGAACCCATTCTGGTGCATATCCAAGCCATATTAAGAAAATTTTATCGTAGGGAAAATAATGACAATATCTGCTCAAATGTACAATAAGGTCGCATCTAAAGCCAATTATACAAAAACTAAAAGTATGTGAGAAGATTGGTTGGCACCAGCAGAAAGCATTTATTTTTGTGTACATTTGAGCCCATTTTGGTGCAAATCCAAGCCATATTAAGAAAATTTCATCGTAGGGACAATAATGACAATATCTGCTCAAATGTACAATGAGGTCGCATCTAAAGCCAATTATACAAAAACTAAACATCTGTGAGAAGATTGGTTGGCACCAGCAGAAAGCATTTATTTTTGTGTACATTTGAGCCCATTTTGGTGCAAATCCAAGCCATATTAAGAAAATTTCATCGTAGGGACAATAATGACAATATCTACTCAACTCTACATAAAGGTCGCATCTAAAGCCAATTATACAAAAACTAAAAATCTGTGAGAAGATTGGTTGGCACCAGCAGATAGCATTTATTTTTGTGTACATTTGAGCCAATTTTGGTGCATATCCAAGTCATATTAAGAAAATTTTATCGTAGGGAAAATAATGACAATATCTGCTCAACTCTACATAAAGGTCGCATCTAAAGCCAATTATACAAAAACTAAAAATCTGTGAGAAGATTGGTTGCCACCAGCAGATAGCATTTATTTTTGTGTACATTTGAACCCATTCTGGTGCATATCCAAGCCATATTAAGAAAATTTTATCGTAGGGAAAATAATGACAATATCTGCTCAAATGTACAATAAGGTCGCATCTAAAGCCAATTATACAAAAACTAAAAGTATGTGAGAAGATTGATTGGCACCAGCAGAATGCATTTATTTTTGTGTACATTTGAGCCCATTTTGGTGCATATCCAAGCCATATTAAGAAAAATTCATCGCAGGGAAAATAATGACAATATCTGCTCAACTCTACATAAAGGTCGCATCTAAAACCAATTATACAAAACCTAA
Source organism: Steromphala cineraria (assembly GCA_916613615.1). Classification (NCBI taxonomy): domain Eukaryota; kingdom Metazoa; phylum Mollusca; class Gastropoda; order Trochida; family Trochidae; genus Steromphala; species Steromphala cineraria. Next base: position 20,043,287 of record OU744727.1, on the reverse strand, counting down.
AAATCTGTGAGAAGATTGGTTGGCACCAGCAGATAGCATTTATTTTTGTGTACATTTGAGCCTATTTTGGTGCAAATCCAAGCCATATTAAGAAAATTTCATCGTAGGGAAAATAATGACAATATCTGCTCAACTCTACATAAAGGTCGCATCTAAAGCCAATTATACAAAAACTAAAAATCTGTGAGAAGATTGGTTGGCACCAGCAGATAGCATTTATTTTTGTGTACATTTGAGCCCATTTTGGTGCATATCCAAGTCATATTAAGAAAATTTTATCGTAGGGAAAATAATGACAATATCTGCTCAACTCTACATAAAGGTCGCATCTAAAGCCAATTATACAAAAACTAAAAATCTGTGAGAAGATTGGTTGGCACCAGCAGATAGCATTTATTTTTGTGTACATTTGAGCCCATTTTGGTGCATATCCAAGCCATATTAAGAAAATTTCATCGTAGGGAAAATAATGACAATATCTGCTCAACTCTACATAAAGGTCGCATCTAAAGCCAATTATACAAAAACGAAAAATCTGTGAGAAGATTGGTTGGCACCAGCAGATAGCATTTATTTTTATGTACATTTGAGCCCATTTTGGTGCATATCCAAGCCATATTAAGAAAATTTCATCGTAGGGAAAATAATGACAATATCTGCTCAACTCTACATAAAGGTCGCATCTAAAGCCAATTATACAAAAACTAAAAATCTGTGAGAAGATTGGTTGGCACCAGAAGATAGCATTTATTTTTGTGTACATTTGAGCCCATTTTGGTGCATATCCAAGCCATATTAAGAAAATTTCATCGTAGGGAAAATAATGACAATATCTGCTCAACTCTACATTAAGGTCGCATCTAAAGCCAATTATACAAAAACTAAAAATCTGTGAGAAGATTGGTTGGCACCAGCAGATAGCATTTATTTTTGTGTACATTTGAGCCCATTCTGGTGCATATCCAAGCCATATTAAGAAAATTCCATCGTAGGGAAAATAATGACAATATCTGCTCAACTCTACATAAAGGTCGCATCTAAAACCAATTATACAAAAACTAAAAATCTGTGAGAAGATTGGTTGGCACCAGCAGATAGCATTTATTTTTGTGTACATTTGAGCCCATTTTGGTGAATATTCAAGCTATATTAAGAAACTTTCATCGTAAGGACAATAATGACAATATCTGCTCAAATGTACAATAAGGTCGCATCTAAAGCCAATTATACAAAAACTAAAAATCTGTGAGAAGATTGGTTGGCACCAGCAGAAAGCATTTATTTTTGTGTACATTTGAGCCCATTTTGGTGCATATCCAAGCCATATTAAGAAAAATTCATCGTAGGGAAAATAATGACAATATCTGCTCAACTCTACATAAAGGTCGCATCTAAAGCCAATTATACAAAAACTAAAAATCTGTGAGAAGATTGGTTGGCACCAGCAGATAGAATTTATTTTTGTGTACATTTGAGCCCATTTTGGTGCATATCCAAGTCATATTAAGAAAATTTTATCGTAGGGAAAATAATGACAATATCTGCTCAACTCTACATAAAGGTCGCATCTAAAGCCAATTATACAAAAACTAAAAATCTGTGAGAAGATTGGTTGGCACCAGCAGAAAGCATTTATTTTTGTGTACATTTGAGCCCATTTTGGTGCATATCCAAGCCATATTAAGAAAAATTCATCGTAGGGAAAATAATGACAATATCTGCTCAACTCTACATAAAGGTCGCATCTAAAGCCAATTATACAAAAACTAAAAATCTGTGAGAAGATTGGTTGGCACCAGCAGATAGCATTTATTTTTGTGTACATTTGAGCCCATTCTGGTGCATATCCAAGCCATATTAAGAACATTTTATCGTAGGGAAAATAATGACAATATCTGCTCAAATGTACAATAAGGTCGCATCTAAAGCCAATTATACAAAAACTGAAAATATGTGAGAAGATTGGTTGGCACCAGCAGAAAGCATTTATTTTTGTGTACATTTGAGCCTATTTTGGTGCATATCCAAGCCATATTAAGAAAAATTCATCGTAGGGAAAATAATGACAATATCTGCTCAACTCTACATAAAGGTCGCATCTAAAACCAATTATACAAAAACTAAAAATCTGTGAGAAGATTGGTTGGCACCAGCAGATAGCATTTATTTTTGTGTACATTTGAGCCCATTTTGGTGCATATCCAAGCCATATTAAGAAAATTCCATCGTAGGGAAAATAATGACAATATCTGCTCAACTCTACATAAAGGTCGCATCTAAAGCCAATTATACAAAAACTAAAAATCTGTGAGAAGATTGGTTGGCACCAGCAGATAGCATGTATTTTTGTGTACATTTGAGCCCATTTTCGTGCATATCCAAGTCATATTAAGAAAATTTTATCGTAGGGAAAATAATGACAATATCTGCTCAACTCTACATAAAGGTCGCATCTAAAGCCAATTATACAAAAACTAAAAATCTGTGAGAAGATTGGTTGGCACCAGCAGATAGCATTTATTTTTGTGTATATTTGAGCCCATTTTGGTGCATATCCAAGTCATATTAAGAAAATTTTATCGTAGGGAAAATAATGACAATATCTGCTCAACTCTACATAAAGGTCGCATCTAAAGCCAATTATACAAAAACTAAAAATCTGTGAGAAGATTGGTTGGCACCAGCAGATAGCATTTATTTTTGTGTACATTTGAGCCCATTTTGGTGCATATCCAAGCCATATTAAGAAAATTTCATCGTAGGGAAAATAATGACAATATCTGCTCAACTCTACATAAAGGTCGCATCTTAAGCCAATTATACAAAAACTAAAAATCTGTGAGAAGATTGGTTGGCACCAGCAGATAGCATTTATTTTTATGTACATTTGAGCCCATTTTGGTGCATATCCAAGCCATATTAAGAAAATTTCATCGTAGGGAAAATAATGACAATATCGGCCTAAGAGTAATTGAAGGGTCCGTGTGACGGGGTGTCAAAAAGGACTGTTAACTGCAACCTAGCTCTTGAAAAAGACTCAATTTGGAATATTCTGAAAGCTGAGATAATTATCTATACCATGATGTATATGCAATGACACCATTGAATTTGGTTGCAGAAAGATTATTCACAATGAAATCACATAATTTTCGAGTTTGGTTGCAGTCCCCTATAGGCACCTGCAACCAAATTATTTTTCCAAGAAAATACATGTTTTTATCAAACAGAAGAGCCTGGGCTTGAAGAAATTTGGTTGCAGATGGAATATATGATGATTTGACAACTGTTGATCACTTACCTGGCTTTTTATTTACATTTCAATGACACATAAGCCATGAGCCATAAGCTATCGAGTCCGGTTTTCGATCATGTCACATCATGTTTTGAAAGCGTTTCTGACATTATGGATAGAAATATTTCACTGACCTTGATTATTTTAACAGTTTCTATCATAAAGCATGTCATGGTAGGTACTTTTGACATTATTTGACCAAATTGATCCCTAAATTTCATTTCTGTGTTTCAACGTGCTCCCATAGCGATTTCGAATTGTTGTCATATCTCAAAACGATTCTCATTGGCTGTCAGGAATCCCTTTAATTGCAAAATGATTTTGATAGAAAATAAACATCATTGAGTAAGTTTAACAAATGGTTTCTATCCAAAAACAGAACAAAATAAATTATAAATCAAAAATTAGGAAATTTGAAAAATTGTTGGAAATGTTTGAGATTGAATCAACCAATTGTAGGACACGTTACATACCGCATGGCATTACGTCACTCACAGTGCGAGAGGGAATCTGTCAAAATGAAAATCCTGATTTGTTTTTGTTTTCACGTAAATAAGGTAAATTATAAAACTCCTGCAACCAAACTTGCCTCTTTGCTAATTGACAAGCAGCTAAAATCTCTGCAACCAAATTAGTGTTTGTCAAGACACGAAAAATGATGGATAATTGCTAGAAAATAATTTGGTTGCAGTTGCCTATAGGGACTGCAACCAAACTCGAAAACCACTCGATTCCATTGTGATTGTACGTTCTGCAACCAAACTCAAGGCTTCAAGGAAATGGTTGATTTATAGTAAATCATTTTAGCTGTGAGAATATCTTCATTTCAATCATTTTCAAGGAAAATGTGGCATTTTATTGATGTTTTAGATACCCCGTCATCCGGACCCTTCAATTACTCAACTCTACATAAAGGTCGCATCTAAAGCCAATTATACAAAAACTAAAAATCTGTGAGAAGATTGGTTGGCACCAGCAGATAGCATTTATTTTTGTGTACATTTGAGCCCATTTTGGTGCATATCCAAGTCATATTAAGAAAATTTTATCGTAGGGAAAATAATGACAATATCTGCTCAACTCTACATAAAGGTCGCATCTAAAGCCAATTATACAAAAACTAAAAATCTGTGAGAAGATTGGTTGGCACCAGCAGAAAGCATTTATTTTTGTGTACATTTGAGCCCATTTTGGTGCATATCCAAGCCATATTAAGAAAAATTCATCGTAGGGAAAATAATGACAATATCTGCTCAACTCTACATAAAGGTCGCATCTAAAGCCAATTATACAAACACTAAAAATCTGTGAGAAGATTGGTTGGCACCAGCAGATAGCATTTATTTTTGTGTGCATTTGAGCCCATTTTGGTGCATATCCAAGTCATATTAAGAAAATTTTATCGTAGGGAAAATAATGACAATATCTGCTCAACTCTACATAAAGGTCGCATCTAAAGCCAATTATACAAAAACTAAAAATCTGTGAGAAGATTGGTTGGCACCAGCAGATAGCATTTATTTTTGTGTACATTTGAGCCCATTTTCGTGCATATCCAAGCCATATTAAGAAAATTCCATCGTAGGGACAATAATGACAATATCTGCTCAACTCTACATAAAGGTCGCATCTAAAGCCAATTATACAAAAACTAAAAATTTGTGAGAAGATTGGTTGGCACCAGCAGATAGCATTTTAATTTTGTGTACATTTGAGCCCATTTTGGTTCATATCCAAGTCATATTAAGAAAATTTTATCGTAGGGAAAAAAATGACAATATCTGCTCAACTCTACATAAAGGTCGCATCTAAAGCCAATTTTACAAAAACTAAAAATCTGTGAGAAGATTGGTTGGCACCAGCAGATAGCATTTATTTTTGTGTACATTTGAGCCCATTTTGGTGCATATCCAAGCCATATTAAGAAAAATTTATCGTAGGGAAAATAATGACAATATCTGCTCAACTCTACATAAAGGTCGCATCTAAAGCCAATTATACAAAAACTAAAAATCTGTGAGAAGATTGGTTGGCACCAGCAGATAGCATTTATTTTTGTGTGCATTTGAGCCCATTTTGGTGCATATCCAAGTCCTATTAAGAAAATTTTATCGTAGAGAAAATAATGACAATATCTGCTCAACTCTACATAAAGGTCGCATCTAAAGCCAATTTTACAAAAACTAAAAATCTGTGAGAAGATTGGTTGGCACCAGCAGATAGCATTTATTTGTGTGTACATTTGAGCCCATTTTGGTGCGTATCCAAGCCATATTAAGAAAATTTCATCGTAGGGAAAATAATGACAATATCTGCTCAACTCTACATAAAGGTCGCATCTAAGGCCAATTATACAAAAACTAAAAATCTGTGAGAAGATTGGTTGGCACCAGCAGATAGCATTTTAATTTTGTGTACATTTGAGCCCATGTTGGTTCATATCCAAGTCATATTAAGAACATTTTATCGTAGGGAAAATAATGACAATATCTGCTTAACTCTACATAAAGGTCGCATCTAAAGCCAATTATACAAAAACTAAAAATCTGTGAGAAGATTGGTTGGCACCAGCAGATAGCATTTATTTTTGTGTACATTTGAGCCCATTTTGGTGCATATCCAAGCCATATTAAGAAAATTCCATCGTAGGGACAATAATGACAATATCTGCTCAACTCTACATAAAGGTCGCATCTAAAGCCAATTATACAAAAACTAAAAATCTGTGAGAAGATTGGTTGGCACCAGCAGATAGCATTTATTTGTGTGTACATTTGAGCCCATTTTGGTGCATATCCAAGCCATATTAAGAAAATTTCATCGTAGGGAAATTAATGACAATATCTGCTCAACTCTACATAAAGGTCGCATCTAAAGCCAATTTTACAAAAACTAAAAATCTGTGAGAAGATTGGTTGGCACCAGCAGATAGCATTTATTTTTGTGTACATTTGAGCCCATTTTGGTGCATATCCAAGCCATATTAAGAAAAATTCATCGTAGGGAAAATAATGACAATATCTGCTCAACTCTACATAAAGGTCGAATCTAAAGCCAATTATACAAAAACTAAAAATCTGTGAGAAGATTGGTTGGCACCAGCAGATAGCATTTATTTTTGTGTGCATGTGAGCCCATTTTGGTGCATATCCAAGTCATATTAAGAAAATTTTATCGTAGGGAAAATAATGACAATATCTGCTCAACTCTACATAAAGGTCGCATCTAAAGCCAATTTTAAAAAAACTAAAAATCTGTGAGAAGATTGGTTGGCACCAGCAGATAGCATTTATTTTTGTGTACATTTGAGCCCATTTTGGTGCATATCCAAGTCATATTAAGAAAATTTTATCGTAGGGAAAATAATGACAATATCTGCTCAACTCTACATAAAGGTCGCATCTAAAGCCAATTATACAAAAACTAAAAATCTGTGAGAAGATTGGTTGGCACCAGCAGATAGCATTTATTTTTGTGTACATTTGAGCCCATTTTGGTGCATATCCAAGCCATATTAAGAAAAATTCATCGTAGGGAAAATAATGACAATATCTGCTCAACTCTACATAAAGGTCGCATCTAAAGCCAATTATACAAAAACTAAAAATCTGTGAGAAGATTGGTTGGCACCAGCAGATAGCATTTATTTTTGTGTACATTTGAGCCCATTTTGGTGCATATCCAAGCCATATTAAGAAAAATTCATCTTAGGGAAAATAATGACAATATCTGCTCAACTCTACATAAAGGTCGCATCTAAAGCCAATTATACAAAAACTAAAAATCTGTGAGAAGATTGGTTGGCACCAGCAGATAGCATTTATTTTTGTGTACATTTGAGCCCATTTTGGTGCATATCCAAGCCATATTAAGAAAATTTCATCGTAGGGACAATAATGACAATATCTGCTCAACTCTACATAAAGGTCTCATCTAAAGCCAATTATACAAAAGCTAAAAATCTGTGAGAAGATTGGTTGGCACCAGCAGAAAGCATTTATTTTTGTGTACATTTGAGCCCATTTTGGTGCATATCCAAGCCATATTAAGAAAATTTCATCGTAGGGAAAATAATGACAATATCTGCTCAACTCTACTTAAAGGTCGCATCTAAAGCCAATTATACAAAAACTAAAAATCTGTGAGAAGATTGGTTGGCACCAGCAGAAAGCATTTATTTTTGTGTACATTTGAGCCCATTTTGGTGCATATCCAAGCGATATTAAGACAAATTCATCGTAGGGAAAATAATGACAATATCTGCTCAACTCTACATAAAGGTCGCATCTAAAGCCAATTATACAAAAACTAAAAATCTGTGAGAAGATTGGTTGGCACCAGCAGATAGCATTTATTTTTGTGTACATTTGAGCCCATTTTGGTGCATATCCAAGCCATATTAAGAAAAATTCATTGTAGGGAAAATAATGACAATATCTGCTCAACTCTACATAAAGGTCGCATCTAAAGCCAATTATACAAAAACTAAAAATCTGTGAGAAGATTGGTTGGCACCAGCAGATAGCATTTTTTTGTGTGTGCATTTAAGCCCATTTTGGTGCATATCCAAGTCATATTAAGAAAATTTTATCGTAGGGAAAATAATGACAATATCTGCTCAACTCTACATAAAGGTCGCATCTAAAGCCAATTTTACAAAAACTAAAAATCTGTGAGAAGATTGGTTGGCACCAGCAGATAGCATTTATTTTTGTGTACATTTGAGCTTATTTTGGTGCATATCCAAGCCATATTAAGAAAATTTCATCGTAGGGAAAATAATGACAATATCTGCTCAACTCTACATAAAGGTCGCATCTAAAGCCAGTTATACAAAAACTAAAAATCTGTGAGAAGATTGGTTGGCACCAGCAGATAGCATTTATTTTTGTGTACATTTGAGCCCATTTTGGTGCATATCCAAGTCATATTAAGAAAATTTTATCGTAGGGACAATAATGACAATATCTGCTCAAATGTACAATGAGGTCGCATCTAAAGCCAATTAAACAAAAACTAAAAATCTGTGAGAAGATTGGTTGGCACCAGCAGAAAGCATTTATTTTTGTGTACATTTGAGCCCATTTTGGTGCATATCCAAGCGATATTAAGAAAAATTCATCGTAGGGAAAATAATGACAATATCTGCTCAACTCTACATAAAGGTCGCATCTAAAGCCAATTATACAAAAACTAAAAATCTGTGAGAAGATTGGTTGGCACCAGCAGATAGCATTTATTTTTGTGTACATTTGAGCCCATTTTGGTGCATATCTAAGTAATATTAAGAACATTTTATCGTAGGGAAAATAATGACAATATCTGCTCAACTCTACATAAAGGTCGCATCTAAAGCCAATTATACAAAAACTAAAAATTTGTGAGAAGATTGGTTGGCACCAGCAGAAAGCATTTATTTTTGTGTACATTTGAGCCCATTCTGGTGCATATCCAAGCGATATTAAGAAAAATTCATCGTAGGGACAATAATGACAATATCTGCTCAACTCTACATAAAGGTCGCATCTAAAGCCAATTATACAAAAACTAAAAATATGTGAGAAGATTGGTTGGCACCAGCAGATATCATTTATTTTTGTGTACATTTGAGCCCATTTTGGTGCATATCCAAGCGATATTAAGAAAATTTCATCGTAGGGAAAATAATGACAATATCTGCTCAACTCTACATAAAGGTCGCATCTAAAACCAATTATACAAAAACTAAAAATCTGTGAGAAGATTGGTTGGCACCAGCAGATAGCATTTATTTTTGTGTACATTTGAGCCCATTTTGGTGCATATCCAAGTCATATTAAGAAAATTTCATCGTAGGGAAAATAATGACAATATCTGCTCAACTCTACATAAAGGTCGCATCTAAAGCCAATTATACAAAAACTAAAAATCTGTGAGAAGATAGGTTGGCACCAGCAGATAGCATTTATTTTTGTGTACATTTGAGCCCATTTTGGTGCATATCCAAGCCATATTAAGAAAATTCCATCGTAGGGAAAATAATGACAATATCTGCTCAACTCTACATAAAGGTCGCATCTAAAGCCAATTATACAAAAACTAAAAATCTGTGAGAAGATTGGTTGGCACCAGCAGATAGCATTTATTTTTGTGTACATTAGAGCCCATTTTTAATGAATATTCAAGCTATATTAAGAAACTTTCATCGTAGGGACAATAATGACAATATCTGCTCAAATGTACAATGAGGTCGCATCTAAAGCCAATTATACAAAAACTAAAAATCTGTGAGAAGATTGGTTGGCACCAGCAGAAAGCATTTATTTTTGTGTACATTTGAGCCCATTTTGGTGAATATCCAAGCGATATTAAGAAAAATTCATCGTAGGGAAAATAATGACAATATCTGCTCAACTCTACATAAAGGTCGCATCTAAAGCCAATTATACAAAAACTAAAAATCTGTGAGAAGATTGGTTGGCACCAGCAGAAAGCATTTATTTTTGTGTACATTTGAGCCCATTTTGGTGCACATCCAAGCGATATTAAGAAAAATTCATCGTAGGGAAAATAATGACAATATCTGCTCAACTCTACATAAAGGTCGCATCTAAGCCAATTATACAAAAACTAAAAATCTGTGAGAAGATTGGTTGGCACCAGCAGAAACCATTTATTTTTGTGTACATTTGAGCCCATTTTGGTGCATATCCAAGCCATATTAAGAAAAATTCATCGTAGGGAAAATAATGACAATATCTGCTCAACTCTACATAAAGGTCGCATCTAAAGCCAATTATACAAAAACTACAAATCTGTGAGAAGATTGGTTGGCACCAGCAGATAGCATTTATTTTTGTGTACATTTGAGCCCATTCTGGTGCATATCCAAGCCATATTAAGAACATTTTATCGTAGGGAAAATAATGACAATATCTGTTCAAATGTACAATAAGGTCGCATCTAAAGCCAATTATACAAAAACTAAAAATATGTGAGAAGATTGGTTGGCACCAGCAGAAAGCATTTATTTTTGTGTACATTTGAGCCCATTTTGGTGCATATCCAAGCGATATTAAGAAAATTTCATCGTAGGGAAAATAATGACAATATCTGCTCAACTCTACATAAAGGTCGCATCTAAAGCCAATTATACAAAAACTAAAAATCTGTGAGAAGATTGGTTGGCACCAGCAGATAGCATTTATTTTTGTGTACATTTGAGCCCATTTTGGTGCATATCCAAGCCATATTAAGAAAATTCCATCGTAGGGAAAATAATGACAATATCTGCTCAACTCTACATAAAGGTCGCATCTAAAGCCAATTATACAAAAACTAAAAATCTGTGAGAAGATTGGTTGGCACCAGCAGATAGCATTTATTTTTGTGTACATTTGAGCCCATTTTGGTGAATATTCAAGCTATATTAAGAAACTTTCATCGTAGGGACAATAATGACAATATCTGCTCAAATGTACAATGAGGTCGCATCTAAAGCCAATTATACAAAAACTAAAAATCTGTGAGAAGATTGGTTAGCACCAGCAGAAAGCATTTATTTTTGTGTACATTTGAGCCCATTTTGGTGCATATCCAAGCGATATTAAGAAAAATTCATCGTAGGGAAAATAATGACAATATCTGCTCAACTCTACATAAAGGTCGCATCTAAAGCCAATTATACAAAAACTAAAAATCTGTGAGAAGATTGGTTGGCACCAGCAGAAAGCATTTATTTTTGTGTACATTTGAGCCCATTTTGGTGCACATCCAAGCGATATTAAGAAAAATTCATCGTAGGGAAAATAATGACAATATCTGCTCAACTCTACATAAAGGTCGTATCTAAAGCCAATTATACAAAAACTAAAAATCTGTGAGAAGATTGGTTGGCACCAGCAGATAGCATTTATTTTTGTGTACATTTGAGCCCATTTTGGTGCATATCTAAGTCATATTAAGAAAATTTTATCGTAGGGAAAATAATGACAATATCTGCTCAACTCTACATAAAGGTCGCATCTAAAGCCAATTATACAAAAACTAAAAATCTGTGAGAAGATTGGTTGGCACCAGCAGAAAGCATTTATTTTTGTGTACATTTGAGCCCATTTTGGTGCATATCCAAGCCATATTAAGAAAAATTCATCGTAGGGAAAATAATGACAATATCTGCTCAACTCTACATAAAGGTCGCATCTAAAGCCAATTATACAAAAACTAAAAATCTGTGAGAAGATTGGTTGGCACCAGCAGATAGCATTTATTTTTGTGTACATTTGAGCCCATTTTGGTGAATATTCAAGCTATATTAAGAAACTTTCATCGTAGGGACAATAATGACAATATCTGCTCAAATGTACAATGAGGTCGCATCTAAAGCCAATTATACAAAAACTAAAAATCTGTGAGAAGATTGGTTGGCACCAGCAGAAAGCATTTATTTTTGTGTACATTTGAGCCCATTTTGGTGCATATCCAAGCGATATTAAGAAAAATTCATCGTAGGGAAAATAATGACAATATCTGCTCAACTCTACATAAAGGTCGCATCTAAAGCCAATTATACAAAAACTAAAAATCTGTGAGAAGATTGGTTGGCACCAGCAGAAAGCATTTATTTTTGTGTACATTTGAGCCCATTTTGGTGCACATCCAAGCGATATTAAGAAAAATTCATCGTAGGGAAAATAATGACAATATCTGCTCAACTCTACATAAAGGTCGCATCTAAAGCCAATTATACAAAAACTAAAAATCTGTGAGAAGATTGGTTGGCACCAGCAGATAGCATTTATTTTTGTGTACATTTGAGCCCATTTTGGTGCATATCTAAGTCATATTAAGAAAATTTTATCGTAGGGAAAATAATGACAATATCTGCTCAACTCTACATAAAGGTCGCATCTAAAGCCAATTATACAAAAACTAAAAATCTGTGAGAAGATTGGTTGGCACCAGCAGAAAGCATTTATTTTTGTGTACATTTGAGCCCATTTTGGTGCATATCCAAGCCATATTAATAAAATTTCATCGTAGGGAAAATAATGACAATATCTGCTCAACTCTACATAAAGGTCGCATCTAAAGCCAATTATACAAAAACTAAAAATCTGTGAGAAGATTGGTTGGCACCAGCAGATAGCATTTATTTTTGTGTACATTTGAGCCCATTCTGGTGCATATCCAAGCCATATTAAGAACATTTTATCGTAGGGAAAATAATGACAATATCTGCTCAAATGTACAATAAGGTCGCATCTAAAGCCAATTATACAAAAACTAAAAATATGTGAGAAGATTGGTTGGCACCAGCAGAAAGCATTTATTTTTGTGTACATTTGAGCCCATTTTGGTGCATATCCAAGCGATATTAAGAAAATTTCATCGTAGGGAAAATAATGACAATATCTGCTCAACTCTACATAAAGGTCGCATCTAAAACCAATTATACAAAAACTAAAAATCTGTGAGAAGATTGGTTGGCACCAGCAGATAGCATTAATTTTTTTGTACATTTGAGCCCATTTTGGTGCATATCCAAGTCATATTAAGAAAATTTCATCGTAGGGAAAATAATGACAATATCTGCTCAACTCTACATAAAGGTCGCATCTAAAGCCAATTATACAAAAACTAAAAATCTGTGAGAAGATTGGTTGGCACCAGCAGATAGCATTTATTTTTGTGTACATTTGAGCCCATTTTGGTGCATATCCAAGCCATATTAAGAAAATTCCATCGTAGGGAAAATAATGACAATATCTGCTCAACTCTACATAAAGGTCGCATCTAAAGCCAATTATACAAAAACTAAAAATCTGTGAGAAGATTGGTTGGCACCAGCAGATAGCATTTATTTTTTTGTACATTTGAGCCCATTTTGGTGCATATCCAAGCCATATTAATAAAATTTCATCGTAGGGAAAATAATGACAATATCTGCTCAACTCTACATAAAGGTCGCATCTAAAGCCAATTATACAAAAACTAAAAATCTGTGAGAAGATTGGTTGGCACCAGCAGATAGTATTTATTTTTGTGTACATTTGAGCCCATTTTGGTGCATATCCAAGCCATATTAAGAAAATTCCATCGTAGGAAAAATAATGACAATATCTGCTCAACTCTACATAAAGGTCGCATCTAAAGCCAATTATACAAAAACTAAAAATCTGTGAGAAGATTGGTTGGCACCAGCAGATAGCATTTATTTTTGTGTACATTTGAGCCAATTTTCGTGCATATCCAAGTCATATTAAGAAAATTTTATCGTAGGGAAAATAATGACAATATCTGCTCAACTCTACATAAAGGTCGCATCTAAAGCCAATTATACAAAAAACTAAAAATCTGTGAGAAGATTGGTTGGCACCAGCAGAAAGCATTTATTTTTGTGTACATTTGAGCCCATTTTGGTGCATATCCAAGTCATATTAAGACAATTTTATCGTAGGGAAAATAATGACAATATCTGCTCAACTCTACATAAAGGTCGCATCTAAAGCCAATTATACAAAAACTAAAAATCGGTGAGAAGATTGGTTGGCACCAGCAGATAGCATTTATTTTTGTGTACATTTGAGCCCATTTTGGTGCATATCCAAGCCATATTAAGACAAATTCATCGTAGGGAAAATAATGACAATATCTGCTCAACTCTACATAAAGGTCGCATCTAAAGCCAATTATACAAAAACTAAAAATCTGTGAGAAGATTGGTTGGCACCAGCAGAAAGCATTTATTTTTGTGTTCATTTGAGCCCATTTTGGTGCACATCCAAGCGATATTAAGAAAAATTCATCGTAGGGAAAATAATGACAATATCTGCTCAACTCTACATAAAGGTCGCATCTAAAGCCAATTATACAAAAACTAAAATTCTGTGAGAAGATTGGTTTGCACCAGCAGATAGCATTTATTTTTGTGTACATTTGAGCCCATTTTGGTGCATATCTAAGTCATATTAAGAAAATTTTATCGTAGGGAAAATAATGACAATATCTGCTCAACTCTACATAAAGGTCGCATCTAAAGCCAATTATACAAAAACTAAAAATCTGTGAGAAGATTGGTTGGCACCAGCAGAAAGCATTTATTTGTGTGTACATTTGAGCCCATTTTGGTGCATATCCAAGCGATATTAAGAAAAATTCATCGTAGGGAAAATAATGACAATATCTGCTCAACTCTACATAAAGGTCGCATCTAAAGCCAATTATACAAAAACTAAAAATCTGTGAGAAGATTGGTTGGCACCAGCAGATAGCATTTATTTTTGTGTACATTTGAGCCCATTCTGGTGCATATCCAAGCCATATTAAGAACATTTTATCGTAGGGAAAATAATGACAATATCTGCTCAAATGTACAATAAGGTCGCATCTAAAGCCAATTATACAAAAACTAAAAATATGTGAGAAGATTGGTTGGCACCAGCAGAAGCATTTATTTTTGTGTACATTTGAGCCCATTTTGGTGCATATCCAAGCGATATTAAGAAAATTTCATCGTAGGGAAAATAATGACAATATCTGCTCAACTCTACATAAAGGTCGCATCTAAAACCAATTAAACAAAAACTAAAAATCTGTGAGAAGATTGGTTGGCACCAGCAGATAGGATATATTTTTGTGTACATTTGAGCCCATTTTGGTGCATATCCAAGTCATATTAAGAAAATTTCATCGTAGGGAAAATAATGACAATATCTGCTCAACTCTACATAAAGGTCGCATCTAAAGCCAATTATACAAAATCTAAAAATCTGTGAGAAGATTGGTTGGCACCAGCAGATAGTATTTATTTTTGTGTACATTTGAGCCCATTTTGGTGCATATCCAAGCCATATTAAGAAAATTCCATCGTAGGAAAAATAATGACAATATCTGCTCAACTCTACATAAAGGTCGCATCTAAAGCCAATTATACAAAAACTAAAAATCTGTGAGAAGATTGGTTGGCACCAGCAGATAGCATTTATTTTTGTGTACATTTGAGCCAATTTTCGTGCATATCCAAGTCATATTAAGAAAATTTTATCGTAGGGAAAATAATGACAATATCTGCTCAACTCTACATAAAGGTCGCATCTAAAGCCAATTATACAAAAAACTAAAAATCTGTGAGAAGATTGGTTGGCACCAGCAGAAAGCATTTATTTTTGTGTACATTTGAGCCCATTTTGGTGCATATCCAAGTCATATTAAGACAATTTTATCGTAGGGAAAATAATGACAATATCTGCTCAACTCTACATAAAGGTCGCATCTAAAGCCAATAATACAAAAACTAAAAATCGGTGAGAAGATTGGTTGGCACCAGCAGATAGCATTTATTTTTGTGTACATTTGAGCCCATTTTGGTGCATATCCAAGCCATATTAAGAAAAATTCATCGTAGGGAAAATAATGACAATATCTGCTCAACTCTACATAAAGGTCGCATCTAAAGCCAATTATACAAAAACTAAAAATCTGTGAGAAGATTGGTTGGCACCAGCAGAAAGCATTTATTTTTGTGTTCATTTGAGCCCATTTTGGTGCACATCCAAGCGATATTAAGAAAAATTCATCGTAGGGAAAATAATGACAATATCTGCTCAACTCTACATAAAGGTCGCATCTAAAGCCAATTATACAAAAACTAAAATTTTGTGAGAAGATTGGTTGGCACCAGCAGATAGCATTTATTTTTGTGTACATTTGAGCCCATTTTGGTGCATATCTAAGTCATATTAAGAAAATTTTATCGTAGGGAAAATAATGACAATATCTGCTCAACTCTACATAAAGGTCGCATCTAAAGCCAATTATACAAAAACTAAAAATCTGTGAGAAGATTGGTTGGCACCAGCAGAAAGCATTTATTTTTGTGTACATTTAAGCCCATTTTGGTGCATATCCAAGCGATATTAAGAAAAATTCATCGTAGGGAAAATAATGACAATATCTGCTCAACTCTACATAAAGGTCGCATCTAAAGCCAATTATACAAAAACTAAAAATCTGTGAGAAGATTGGTTGGCACCAGCAGATAGCATTTATTTTTGTGTACATTTGAGCCCATTCTGGTGCATATCCAAGCCATATTAAGAACATTTTATCGTAGGGAAAATAATGACAATATCTGCTCAAATGTACAATAAGGTCGCATCTAAAGCCAATTATACAAAAACTAAAAATATGTGAGAAGATTGGTTGGCACCAGCAGAAGCATTTATTTTTGTGTACATTTGAGCCCATTTTGGTGCATATCCAAGCGATATTAAGAAAATTTCATCGTAGGGAAAATAATGACAATATCTGCTCAACTCTACATAAAGGTCGCATCTAAAACCAATTAAACAAAAACTAAAAATCTGTGAGAAGATTGGTTGGCACCAGCAGATAGGATATATTTTTGTGTACATTTGAGCCCATTTTGGTGCATATCCAAGTCATATTAAGAAAATTCCATCGTAGGGAAAATAATGACAATATCTGCTCAACTCTACATAAAGGTCGCATCTAAAGCCAATTATACAAAATCTAAAAATCTGTGAGAAGATTGGTTGGCACCAGCAGATAGCATTTATTTTTGTGTACATTTGAGCCCATTTTGGTGCATATCCAAGCCATATTAAGAAAATTCCATCGTAGGGAAAATAATGACAATATCTGCTCAACTCTACATAAAGGTCGCATCTAAAGCCAATTATACAAAAACTAAAAATCTGTGAGAAGATTGGTTGGCACCAGCAGATAGCATTTATTTTTGTGTACATTTGAGCCCATTTTGGTGCATATCCAAGCCATATTAATAAAATTTCATCGTAGGGAAAATAATGACAATATCTGCTCAACTCTACATAAAGGTCGCATCTAAAGCCAATTATACAAAAACTAAAAATCAGTGAGAAGATTGGTTGGCACCAGCAGATAGCATTTATTTTTGTGTACATTTGAGCCCATTTTGGTGCATATCCAAGCCATATTAAGAAAATTTCATCGTAGGGAAAATAATGACAATATCTGCTCAACTCTACATAAAGGTTGCATCTAAAGCCAATTATACAAAAACTAAAAATCTGTGAGAAGATTGGTTGGCACCAGCAGATAGCATTTATTTTTATGTACATTTGAGCCCATTTTGGTGCATATCCAAGCCATATTAAGAAAATTTCATCGTAGGGAAAATAATGACAATATCTGCTCAACTCTACATAAAGGTCGCATCTAAAGCCAATTATACAAAAACTAAAAATCTGTGAGAAGATTGGTTGGCACCAGCAGATAGCATTTATTTTTGTGTACATTTGAGCCCATTTTGGTGCATATCCAAGTCATATTTAGAAAATTTTATCGTAGGGAAAATAATGACAATATCTGCTCAACTCTACATAAAGGTCGCATCTAAAGCCAATTATACAAAAACTAAAAATCTGTGAGAAGATTGTTTGGCACCAGCAGAAAGCATTTATTTTTGTGTACATTTGAGCCCATTTTGGTGCATATCCAAGCCATATTAAGAAAAATTCATCGTAGGGAAAATAATGACAATATCTGCTCAACTCTACATAAAGGTCGCATCTAAAGCCAATTATACAAAAACTAAAAATCTGTGAGAAGATTGGTTGGCACCAGCAGATAGCATTTATTTTTGTGTACATTTGAGCCGATTTTGGTGCATATCCAAGCCATATTAAGAAAATTTCATCGTAGGGAAAATAATGACAATATCTGCTCAACTCTACATAAAGGTCGCATCTAAAGCCAATTATACAAAAACTAAAAATCTGTGAGAAGATTGGTTGGCACCAGCAGATAGCATTTATTTTTGTGTACATTTGAGCCCATTTTGGTGCATATCCAAGCCATATTAAGAAAATTTCATCGTAGGGAAAATAATGACAATATCTGCTCAACTCTACATAAAGGTCGCATCTAAAGCCAATTATACAAAAACTAAAAATCTGTGAGAAGATTGGTTGGCACCAGCAGATAGCATTTACTTTTGTGTACATTTGAGCCCATTTTGGTGCATATCCAAGTCATATTAAGAAAATTTTATCGTAGGGAAAATAATGACAATATCTGCTCAACTCTACATAAAGGTCGCATCTAAAGCCAATTATACAAAAACTAAAAATCTGTGAGAAGATTGTTTGG
The DNA here is from genome assembly GCA_916613615.1 of Steromphala cineraria. Taxonomy (NCBI): domain Eukaryota; kingdom Metazoa; phylum Mollusca; class Gastropoda; order Trochida; family Trochidae; genus Steromphala; species Steromphala cineraria. Next base: position 20,024,863 of record OU744727.1, on the reverse strand, counting down.
CACCAGCAGAAAGCATTTATTTTTGTGTACATTTGAGCCCATTTTGGTGCATATCCAAGCGATATTAAGAAAAATTCATCGTAGGGAAAATAATGACAATATCTGCTCAACTCTACATAAAGGTCGCATCTAAAGCCAATTATACAAAAACTAAAAATCTGTGAGAAGATTGGTTGCCACCAGCAGATAGCATTTATTTTTGTGTACATTTAAACCGATTTTGGTGCATATCCAAGCCATATTAAGAAAATTCCATCGTAGGGAAAATAATGACAATATCTGCTCAACTCTACATAAAGGTCGCATCTAAAGCCAATTATACAAAAACTAAAAATCTGTGAGAAGATTGGTTGGCACCAGCAGATAGCATTTATTCTTGTGTACATTTGAGCCCATTTTGGTGCATATCCAAGCCATATTAAGAAAAGTTTCATCGTAGGGACAATAATGACAATATCTGCTCAACTCTACATAAAAGTCGCATCTAAAGCAAATTATACAAAAACTAAAAATCTGTGAGAAGATTGGTTGGCACCAGCAGAAAGCATTTATTTTTGTGTACATTTGAGCCCATTTTGGTGCATATCCAAGCCATATTAAGAAAAATTCATCGTAGGGAAAATAATGACAATATCTGCTCAACTTTACATAAAGGTCGCATCTAAAGCCAATTATACAAAAACTAAAAATCTGTGAGAAGATTTGTTGCCACCAGCAGATAGCATTTATTTTTGTGTACATTTAAACCGATTTTGGTGCATATCCACGCCATATTAAGAAAATTCCATCGTAGGGAAAATAATGACAATATCTGCTCAACTCTACATAAAGGTCGCATCTAAAGCCAATTATACAAAAACTAAAAATCTGTGAGAAGATTGGTTGGCACCAGCAGAAAGCATTTATTTTTGTGTACATTTGAGCCCATTTTGGTGCATATCCAAGCCATATTAAGACAAATTCATCGTAGGGAAAATAATGACAATATCTGCTCAACTCTACATAAAGGTCGCATCTAAAGCCAATTATACAAAAACTAAAAATCTGTGAGAAGATTGGTTGGCACCAGCAGATAGCATTTATTTTTTTGTACATTTGAGCCCATTTTGGTGCATATCCAAGCCATATTAAGAAAATTTCATCGTAGGGAAAATAATGACAATATCTGCTCAACTCTACATAAAGGTCGCATCTAAAGCCAATTATACAAAAACTAAAAATCTGTGAGAAGATTGGTTGGCACCAGCAGAAAGCATTTATTTTTGTATACATTTGAGCCCATTTTGGTGCATATCCAAGCCATATTAAGAAAAATTCATCGTAGGGAAAATAATGACAATATCTGCTCAACTCTACATAAAGGTTGCATCTAAAGCCAATTATACAAAAACTAAAAATCTGTGAGAAGATTGGTTGGCACCAGCAGATAGCATTTATTTTTGTGTACATTTGAGCCCATTTTGGTGCATATCCAAGCCATATTAAGAAAATTCCATCGTAGGGAAAATAATGACAATATCTGCTCAACTCTACATAAAGGTCGCATCTAAAGCCAATTATACAAAAACTAAAAATCTGTGAGAAGATTGGTTGGCACCAGCAGATAGCATTTTAATTTTGTGTACATTTGAGCCCATGTTGGTGCATATCCAAGTCATATTAAGAAAATTTTATCGTAGGGAAAATAATGACAATATCTGCTCTACTCTACATTAAGGTCGCATCTAAAGCCAATTATACAAAAACTAAAAATCGGTGAGAAGATTGGTTGGCACCAGCAGATAGCATTTATTTTTGTGTACATTTGAGCCCATTTTGGTGCATATCCAAGCCATATTAAGAAAATTTCATCGTAGGGAAAATAATGACAATATCTGCTCAACTCTACATAAAGGTCGCATCTAAAGCCAATTTTACAAAAACTAAAAATCGGTGAGAAGATTGGTTGGCACCAGCAGATAGCATTTATTTTTGTGTACATTTGAGCCCATTTTGGTGCATATCCAAGCCATATTAAGAAAATTTCATCGTAGGGAAAATAATGACAATATCTGCTCAACTCTACATAAAGGTCGCATCTAAAGCCAATTATACAAAAACTAAAAATCTGTGAGAAGATTGGTTGGCACCAGCAGATAGTATTTATTTTGGTGTACATTTGAGCCCATTTTGGTGCATATCCAAGTCATATTAAGAAAATTTTATCGTAGGGACAATAATGACAATATCTGCTCAAATGTACAATGAGGTCGCATCTAAAGCCAATTATACAAAAACTAAAAATCTGTGAGAAGATTGGTTGGCACCAGCAGAAAGCATTTATTTTTGTGTACATTTGAGCCCATTTTGGTGCATATCCAAGCGATATTAAGAAAAATTCATCGTAGGGAAAATAATGACAATATCTGCTCAACTCTACATAAAGGTCGCATCTAAAGCCAATTATACAAAAACTAAAAATCTGTGAGAAGATTGGTTGGCACCAGCAAAAAGCATTTATTTTTGTGTACATTTGAGCCCATTTTGGTGCACATCCAAGCGATATTAAGAAAAATTCATCGTAGGGAAAATAATGACAATATCTGCTCAACTCTACATAAAGGTCGCATCTAAAGCCAATTATACAAAAACTAAAAATCTGTGAGAAGATTGGTTGGCACCAGCAGATAGCACTTATTTGTGTGTACATTTGAGCCCATTTTGGTGCATATCTAAGTCATATTAAGAAAATTTTATCGTAGGGAAAATAATGACAATATCTGCTCAACTCTACATAAAGGTCGCATCTAAAGCCAATTATACAAAAACTAAAAATCTGTGAGAAGATTGGTTGGCACCAGCAGAAAGCATTTATTTTTGTGTACATTTGAGCCCATTTTGGTGCATATCCAAGCCATATTAAGAAAAATTCATCGTAGGGAAAATAATGACAATATCTGCTCAACTCTACATAAAGGTCGCATCTAAAGCCAATTATACAAAAACTAAAAATCTGTGAGAAGATTGGTTGGCACCAGCAGATAGCATTTATTTTTGTGTACATTTGAGCCCATTCTGGTGCATATCCAAGCCATATTAAGAACATTTTATCGTAGGGAAAATAATGACAATATCTGCTCAAATGTACAATAAGGTCGCATCTAAAGCCAATTATACAAAAACTAAAAATATGTGTGAAGATTGGTTGGCACCAGCAGAAAGCATTTATTTTTGTGTACATTTGAGCCCATTTTGGTGCATATCCAAGCGATATTAATAAAATTTCATCGTAGGGAAAATAATGACAATATCTGCTCAACTCTACATAAAGGTCGCATCTAAAACCAATTATACAAAAACTAAAAATCTGTGAGAAGATTGGTTGGCACCAGCAGATAGCATTTATTTTTTTGTACATTTGAGCCCATTTTGGTGCATATCCAAGTCATATTAAGAAAATTTCATCGTAGGGAAAATAATGACAATATCTGCTCAACTCTACATAAAGGTCGCATCTAAAGCCAATTATACAAAAACTAAAAATCTGTGAGAAGATTGGTTGGCACCAGCAGATAGCATTTATTTTTGTGTACATTTGAGCCCATTTTGGTGCATATCCAAGCCATATTAAGAAAATTCCATCGAAGGGAAAATAATGACAATATCTGCTCAACTCTACATAAAGGTCGCATCTAAAGCCAATTATACAAAAACTAAAAATCTGTGAGAAGATTGGTTGGCACCAGCAGATAGCATTTATTTTTGTGTACATTTGAGCCCATTTTGGTGCATATCCAAGCCATATTAATAAAATTTCATCGTAGGGAAAATAATGACAATATCTGCTCAACTCTACATAAAGGTCGCATCTAAAGCCAATTATACAAAAACTAAAAATCTGTGAGAAGATTGGTTGGCACCAGCAGATAGTATTTATTTTTGTGTACATTTGAGCCCATTTTGGTGCATATCCAAGCCATATTAAGAAAATTCCATCGTAGGAAAAATAATGACAATATCTGCTCAACTCTACATAAAGGTCGCATCTAAAGCCAATTATACAAAAACTAAAAATCTGTGAGAAGATTGGTTGGCACCAGCAGATAGCATTTATTTTTGTGTACATTTGAGCCAATTTTCGTGCATATCCAAGTCATATTAAGAAAATTTTATCGTAGGGAAAATAATGACAATATCTGCTCAACTCTACATAAAGGTCGCATCTAAAGCCAATTATACAAAAACTAAAAATCTGTGAGAAGATTGGTTGGCACCAGCAGAAAGCATTTATTTTTGTGTACATTTGAGCCCATTTTGGTGCATATCCAAGTCATATTAAGACAATTTTATCGTAGGGAAAATAATGACAATATCTGCTCAACTCTACATAAAGGTCGCATCTAAAGCCAATTATACAAAAACTAAAAATCGGTGAGAAGATTGGTTGGCACCAGCAGATAGCATTTATTTTTGTGTACATTTGAGCCCATTTTGGTGCATATCCAAGCCATATTGAGAAAAATTCATCGTAGGGAAAATAATGACAATATCTGCTCAACTCTACATAAAGGTCGCATCTAAAGCCAATTATACAAAAACTAAAAATCTGTGAGAAGATTGGTTGGCACCAGCAGAAAGCATTTATTTTTGTGTTCATTTGAGCCCATTTTGGTGCACATCCAAGCGATATTAAGAAAAATTCATCGTAGGGAAAATAATGACAATATCTGCTCAACTCTACATAAAGGTCGCATCTAAAGCCAATTATACAAAAACTAAAATTCTGTGAGAAGATTGGTTGTCACCAGCAGAAAGCATTTATTTTTGTGTACATTTGAGCCCATTTTGGTGCATATCCAAGCGATATTAAGAAAAATTCATCGTAGGGAAAATAATGACAATATCTGCTCAACTCTACATAAAGGTCGCATCTAAAGCCAATTATACAAAAACTAAAAATCTGTGAGAAGATTGGTTGGCACCAGCAGATAGCATTTATTTTTGTGTACATTTGAGCCCATTCTGGTGCATATCCAAGCCATATTAAGAACATTTTATCGTAGGGAAAATAATGACAATATCTGCTCAAATGTACAATAAGGTCGCATCTAAAGCCAATTATACAAAAACTAAAAATATGTGAGAAGATTGGTTGGCACCAGCAGAAGCATTTATTTTTGTGTACATTTGAGCCCATTTTGGTGCATATCCAAGCGATATTAAGAAAATTTCATCGTAGGGAAAATAATGACAATATCTGCTCAACTCTACATAAAGGTCGCATCTAAAACCAATTAAACAAAAACTAAAAATCTGTGAGAAGATTGGTTGGCACCAGCAGATAGGATATATTTTTGTGTACATTTGAGCCCATTTTGGTGCATATCCAAGTCATGGTTAAGAAAATTTCATCGTAGGGAAAATAATGACAATATCTGCTCAACTCTACATAAAGGTCGCATCTAAAGCCAATTATACAAAAACTAAAAATCTGTGAGAAGATTGGTTGGCACCAGCAGATAGCATTTATTTTTGTGTACATTTGAGCCCATTTTGGTGCATATCCAAGCCATATTAAGAAAATTCCATCGTAGGGAAAATAATGACAATATCTGCTCAACTCTACATAAAGGTCGCATCTAAAGCCAATTATACAAAAACTAAAAATCTGTGAGAAGATTGGTTGGCACCAGCAGATAGCATTTATTTTTGTGTACATTTGAGCCCATTTTGGTGCATATCCAAGCCATATTAATAAAATTTCATCGTAGGGAAAATAATGACAATATCTGCTCAACTCTACATAAAGGTCGCATCTAAAGCCAATTATACAAAAACTAAAAATCTGTGAGAAGATTGGTTGGCACCAGCAGATAGTATTTATTTTTGTGTACATTTGAGCCCATTTTGGTGCATATCCAAGTCATATTAAGACAATTTTATCGTAGGGAAAATAATGACAATATCTGCTCAACTCTACATAAAGGTCGCATCTAAAGCAAATTATACAAAAACTAAAAATCGGTGAGAAGATTGGTTGGCACCAGCAGATAGCATTTATTTTTGTGTACATTTGAGCCCATTTTGGTGCATATCCAAGCCATATTGAGAAAAATTCATCGTAGGGAAAATAATGACAATATCTGCTCAACTCTACATAAAGGTCGCATCTAAAGCCAATTATACAAAAACTAAAAATCTGTGAGAAGATTGGTTGGCACCAGCAGAAAGCATTTATTTTTGTGTTCATTTGAGCCCATTTTGGTGCACATCCAAGCGATATTAAGAAAAATTCATCGTAGGGAAAATAATGACAATATCTGCTCAACTCTACATAAAGGTCGCATCTAAAGCCAATTATACAAAAACTAAAATTCTGTGAGAAGATTGGTTGGCACCAGCAGATAGCATTTATTTTTGTGTACATTTGAGCCCATTTTGGTGCATATCTAAGTCATATTAAGAAAATTTTATCGTAGGGAAAATAATGACAATATCTGCTCAACTCTACATAAAGGTCGCATCTAAAGCCAATTATACAAAAACTAAAAATCTGTGAGAAGATTGGTTGTCACCAGCAGAAAGCATTTATTTTTGTGTACATTTGAGCCCATTTTGGTGCATATCCAAGCGATATTAAGAAAAATTCATCGTAGGGAAAATAATGACAATATCTGCTCAACTCTACATAAAGGTCGCATCTAAAGCCAATTATACAAAAACTAAAAATCTGTGAGAAGATTGGTTGGCACCAGCAGATAGCATTTATTTTTGTGTACATTTGAGCCCATTCTGGTGCATATCCAAGCCATATTAAGAACATTTTATCGTAGGGAAAATAATGACAATATCTGCTCAAATGTACAATAAGGTCGCATCTAAAGCCAATTATACAAAAACTAAAAATATGTGAGAAGATTGGTTGGCACCAGCAGAAGCATTTATTTTTGTGTACATTTGAGCCCATTTTGGTGCATATCCAAGCGATATTAAGAAAATTTCATCGTAGGGAAAATAATGACAATATCTGCTCAACTCTACATAAAGGTCGCATCTAAAACCAATTAAACAAAAACTAAAAATCTGTGAGAAGATTGGTTGGCACCAGCAGATAGGATATATTTTTGTGTACATTTGAGCCCATTTTGGTGCATATCCAAGTCATATTAAGAAAATTTCATCGTAGGGAAAATAATGACAATATCTGCTCAACTCTACATAAAGGTCGCATCTAAAGCCAATTATACAAAAACTAAAAATCTGTGAGAAGATTGGTTGGCACCAGCAGATAGCATTTATTTTTGTGTACAGTTGAGCCCATTTTGGTGCATATCCAAGCCATATTAAGAAAATTCCATCGTAGGGAAAATAATGACAATATCTGCTCAACTCTACATAAAGGTCGCATCTAAAGCCAATTATACAAAAACTAAAAATCTGTGAGAAGATTGGTTGGCACCAGCAGATAGCATTTATTTTTGTGTACATTTGAGCCCATTTTGGTGCATATCCAAGCCATATTAATAAAATTTCATCGTAGGGAAAATAATGACAATATCTGCTCAACTCTACATAAAGGTCGCATCTAAAGCCAATTATACAAAAACTAAAAATCTGTGAGAAGATTGGTTGGCACCAGCAGAAAGCATTTATTTTTGTGTTCATTTGAGCCCATTTTGGTGCACATCCAAGCGATATTAAGAAAAATTCATCGTAGGGAAAATAATGACAATATCTGCTCAACTCTACATAAAGGTCGCATCTAAAGCCAATTATACAAAAACTAAAATTCTGTGAGAAGATTGGTTGGCACCAGCAGATAGCATTTATTTTTGTGTACATTTGAGCCCATTTTGGTGCATATCTAAGTCATATTAAGAAAATTTTATCGTAGGGAAAATAATGACAATATCTGCTCAACTCTACATAAAGGTCGCATCTAAAGCCAATTATACAAAAACTAAAAATCTGTGAGAAGATTGGTTGTCACCAGCAGAAAGCATTTATTTTTGTGTACATTTGAGCCCATTTTGGTGCATATCCAAGCGATATTAAGAAAAATTCATCGTAGGGAAAATAATGACAATATCTGCTCAACTCTACATAAAGGTCGCATCTAAAGCCAATTATACAAAAACTAAAAATCTGTGAGAAGATTGGTTGGCACCAGCAGATAGCATTTATTTTTGTGTACATTTGAGCCCATTCTGGTGCATATCCAAGCCATATTAAGAACATTTTATCGTAGGGAAAATAATGACAATATCTGCTCAAATGTACAATAAGGTCGCATCTAAAGCCAATTATACAAAAACTAAAAATATGTGAGAAGATTGGTTGGCACCAGCAGAAGCATTTATTTTTGTGTACATTTGAGCCCATTTTGGTGCATATCCAAGCGATATTAAGAACATTTCATCGTAGGGAAAATAATGACGATATCTGCTCAACTCTACATAAAGGTCGCATCTAAAACCAATTAAACAAAAACTAAAAATCTGTGAGAAGATTGGTTGGCACCAGCAGATAGGATATATTTTTGTGTACATTTGAGCCCATTTTGGTGCATATCCAAGTCATATTAAGAAAATTTCATCGTAGGGAAAATAATGACAATATCTGCTCAACTCTACATAAAGGTCGCATCTAAAGCCAATTATACAAAAACTAAAAATCTGTGAGAAGATTGGTTGGCACCAGCAGATAGCATTTATTTTTGTGTACATTTGAGCCCATTTTGGTGCATATCCAAGCCATATTAAGAAAATTCCATCGTAGGGAAAATAATGACAATATCTGCTCAACTCTACATAAAGGTCGCATCTAAAGCCAATTATACAAAAACTAAAAATCTGTGAGAAGATTGGTTGGCACCAGCAGATAGCATTTATTTTTGTGTACATTTGAGCCCATTTTGGTGCATATCCAAGCCATATTAATAAAATTTCATCGTAGGGAAAATAATGACAATATCTGCTCAACTCTACATAAAGGTCGCATCTAAAGCCAATTATACAAAAACTAAAAATCTGTGAGAAGATTGGTTGGCACCAGCAGATAGCATTTATTTTTGTGTACATTTGAGCCCATTTTGGTGCATATCCAAGCCATATTAAGAAAATTTCATCGTAGGGAAAATAATGACAATATCTGCTCAACTCTACATAAAGGTTGCATCTAAAGCCAATTATACAAAAACTAAAAATCTGTGAGAAGATTGGTTGGCACCAGCAGATAGCATTTATTTTTATGTACATTTGAGCCCATTTTGGTGCATATCCAAGCCATATTAAGAAAATTTCATCGTAGGGAAAATAATGACAATATCTGCTCAACTCTACATAAAGGTCGCATCTAAAGCCAATTATACAAAAACTAAAAATCTGTGAGAAGATTGGTTGGCACCAGCAGATAGCATTTATTTTTGTGTACATTTGAGCCCATTTTGGTGCATATCCAAGTCATATTAAGAAAATGTTATCGTAGGGAAAATAATGACAATATCTGCTCAACTCTACATAAAGGTCGCATCTAAAGCCAATTATACAAAAACTAAAAATCTGTGAGAAGATTGTTTGGCACCAGCAGAAAGCATTTATTTTTGTGTACATTTGAGCCCATTTTGGTGCATATCCAAGCCATATTAAGAAAAATGCATCGTAGGGAAAATAATGACAATATCTGCTCAACTCTACATAAAGGTCGCATCTAAAGCCAATTATACAAAAACTAAAAATCTGTGAGAAGATTGGTTGGCACCAGCAGATAGCATTTATTCTTGTGTACATTTGAGCCCATTTTGGTGCATATCCAAGCCATATTAAGAAAAGTTTCATCGTAGGGACAATAATGACAATATCTGCTCAACTCTATATAAAAGTCGCATCTAAAGCCAATTATACAAAAACTAAAAATCTGTGAGAAGATTGGTTGGCACCAGCAGAAAGCATTTATTTTTGTGTACATTTGAGCCCATTTTGGTGCATATCCAAGCCATATTAAGAAAAATTCATCGTAGGGAAAATAATGACATTATCTGCTCAACTTTACATAAAGGTCGCATCTAAAGCCAATTATACAAAAACTAAAAATCTGTGAGAAGATTGGTTGGCACCAGCAGATAGCATTTATTCTTGTGTACATTTGAGCCCATTTTGGTGCATATCCAAGCCATATTAAGAAAAGTTTCATCGTAGGGACAATAATGACAATATCTGCTCAACTCTACATAAAAGTCGCATCTAAAGCCAATTATACAAAAACTAAAAATCTGTGAGAAGATTGGTTGGCACCAGCAGAAAGCATTTATTTTTGTGTACATTTGAGCCCATTTTGGTGCATATCCAAGCCATATTAAGACAAATTCATCGTAGGGAAAATAATGACAATATCTGCTCAACTCTACATAAAGGTCGCATCTAAAGCCAATTATACAAAAACTAAAAATCTGTGAGAAGATTGGTTGGCACCAGCAGATAGCATTTATTTTTGTTGTACATTTGAGCCCATTTTGGTGCATATCCAAGCCATATTAAGAAAATTTCATCGTAGGGAAAATAATGACAATATCTGCTCAACTCTACATAAAGGTCGCATCTAAAGCCAATTATACAAAAACTAAAAATCTGTGAGAAGATTGGTTGGCACCAGCAGATAGCATTTACTTTTGTGTACATTTGAGCCCATTTTGGTGCATATCCAAGTCATATTAAGAAAATTTTATCGTAGGGAAAATAATGACAATATCTGCTCAACTCTACATAAAGGTCGCATCTAAAGCCAATTATACAAAAACTAAAAATCTGTGAGAAGATTGTTTGGCACCAGCAGAAAGCATTTATTTTTGTGTACATTTGAGCCCATTTTGGTGCATATCCAAGCCATATTAAGAAAAATTCATCGTAGGGAAAATAATGACAATATCTGCTCAACTCTACATAAAGGTCGCATCTAAAGCCAATTATACAAAAACTAAAAATCTGTGAGAAGATTGGTTGCCACCAGCAGATAGCATTTATTTTTGTGTACATTTAAACCGATTTTGGTGCATATCCAAGCCATATTAAGAAAATTCCATCGTAGGGAAAATAATGACAATATCTGCTCAACTCTACATAAAGGTCGGATCTAAAGCCAATTATACAAAAACTAAAAATCTGTGAGAAGATTGGTTGGCACCAGCAGATAGCATTTATTCTTGTGTACATTTGAGCCCATTTTGGTGCATATCCAAGCCATATTAAGAAAAGTTTCATCGTAGGGACAATAATGACAATATCTGCTCAACTCTACATAAAAGTCGCATCTAAAGCCAATTATACAAAAACTAAAAATCTGTGAGAAGATTGGTTGGCACCAGCAGAAAGCATTTATTTTTGTGTACATTTGAGCCCATTTTGGTGCATATCCAAGCCATATTAAGAAAAATTCATCGTAGGGAAAATAATGACAATATCTGCTCAACTTTACATAAAGGTCGCATCTAAAGCCAATTATACAAAAACTAAAAATCTGTGAGAAGATTTGTTGCCACCAGCAGATAGCATTTATTTTTGTGTACATTTAAACCGATTTTGGTGCATATCCAAGCCATATTAAGAAAATTCCATCGTAGGGAAAATAATGACAATATCTGCTCAACTCTACATAAAGGTCGCATCTAAAGCCAATTATACAAAAACTAAAAATCTGTGAGAAGATTGGTTGGCACCAGCAGATAGCATTTATTTTTGTGTACATTTGAGCCCATTTTGGTGCATATCCAAGCCATATTAAGAAAATTTCATCGTAGGGAAAATAATGACAATATCTGCTCAACTCTACATAAAGGTCGCATCTAAAGCCAATTATACAAAAACTAAAAATCTGTGAGAAGATTGGTTGTCACCAGCAGAAAGCATTTATTTTTGTGTACATTTGAGCCCATTTTGGTGCATATCCAAGCCATATTAAGAAAAATTCATCGTAGGGAAAATAATGACAATATCTGCTCAACTCTACATAAAGGTCGCATCTAAAGCAAATTATACAAAAACTAAAAATCTGTGAGAAGATTGGTTGGCACCAGCAGATAGCATTTATTTTTGTGTACATTTGAGCCCATTTTGGTGCATATCCAAGCCATATTAAGAAAATTCCATCGTAGGGAAAATAATGACAATATCTGCTCAACTCTACATAAAGGTCGCATCTAAAGCCAATTATACAAAAACTAAAAATCTGTGAGAAGATTGGTTGGCACCAGCAGATAGCATTTTAATTTTGTGTACATTTGAGCCCATGTTGGTGCATATCCAAGTCATATTAAGAAAATTTTATCGTAGGGAAAATAATGACAATATCTGCTCTACTCTACATTAAGGTCGCATCTAAAGCCAATTATACAAAAACTAAAAATCTGTGAGAAGATTGGTTGGCTCCAGCAGATAGCATTTATTTTTGTGTACATTTGAGCCCATTTTGGTGCATATCCAAGCCATATTAAGAAAATTTCATCGTAGGGAAAATAATGACAATATCTGCTCAACTCTACATAAAGGTCGCATCTAAAGCCAATTTTACAAAAACTAAAAATCTGTGAGAAGATTGGTTGGCACCAGCAGATAGCATTTATTTTTGTGTACATTTGAGCCCATTTTGGTGCATATCCAAGTCATATTAAGAAAATTTTATCGTAGGGAAAATAATGACAATATCTGCTCAACTCTACATAAAGGTCGCATCTAAAGCCAATTATACAAAAACTAAAAATCTGTGAGAAGATTAGTTGGCACCAGCAGATAGCATTTATTTTTGTGTACATTTGAGCCCATTCTGGTGCATATCCAAGCCATATTAAGAAAATTCCATCGAAGGGAAAATAATGACAATATCTGCTCAACTCTACATAAAGGTCGCATCTAAAACCAATTATACAAAAACTAAAAATCTGTGAGAAGATTGGTTGGCACCAGCCGATAGCATTTATTTTTGTGTACATTTGAGCCCATTTTGGTGCATATTCAAGGTATATTAAGAAACTTTAATTGTAGGGACAATAATGACAATATCTGCTCAAATGTACAATGAGGTCGCATCTAAAGCCAATTATACAAAAACTAAGAATCTGTGAGAAGATTGGTTGGCACCAGCAGAAAGCATTTATTTTTGTGTACATTTGAGCCCATTTTGTGGCATATCCAAGCCATATTAAGAAAAATTCATCGTAGGGAAAATAATGACAATATCTGCTCAACTCTACATAAAGGTCGCATCTAAAGCCAATTATACAAAAACTAAAAATCTGTGAGAAGATTGGTTGGCACCAGCAGATAGCATCTATTTTTGTGTACATTTGAGCCAATTTTGGTGCATATCCAAGTCATATTAAGAAAATTTCATCGTAGGGAAAATAATGACAATATCTGCTCAACTCTACATAAAGGTCGCATCTAAAGCCAATTTTACAAAAACTAAAAATCTGTGAGAAGATTGGTTGGCACCAGCAGATAGCATTTATTTTTGTGTACATTTGAGCCCATTTTGGTGCATATCCAAGCCATATTAAGAAAATTTCATCGTAGGGAAAATTATGACAATATCTGCTCAACTCTACATAAAGGTCGCATCTAAAGCCAATTATACAAAAACTAAAAATCTGTGAGAAGATTGGTTGGCACCAGCAGATAGCATTTATTTTTGTGTACATTTGAGCCCATTTTGGTGCATATCCAAGTCATATTAAGAAAATTTTATCGTAGGGAAAATAATGACAATATCTGCTCAAATGTACAATAAGGTCGCATCTAAAGCCAATTATACAAAAACTAAAATTCTGTGAGAAGATTGGTTGGCACCAGCAGATAGCATTTATTTTTGTGTACATTTGAGCCCATTTTGGTGCATATCCAAGCCATATTAAGAAAATTTCATTGTAGGGACAATAATGACAATATCTGCTCAACTCTACATAAAGGTCGCATCTAAAGCCAATTATACAAAAACTCAAAGTCTGTGAGAAGATTGGTTGGCACCAGCAGATAGCATTTATTTTTGTGTACATTTGAGCCCATTTTGGTGCATATCCAAGCCATATTAAGAAAATTTCATCGTAGGGACAATAATGACAATATCTGCTCAACTCTACATAAAGGTCGCATCTAAAGCCAATTATACAAAAACTCAAAGTCTGTGAGAAGATTGGTTGGCACCAGCAGATAGCATTGATTTTTGTGTACATTTGAGCCAATTTTGGTGCATATCCAAGCCATATTAAGAAAATTTCATCGTTGGGAAAATAATGACAATATCTGCTCAACTCTACATAAAGGTCGCATCTAAAGCCAATTATACAAAAACTAAAAATCTGTGAGAAGATTGGTTGGCACCAGCAGATAGCATTTATTTTTGTGTACATTTGAGCCCATTTTGGTGCATATCCAAGCCATATTAAGAAAATTTCATCGTAGGGACAATAATGACAATATCTGCTCAACTCTACATAAAGGTCGCATCTAAAGCCCATTATACAAAAACTCAAAGTCTGTGAGAAGATTGGTTGGCACCAGCAGATAGCATTGATTTTTGTGTACATTTGAGCCCATTTTGGTGCATATCCAAGCCATATTAAGAAAATTTCATCGTAGAAACAATAATGTTAGTATCTGCTCAAATGTACAATAAGGTCGCATCTAAAGCCAATTATACAAAAACTAAAAATCTGTGAGAAGATTGGTTGGCACCAGCAGATAGCATTTATTTGTGTGTACATTTGAGCTCATTTTGGTGCATATCCAAGCCATATTAAGAAAATTTCATCGTAGGGAAAATAATGACAATATCTGCTCAACTCTACATAAAGGTCGCATCTAAAGCCAATTATACAAAAAATAAAAATCTGTGAGGAGATTGGTTGGCACCAGCAGATAGCATTGATTTTTGTGTACATTTGAGCCCTTTTTGTGGCATATCCAAGCCATATTAAGATAATTTCATCGTAGGGAAAATAATGACAATATCTGCTCAACTCTACATAAAGGTCGCATCTAAAGCCAATTATGCAAAAACTAAAAATCTGTGAGAAGATTGGTTGGCACGGGCAGATAGCATTTATTTTTGTTGTACATTTGAGCCCATTTTGGTGCATATCCAAGCCATATTAAGATAATTTCATCGTAGTGACAATAATGACAATATCTGCTCAACTCTACATAAAGGTCGCATCTAAAGCCAATTATACAAAAACTAAAAATCTGTGAGAAGATTGGTTGGCACAAGCAGATAGCATTTATTTTTGTGTACATTTGAGCCCATTTTGGTGCATATCCAAGCCATATTAAGAAAATTACATCGTAGGGACAATACATGTAATGACAATATCTGCTCAAATGTACAATAAGGTCGCATCTAAAGCCAATTATACAAAAACTAAAAATCTGTGAGAAGATTGGTTGGCACGGGCAGATAGCATTTATTTTTGTGTACATTTGAGCCCATTTTGGTGCATATCCAAGCCATATAAAGAAAATTTCATCGTAGGGAAAATAATGACAATATCTGCTCAACTCTACATAAAGGTCGCATCTAAAGCCAATTATACAAAAAATAAAAATCTGTGAGAAGATTGGTTGGCACCAGCAGATAGCATTGATTTTTGTGTACATTTGAGCCCATTTTGTGGCATATCCAAGCCATATTAAGATAATTTCATCGTAGGGAAAATAATGACAATATCTGCTCAACTCTACACAAAGGTCGCATCTAAAGCCAATTATACAAAAACTAAAAATCTGCTAGAAGATTGGTTGGCACCAGCAGATAGCATTTATTTTTGTGTACATTTGAGCCCATTTTGGTGCATATCCAAGCCATATAAAGAAAATTTCATCGTAGGGAAAATAATGACAATATCTGCTCAACTCTACATAAAGGTCGCATCTAAAGCCAATTATGCAAAAACTAAAAATCTGTGAGAAGATTGGTTGGCACGGGCAGATAGCATTTATTTTTGTTGTACATTTGAGCCCATTTTGGTGCATATCCAAGCCATATTAAGAAAATTTCATCGTAGGGACAATAATGACAATATCTGCTCAACTCTACATAAAGGTCGCATCTAAAGCCAATTATACAAAAACTAAAAATCTGTGAGAAGATTGGTTGGCACAAGCAGATAGCATTTAATTTTGTGTACATTTGAGCCCATTTTGGTGCATATCCAAGCCATATTAAGAAAATTTCATCGTAGGGACAATACATGTAATGACAATATCTGCTCAAATGTACAATAAGGTCGCATCTAAAGCCAATTATACAAAAACTAAAAATCTGTGAGAAGATTGGTTGGCACGGGCAGATAGCATTTATTTGTGTGTACATTTGAGCCCATTTTGGTGCATATCCAAGCCATATAAAGAAAATTTCATCGTAGGGAAAATAATGACAATATCTGCTCAACTCTACATAAAGGTCGCATCTAAAGCCAATTATACAAAAAATAAAAATCTGTGAGAAGATTGGTTGGCACCAGCAGATAGCATTGATTTTTGTGTACATTTGAGCCCATTTTGTGGCATATCCAAGCCATATTAAGATAATTTCATCGTAGGGAAAATAATGACAATATCTGCTCAACTCTACACATAGGTCGCATCTAAAGCCAATTATACAAAAACTAAAAATCTGCTAGAAGATTGGTTGGCACCAGCAGATAGCATTTATTTTTGTGTACATTTGAGCCCATTTTGGTGCATATCCAAGCCATATAAAGAAAATTTCATCGTAGGGAAAATAATGACAATATCTGCTCAACTCTACATAAAGGTCGCATCTAAAGCCAATTATACAAAAAATAAAAATCTGTGAGAAGATTGGTTGGCACCAGCAGATAGCATTGATTTTTGTGTACATTTGAGCCCATTTTGTGGCATATCCAAGCCATATTAAGATAATTTCATCGTAGGGAAAATAATGACAATATCTGCTCAACTCTACATAAAGGTCGCATCTAAAGCCAATTATGCAAAAACTAAAAATCTGTGAGAAGATTGGTTGGCACCAGCAGATAGCATTTATTTTTGTGTACATTTGAGCCCATTTTGGTGCATATCCAAGCCATATTAAGAAAATTTCATCGTAGGGACAATACATGTAATGACAATATCTGCTCAAATGTACAATAAGGTCGCATCTAAAGCCAATTATACAAAAACTAAAAATCTGTGAGAAGATTGGTTGGCACCAGCAGATAGCATTTATTTTTGTGTACATTTGAGCCCATTTTGGTGCATATCCAAGCCATATTAAGAAAATTTCATCGTAGGGAAAATAATGACAATATCTGCTCAACTCTACATAAAGGTCGCATCTAAAGCCAATTATACAAAAACTAAAAATCTGTGAGAAGATTGGTTGGCACCAGCAGAAAGCATTTATTTTTGTGTACATTTGAGCCAATTTTGGTGCATATCCAAGCCATATTAAGAAAAATTCATCGTAGGGAAAATAATGACAATATCTGCTCAACTCTACATAAAGGTCGCATCTAAAGCAAATTATACAAAAACTAAAAATCTGTGAGAAGATTGGTTGGCACCAGCAGATAGCATTTATTTTTGTGTACATTTGAGCCCATTTTGTGGCATATCCAAGCCATATTAAGATAATTTCATCGTAGGGAAAATAATGACAATATCTGCTCAACTCTACACAAAGGTCGCATCTAAAGCCAATTATACAAAAACTAAAAATCTGCTAGAAGATTGGTTGGCACCAGCAGATAGCATTTATTTTTGTGTACATTTGAGCCCATTTTGGTGCATATCCAAGCCATATAAAGAAAATTTCATCGTAGGGAAAATAATGACAATATCTGCTCAACTCTACATAAAGGTCGCATCTAAAGCCAATTATACAAAAAATAAAAATCTGTGAGAAGATTGGTTGGCACCAGCAGATAGCATTGATTTTTGTGTACATTTGAGCCCATTTTGTGGCATATCCAAGCCATATTAAGATAATTTCATCGTAGGGAAAATAATGACAATATCTGCTCAACTCTACATAAAGGTCGCATCTAAAGCCAATTATGCAAAAACTAAAAATCTGTGAGAAGATTGGTTGGCACGGGCAGATAGCATTTATTTTTGTTGTACATTTGAGCCCATTTTGGTGCATATCCAAGCCATATTAAGAAAATTTCATCGTAGGGACAATAATGACAATATCTGCTCAACTCTACATAAAGGTCGCATCTAAAGCCAATTATACAAAAACTAAAAATATGTGAGAAGATTGGTTGGCACAAGCAGATAGCATTTATTTTTGTGTACATTTGAGCCCATTTTGGTGCATATCCAAGCCATATTAAGAAAATTTCATCGTAGGGACAATACATGTAATGACAATATCTGCTCAAATGTACAATAAGGTCGCATCTAAAGCCAATTATACAAAAACTAAAAATCTGTGAGAAGATTGGTTGGCACGGGCAGATAGCATTTATTTGTGTGTACATTTGAGCCAATTTTGGTGCATATCCAAGCCATATTAAGAAAATTTCATCGTAGGGAAAATAATGACAATATCTGCTCAACTCTACATAAAGGTTGCATCTAAAGCCAATTATACAAAAACTAAAAATCTGTGATAAGATTGGTTGGCACCAGCAGATAGCATTTATTTTTGTATACATTTGAGCCCATTTTGGTGCATATCCAAGTCATATTAAGAACATTTCATCGTAGGGACAATAATGACAATATCTGCTCAACTCTACATAAAGGTCGCATCTAAAGCCAATTATACAAAAACTCAAAGTCTGTGAGAAGATTGGTTGGCACCAGCAGATAGCATTGATTTTTGTGTACATTTGAGCCCATTTTGGTGTATATCCAAGCCATATTAAGAAAATTTCATCGTAGAAACAATAATGTTAGTATCTGCTCAAATGTACAATAAGGTCGCATCTAAAGCCAATTATACAAAAACTAAAAATCTGTGAGAAGATTGGTTGGCACCAGCAGATAGCATTTATTTGTGTGTACATTTGAGCTCATTTTGGTGCATATCCAAGTCATATTAAGAACATTTTATCGTAGGGAAAATAATGACAATATCTGCTCAACTCTACACAAAGGTCGCATCTAAAGCCAATTATACAAAAACTAAAAATCTGCTAGAAGATTGGTTGGCACCAGCAGATAGCATTTATTTTTGTGTACATTTGAGCCCATTTTGGTGCATATCCAAGCCATATTAAGAAAATTTCATCGTAGGGAAAATAATGACAATATCTGCTCAACTCTACATAAAGGTCGCATCTAAAGCCAATTATACAAAAAATAAAAATCTGTGAGAAGATTGGTTGGCACCAGCAGATAGCATTGATTTTTGTGTACATTTGAGCCCATTTTGTGGCATATCCAAGCCATATTAAGATAATTTCATCGTAGGGAAAATAATGACAATATCTGCTCAACTCTACATAAAGGTCGCATCTAAAGCCAATTATGCAAAAACTAAAAATCTGTGAGAAGATTGGTTGGCACGGGCAGATAGCATTTATTTTTGTTGTACATTTGAGCCCATTTTGGTGCATATCCAAGCCATATTAAGAAAATTTCATCGTAGGGACAATAATGACAATATCTGCTCAACTCTACATAAAGGTCGCATCTAAAGCCAATTATACAAAAACTAAAAATCTGTGAGAAGATTGGTTGGCACAAGCAGATAGCATTTATTTTTGTGTACATTTGAGCCCATTTTGGTGCATATCCAAGCCATATTAAGAAAATTTCATCGTAGGGACAATACATGTAATGACAATATCTGCTCAAATGTACAATAAGGTCGCATCTAAAGCCAATTATACAAAAACTAAAAATCTGTGATAAGATTGGTTGGCACCAGCAGATAGCATTTATTTTTGTATACATTTGAGCCCATTTTGGTGCATATCCAAGTCATATTAAGAAAATTTCATCGTAGGGAAAATAATGACAATATCTGCTCAAATGTACAATAAGGTCGCATCTAAAGCCAATTATTCAAAAACTAAAAATCTGTGAGAAGATTGGTTGGCACCAGCAGATAGCAATGATTTTTGTGTACATTTGAGCCCATTTTGTGGCATATCCAAGCCATATTAAGATAATTTCATCGTAGGGAAAATAATGACAATATCTGCTCAACTCTACACAAAGGTCGCATCTAAAGCCAATTATACAAAAACTAAAAATCTGCTAGAAGATTGGTTGGCACCAGCAGATAGCATTTATTTTTGTGTACATTTGAGCCCATTTTGGTGCATATCCAAGCCATATAAAGAAAATTTCATCGTAGGGAAAATAATGACAATATCTGCTCAACTCTACATAAAGGTCGCATCTAAAGCCAATTATACAAAAAATAAAAATCTGTGAGAAGATTGGTTGGCACCAGCAGATAGCATTGATTTTTGTGTACATTTGAGCCCATTTTGTGGCATATCCAAGCCATATTAAGATAATTTCATCGTAGGGAAAATAATGACAATATCTGCTCAACTCTACATAAAGGTCGCATCTAAAGCCAATTATGCAAAAACTAAATATCTGTGAGAAGATTGGTTGGCACGGGCAGATAGCATTTATTTTTGTTGTACATTTGAGCCCATTTTGGTGCATATCCAAGCCATATTAAGAAAATTTCATCGTAGGGACAATAATGACAATATCTGCTCAACTCTACATAAAGGTCGCATCTAAAGCCAATTATACAAAAACTAAAAATATGTGAGAAGATTGGTTGGCACAAGCAGATAGCATTTATTTTTGTGTACATTTGAGCCCATTTTGGTGCATATCCAAGCCATATTAAGAAAATTTCATCGTAGGGACAATACATGTAATGACAATATCTGCTCAAATGTACAATAAGGTCGCATCTAAAGCCAATTATACAAAAACTAAAAATCTGTGAGAAGATTGGTTGGCACGGGCAGATAGCATTTATTTGTGTGTACATTTGAGCCAATTTTGGTGCATATCCAAGCCATATTAAGAAAATTTCATCGTAAGGAAAATAATGACAATATCTGCTCAACTCTACATAAAGGTTGCATCTAAAGCCAATTATACAAAAACTAAAAATCTGTGATAAGATTGGTTGGCACCAGCAGATAGCATTTATTTTTGTATACATTTGAGCCCATTTTGGTGCATATCCAAGTCATATTAAGAACATTTCATCGTAGGGACAATAATGACAATATCTGCTCAACTCTACATAAAGGTCGCATCTAAAGCCAATTATACAAAAACTCAAAGTCTGTGAGAAGATTGGTTGGCACCAGCAGATAGCATTGATTTTTGTGTACATTTGAGCCCATTTTGGTGCATATCCAAGCCATATTAAGAAAATTTCATCGTAGAAACAATAATGTTAGTATCTGCTCAAATGTACAATAAGGTCGCATCTAAAGCCAATTATACAAAAACTAAAAATCTGTGAGAAGATTGGTTGGCACCAGCAGATAGCATTTATTTGTGTGTACATTTGAGCTCATTTTGGTGCATATCCAATTCATATTAAGAACATTTTATCGTAGGGAAAATAATGACAATATCTGCTCAACTCTACACAAAGGTCGCATCTAAAGCCAATTATACAAAAACTAAAAATCTGCTAGAAGATTGGTTGGCACCAGCAGATAGCATTTATTTTTGTGTACATTTGAGCCCATTTTGGTGCATATCCAAGCCATATTAAGAAAATTTCATCGTAGGGAAAATAATGACAATATCTGCTCAACTCTACATAAAGGTCGCATCTAAAGCCAATTATACAAAAAATAAAAATCTGTGAGAAGATTGGTTGGCACCAGCAGATAGCATTGATTTTTGTGTACATTTGAGCCCATTTTGGTGCATATCCAAGCCATATTAAGAAAATTTCATCGTAGGGACAATACATGTAATGACAATATCTGCTCAAATGTACAATAAGGTCGCATCTAAAGCCAATTATACAAAAATTAAAAATCTGTGAGAAGATTGGTTGGCACGGGCAGATAGCATTTATTTGTGTGTACATTTGAGCCAATGTTGGTGCATATCCAAGCCATATTAAGAAAATTTCATCGTAGGGAAAATAATGACAACATCTGCTCAACTCTACATAAAGGTTGCATCTAAAGCCAATTATACAAAAACTAAAAATCTGTGATAAGATTGGTTGGCACCAGCAGATAGCATTTATTTTTGTATACATTTGAGCCCATTTTGGTGCATATCCAAGTCATATTAAGAAAATTTCATCGTAGGGAAAATAATGACAATATCTGCTCAACTCTACATAAAGGTCGCATCTAAAGCCAATTATACAAAAAATAAAAATCTGTGAGAAGATTGGTTGGCACCAGCAGATAGCATTGATTTTTGTGTACATTTGAGCCCATTTTGTGGCATATCCAAGCCATATTAAGATAATTTCATCGTAGGGAAAATAATGACAATATCTGCTCAACTCTACATAAAGGTCGCATCTAAAGCCAATTATGCAAAAACTAAAAATCTGTGAGAAGATTGGTTGGCACGGGCAGATAGCATTTATTTTTGTTGTACATTTGAGCCCATTTTGGTGCATATCCAAGCCATATTAAGAAAATTTCATCGTAGGGACAATAATGACAATATCTGCTCAACTCTACATAAAGGTCGCATCTAAAGCCAATTATACAAAAACTAAAAATCTGTGAGAAGATTGGTTGGCACAAGCAGATAGCATTTATTTTTGTGTACATTTGAGCCCATTTTGGTGCATATCCAAGCCATATTAAGAAAATTTCATCGTAGGGACAATACATGTAATGACAATATCTGCTCAAATGTACAATAAGGTCGCATCTAAAGCCAATTATACAAAAACTAAAAATCTGTGAGAAGATTGGTTGGCACGGGCAGATAGCATTTATTTGTGTGTACATTTGAGCCAATTTTGGTGCATATCCAAGCCATATTAAGAAAATTTCATCGTAGGGAAAATAATGACAATATCTGCTCAACTCTACATAAAGGTTGCATCTAAAGCCAATTATACAAAAACTAAAAATCTGTGATAAGATTGGTTGGCACCAGCAGATAGCATTTATTTTTGTATACATTTGAGCCCATTTTGGTGCATATCCAAGTCATATTAAGAACATTTCATCGTAGGGACAATAATGACAATATCTGCTCAACTCTACATAAAGGTCGCATCTAAAGCCAATTATACAAAAACTCAAAGTCTGTGAGAAGATTGGTTGGCACCAGCAGATAGCATTGATTCTTGTGTACATTTGAGTCCATTTTGGTGCATATCCAAGCCATATTAAGAAAATTTCATCGTTGGGAAAATAATGACAATATCTGCTCAACTCTACATAAAGGTCGCATCTAAAGCCAATTATACAAAAACTAAAAATCTGTGAGAAGATTGGTTGGCACCAGCAGATAGCATTTATTTTTGTGTACATTTGAGCTCATTTTGGTGCATATCCAAGCCATATTAAGAAAATTTCATCGTAGGGAAAATAATGACAATATCTGCTCAACTCTACATAAAGGTTGCATCTAAAGCCAATTATACACAAACTAAAAATCTGTGATAAGATTGGTTGGCACCAGCAGATAGCATTTATTTTTGTATACATTTGAGCCCATTTTGGTGCATATCCAAGTCATATTAAGAAAATTTCATCGTAGGGAAAATAATGACAATATCTGCTCAACTCTACATAAAGGTCGCATCTAAAGCCAATTATACAAAAAATTAAAATCTGTGAGAAGATTGGTTGGCACCAGCAGATAGCATTGATTTTTGTGTACATTTGAGCCCATTTTGTGGCATATCCAAGCCATATTAAGATAATTTCATCGTAGGAAAAATAATGACAATATCTGCTCAACTCTACATAAAGGTCGCATCTAAAGCCAATTATGCAAAAACTAAAAATCTTTGAGAAGATTGGTTGGCACGGGCAGATAGCATTTATTTTTGTTGTACATTTGAGCCCATTTTGGTGCATATCCAAGCCATATTAAGAAAATTTCATCGTAGGGACAATAATGACAATATCTGCTCAACTCTACATAAAGGTCGCATCTAAAGCCAATTATACAAAAACTAAAAATCTGTGAGAAGATTGGTTGGCACAAGCAGATAGCATTTATTTTTGTGTACATTTGAGCCCATTTTGTGGCATATCCAAGCCATATTAAGAAAATTTCATCGTAGGGACAATACATGTAATGACAATATCTGCTCAAATGTACAATAAGGTCGCATCTAAAGCCAATTATACAAAAACTAAAAATCTGTGAGAAGATTGGTTGGCACGGGCAGATAGCATTTATTTGTGTGTACATTTGAGCCAATTTTGGTGCATATCCAAGCCATATTAAGAAAATTTCATCGTAGGGAAAATAATGACAATATCTGCTCAACTCTACATAAAGGTTGCATCTAAAGCCAATTATACAAAAACTAAAAATCTGTGATAAGATTGGTTGGCACCAGCAGATAGCATTTATTTTTGTATACATTTGAGCCCATTTTGGTGCATATCCAAGTCATATTAAGAACATTTCATCGTAGGGACAATAATGACAATATCTGCTCAACTCTACATAAAGGTCGCATCTAAAGCCAATTATACAAAAACTCAAAGTCTGTGAGAAGATTGGTTGGCACCAGCAGATAGCATTGATTCTTGTGTACATTTGAGCCCATTTTGGTGCATATCCAAGCCATATTAAGAAAATTTCATCGTTGGGAAAATAATGACAATATCTGCTCAACTCTACATAAAGGTCGCATCTAAAGCCAATTATACAAAAACTAAAAATCTGTGAGAAGATTGGTTGGCACCAGCAGATAGCATTTATTTTTGTGTACATTTGAGCTCATTTTGGTGCATATCCAAGCCATATTAAGAAAATTTCATCGTAGGGAAAATAATGACAATATCTGCTCAACTCTACATAAAGGTTGCATCTAAAGCCAATTATACACAAACTAAAAATCTGTGATAAGATTGGTTGGCACCAGCAGATAGCATTTATTTGTGTATACATTTGAGCCCATTTTGGTGCATATCCAAGTCATATTAAGAAAATTTCATCGTAGGGAAAATAATGACAATATCTGCTCAACTCTACATAAAGGTCGCATCTAAAGCCAATTATACAAAAAATTAAAATCTGTGAGAAGATTGGTTGGCACCAGCAGATAGCATTGATTTTTGTGTACATTTGAGCCCATTTTGTGGCATATCCAAGCCATATTAAGATAATTTCATCGTAGGAAAAATAATGACAATATCTGCTCAACTCTACATAAAGGTCGCATCTAAAGCCAATTATGCAAAAACTAAAAATCTGTGAGAAGATTGGTTGGCACGGGCAGATAGCATTTATTTTTGTTGTACATTTGAGCCCATTTTGGTGCATATCCAAGCCATATTAAGAAAATTTCATCGTAGGGAAAATAATGACAATATCTGCTCAACTCTACATAAAGGTCGCATCTAAAGCCAATTATACAAAAACTAAAAATCTGTGAGAAGATTGGTTGGCACAAGCAGATAGCATTTATTTTTGTGTACATTTGAGCCCATTTTGGTGCATATCCAAGCCATATTAAGAAAATTTCATCGTAGGGACAATACATGTAATGACAATATCTGCTCAAATGTACAATAAGGTCGCATCTAAAGCCAATTATACAAAAACTAAAAATCTGTGAGAAGATTGGTTGGCACGGGCAGATAGCATTTATTTGTGTGTACATTTGAGCCAATTTTGGTGCATATCCAAGCCATATTAAGAAAATTTCATCGTAGGGAAAATAATGACAATATCTGCTCAACTCTACATAAAGGTTGCATCTAAAGCCAATTATACAAAAACTAAAAATCTGTGATAAGATTGGTTGGCACCAGCAGATAGCATTTATTTTTGTATACATTTGAGCCCATTTTGGTGCATATCCAAGTCATATTAAGAACATTTCATCGTAGGGACAATAATGACAATATCTGCTCAACTCTACATAAAGGTCGCATCTAAAGCCAATTATACAAAAACTCAAAGTCTGTGAGAAGATTGGTTGGCACCAGCAGATAGCATTGATTTTTGTGTACATTTGAGCCAATTTTGGTGCATATCCAAGCCATATTAAGAAAATTTCATCGTTGGGAAAATAATGACAATATCTGCTCAACTCTACATAAAGGTCGCATCTAAAGCCAATTATACAAAAACTAAAAATCTGTGAGAAGATTGGTTGGCACCAGCAGATAGCATTTATTTTTGTGTACATTTGAGCTCATTTTGGTGCATATCCAAGCCATATTAAGAAAATTTCATCGTAGGGACAATAATGACAATATCTGCTCAACTCTACATAAAGGTCGCATCTAAAGCCAATTATACAAAAACTCAAAGTCTGTGAGAAGATTGGTTGGCACCAGCAGATAGCATTGATTTTTGTGTACATTTGATCCCATTTTGGTGCATATCCAAGCCATATTAAGAAAATTTCATCGTAGAAACAATAATGTTAGTATCTGCTCAAATGTACAATAAGGTCGCATCTAAAGCCAATTATTCAAAAACTAAAAATCTGTGAGAAGATTGGTTGGCACCAGCAGATAGCATTTATTTGTGTGTACATTTGAGCCCATTTTGGTGCATATCCAAGCCATATTAAGAAAATTTCATCGTAGGGACAATACATGTAATGACAATATCTGCTCAAATGTACAATAAGGTCGCATCTAAAGCCAATTATACAAAAACTAAAATCTGTGAGAAGATTGGTTGGCACCAGCAGATAGCATTTATTTGTGTGTACATTTGAGCCCATTTTGGTGCATATCCAAGCCATGTTAAGAAAATTTCATCGTAGGGACAATACATGTAATGACAATATCTGCTCAAATGTACAATAAGGTCGCATCTAAAGCCAATTATACAAAAACTAAAATTTGTGAGAAGATTGGTTGGCACGGGCAGATAGCATTTATTTGTGTGTACATTTGAGCCCATTTTGGTGCATATCCAAGTCATATTAAGAACATTTCATCGTAGGGACAATAATGACAATATCTGCTCAACTCTACATAAAGGTCGCATCTAAAGCCAATTATACAAAAACTCAAAGTCTGTGAGAAGATTGGTTGGCACCAGCAGATAGCATTGATTTTTGTGTACATTTGAGCCAATTTTGGTGCATATCCAAGCCATATTAAGAAAATTTCATCGTTGGGAAAATAATGACAATATCTGCTCAACTCTACATAAAGGTCGCATCTAAAGCCAATTATACAAAAACTAAAAATCTGTGAGAAGATTGGTTGGCACCAGCAGATAGCATTTATTTTTGTGTACATTTGAGCTCATTTTGGTGCATATCCAAGCCATATTAAGAAAATTTCATCGTAGGGACAATAATGATAATATCTGCTCAACTCTACATAAAGGTCGCATCTAAAGCCAATTATACAAAAACTCAAAGTCTGTGAGAAGATTGGTTGGCACCAGCAGATAGCATTGATTTTTGTGTACATTTGAGCCAATTTTGGTGCATATCCAAGCCATATTAAGAAAATTTCATCGTTGGGAAAATAATGACAATATTTGCTCAACTCTACATAAAGGTCGCATCTAAAGCCAATTATACAAAAACTAAAAATCTGTGAGAAGATTGGTTGGCACCAGCAGATAGCATTTATTTTTGTGTACATTTGAGCCCATTTTGGTGCATATCCAAGCCATATAAAGAAAATTTCATCGTAGGGAAAATAATGACAATATCTGCTCAACTCTACATAAAGGTCGCATCTAAAGCCAATTATACAAAAAATAAAAATCTGTGAGAAGATTGGTTGGCACCAGCAGATAGCATTGATTTTTGTGTACATTTGAGCCCATTTTGTGGCATATCCAAGCCATATTAAGATAATTTCATCGTAGGGAAAATAATGACAATATCTGCTCAACTCTACATAAAGGTCGCATCTAAAGCCAATTATGCAAAAACTAAAAATCTGTGAGAAGATTGGTTGGCACGGGCAGATAGCATTTATTTTTGTTGTACATTTGAGCCCATTTTGGTGCATATCCAAGCCATATTAAGAAAATTTCATCGTAGGGACAATAATGACAATATCTGCTCAACTCTACATAAAGGTCGCATCTAAAGCCAATTATACAAAAACTAAAAATATGTGATAAGATTGGTTGGCCCCAGCAGATAGCATTTATTTTTGTATACATTTGAGCCCATTTTGGTGCATATCCAAGTCATATTAAGAACATTTCATCGTAGGGACAATAATGACAATATCTGCTCAACTCTACATAAAGGTCGCATCTAAAGCCAATTATACAAAAACTCAAAGTCTGTGAGAAGATTGGTTGGCACCAGCAGATAGCATTGATTTTTGTGTACATTTGAGCCAATTTTGGTGCATATCCAAGCCATATTAAGAAACTTTCATCGTTGGGAAAATAATGACAATATCTGCTCAACTCTACATAAAGGTCGCATCTAAAGCCAATTATACAAAAACTAAAAATCTGTGAGAAGATTGGTTGGCACCAGCAGATAGCATTTATTTTTGTGTACATTTGAGCTCATTTTGGTGCATATCCAAGCCATATTAAGAAAATTTCATCGTAGGGAAAATAATGACAATATCTGCTCAACTCTACATAAAGGTTGCATCTAAAGCCAATTATACAAAAACTAAAAATCTGTGATAAGATTGGTTGGCACCAGCAGATAGCATTTATTTTTGTATACATTTGAGCCCATTTTGGTGCATATCCAAGTCATATTAAGAAAATTTCATCGTAGGGAAAATAATGACAATATCTGCTCAACTCTACATAAAGGTCGCATCTAAAGCCAATTATACAAAAAATAAAAATCTGTGAGAAGATTGGTTGGCACGGGCAGAAAGCATTTATTTTTGTTGTACATTTGAGCCCATTTTGGTGCATATCCAAGCCATATTAAGAAAATTTCATCGTAGGGAAAATAATGACAATATCTGCTCAACTCTACATAAAGGTCGCATCTAAAGCCAATTATACAAAAACTAAAAATCTGTGAGAAGATTGGTTGGCACAAGCAGATAGCATTTATTTTTGTGTACATTTTAGCCCATTTTGGTGCATATCCAAGCCATATTAAGAAAATTTCATCGTAGGGACAATACATGTAATGACAATATCTGCTCAAATGTACAATAAGGTCGCATCTAAAGCCAATTATACAAAAACTAAAAATCTGTGAGAAGATTGGTTGGCACGGGCAGATAGCATTTATTTGTGTGTACATTTGAGCCCATTTTGGTGCATATCCAAGCCATATTAAGAAAATTTCATCGTAGGGACAATACATGTAATGACAATATCTGCTCAAATGTACAATAAGGTCGCATCTAAAGCCAATTATACAAAAACTAAAAATCTGTGAGAAGATTGGTTGGCACGGGCAGATAGCATTTATTTGTGTGTACATTTGAGCCAATTTTGGTGCATATCCAAGCCATATTAAGAAAATTTCATCGTAGGGAAAATAATGACAATATCTGCTCAACTCTACATAAAGGTTGCATCTAAAGCCAATTATACAAAAACTAAAAATCTGTGATAAGATTGGTTGGCACCAGCAGATAGCATTTATTTTTGTATACATTTGAGCCCATTTTGGTGCATATCCAAGTCATATTAAGAACATTTCATCGTAGGGACAATAATGACAATATCTGCTCAACTCTACATAAAGGTCGCATCTAAAGCCAATTATACAAAAACTCAAAGTCTGTGAGAAGATTGGTTGGCACCAGCAGATAGCATTGATTTTTGTGTACATTTGAGCCCATTTTGGTGCATATCCAAGCCATATTAAGAAAATTTCATCGTAGAAACAATAATGTTAGTATCTGCTCAAATGTACAATAAGGTCGCATCTAAAGCCAATTATACAAAAACTAAAAATCTGTGAGAAGATTGGTTGGCACCAGCAGATAGCATTTATTTGTGTGTACATTTGAGCTCATTTTGGTGCATATCCAAGTCATATTAAGAACATTTT